>CM047810.1:110461106-110952965 GCA_026214975.1 Gentiana macrophylla | reverse complement strand
GAGTTTCCTCAACGGATGTTTCGGGTCGATGAGGTTGCTCAGATTGTATATTAGTCCCTACCGCCTCCATCCTGCACAACACTTGTTCCCCCACGACTTATATGCTCATCGGCCAGGTTAAGCAGACGCTCTTCCCCCGAACTATTGCAGGAATGCAGTGGTCTTGCACTAAACTTTCAACTTCCATAGAGATATTGACTCGGTGAGCTTGTTGTTTAGGGTCAAATTATAGTGATTTTCACATATGTTTTATATATCAATTTCCCTCATATTTGGATTATTTTCATAGGAATCGAGCTTATAATTGATTAATTGAGTAAATGAGGTTTTTAATGGTTAAATATGAAAATGTAACAAATTATGTGCTTAAAGTATGATTTTATATTATTTTGGAAATTATTACGTTTTGGTATGTTTTTGATATTTGTAGATACCCAATTAATGATGGAAAAGATGATCCTAAAAGGCTAATTTCGAGATAATAGAGGATCAATCAAGTTTATGGAAGATAGGAAGAGATAAGGAAAGAAATCAATCAAGATAAAGATGGAAAAATCAATAAATTCGATGTCAAGGCTGAAGGAACGAACGTCTGGCACAAGTTCAAGGTGAAGGAACGAACGTCGAGAGATCTTTGAAGGCCCGAGGAAGAAAATCAGGATTCGGGTAGCACTGAACTTCCAACGCAGTTCTTGATATTATAACAACCGATTTGACTCTGGACCTCAAGAGAAGAGTTGTAGGGCTTGAAGAGAGGATTCTACAGGATTTTGAATCACTCCATTCCGACTTACGAGGCCCGAGATATGAGCGTTACAAGTTCAGAATCTGTTCCAGGAGAGCTGGACGGGCGTCCGACATTAAGGCCATATTTATATGATTATTAAAGGTTTATTTCATTATTATTTTCCCCACATTTGCATAATTTACATGAGAATTAAGGGTTTAAGTGTAATTATTTAATAAAGATGATTTTTAAGAGGGTTGTATGCAAAATTGATGATTTTAAGTGTTAATTTAATGGAATTATTATTATTTGGATTTTATTACATTTTTTGCATTGCTTATTTATCATGTAGGAGTTAATTTTCGTGCATATAAAGAGGATAAATGAAGCTCAAGTCGAATTATAAGAGATAGAGTTGGAATTGGCTCAAAGAAATTGGATAAAGATGAAGAAATCCGACCCTCAGCATCTTGGACGAGCGTTCGTGCAGCGTCCATTCCAGACGGGCGTTTGATAAAGTGGACGAGCGTCCGGAATTGTGTTTTACATTCAGAGAGTTCAGACGGAGGATGAACGAACGTCTACTCAGCGTCCAGGCATTCTGGACGGGCGTCCACAAGACCAGACGAGCGTCCGTTGCCGACTTAACCCTAACCGACTTGAAACTCTATATATAGCAGCAGCCTCTCAACCCTAATTGATACCACATAATTGAGATCGCAATTTTACACCAAAAAGCTGCGGCCAGAACCCTAATTCCATAGAGATGAACTTCTCCAACCCAACAATCATCTTCAACATGATTGTTGGCTAAAAGCCTTGCAGTGAGTCGACGGAGGAAGCCTATCAACCACACAAACCAACTAGAGGAGTTCGATGCTTATGTTTAGTGAGTTTATTTCATAGTTTTTCATTACTTTGGATCTGTTTTATGTTGTTTAAGTTTTATTGAACTAAGATTTGATGAAACGATCTATGTTTATTTTATGCTTGAATCAATATATGAAAGTATGTTTGTTTAAGTTTGATTTTATTCAAAGTAATGTATCTAATCATGTTATAAGAGATTAAGCATGTTTAGTTGAGTAAAAAGTTTGGAAACAATCTTGTGATTGAGTTTTGATTGCTGTTTAGTTTGTTTGAAAAGATAAACGAAACCCTAGAATGTGGTTGAAGAAATCTAATTGAATTCGTGAATAAATCACTACTAAAAACTATGTCTTTTTAATCACCATCTAGTTTGGATTGTTGGTTGATAGGTGGAATCTAGTCGCTTTCTTTGTGTTTTCCTCAATTGTTTGAATTAAATCGTTTAGATTAAGTTTAGTTAAGTTCTAGTTTGATAAACCCCTGGTTTTCTCGCAAGTTTTCGCACGCTTCGCTTTGATTCGAGTTGGACGCCGTCGCATAGCAGCGAGCCCGTCCGTTAGATTCCGTTTTGAGACGCTCGTTCACCAAAGTGAGCGCCGTCCGCTTTTCGCTTTTACTTTTTTTAGGTTTAGGTTTTAGTTAGTTTAATTTTCAGCCTTAGTTTAGTAGTTTAGATAGATAATTGTGACGTAATCGTTAGAATAATTGTTCCTTGATCCGATAAACATTCCACTCCCTTAGGGCGACCCGTAAACACCCTATACTACGATCCTTATACTTGGGGTGTTTCGGTTTATAAATTATAAAACTAGTTTTTACCGAACAAGTTTTGGCGCCGTTGCCGGGAGTCGAATAACGGTTGTCGGATTCTTCAGGTGCAATTTTTATTTTGATACTATTTTTTTAGGTAGTAATCTAATTGCTACGTTTTATTTTCATTTTTATTTTTGTTTTTATTTTTATTTTTATTTTTATTTTATTTCACTTTATCCTAGTTTAGATTTTGATTTTATAAATTTGATTTTAATTATTTTAGTTTTTATTTATTTATTTTATGTTATTGGTCGCATTAGATTTTTATTAGTTTAGAAGCCTTAGATTTAGATTAGATGGTTTTAGATTTTAGATCGTATAAATATATTGCCTTAATTATTACTATTTTAGGTTTTTATTTTCTTTCCTGCTATTCTTTTCAGACTGTTTCGCTTTTCGAGTTTTTAAGCGGGCGTCCATCCTTTCAGACGCCGTCTGTTCTAAAATCTTCTTTTCGCATCGTTTAAGGCGATCGAAGCGCCCCGAACTACCGAACGCTTCGTCCAGCCTCTAAACGCCCGTTTCTCCCAATCATCTTACGAGCGCTGATTCGATGATCAACGAAGCGTCGATTCTCGAGCGAACGTCCATTAACACCGGACGCCGATTCGATCTGTTCAATCATCACTTTTTCTTTCTTCTCCTTTCTTCTCTTTTCTTTTCTTCCTCTAAACCATCTAATCTTTCTAAACCTATTCTAATCAACCCCAAAGGGTTGATTTCTTCCTTTCCTTTCTTTCTTCGGTTTATGCAAACGAGAAGTAAGAAGGACTTCGATCTTTGATCCCGAGCACGAACGATCTATCCTTAGTTTAAGGCTTCTCCACGATTTGGACAAAATGGCGGATCAAGATCCACCAATTCCAAATCGACCCCCAAGCTCGATTAAATTTACTCCTTCAACAGATGCAAGCTCTGAAGAAACAACGAGATCGACAGTCGGGCATAAATCAACAACTTCAACAATTCCGCCAAAACCGGCTTAATCAGTTGAACCGGGACCCTACACTCATATCTAAACCAAGATTTTCTCGAGGGGCATAGACTATTCGTCCTCCCGACATGGGAGGAGCGAACTTTGATCTAAAGAACGGAGTAGTTGCTACAGTTGAGAATAGCTCTTTCCATGGTATCTTTGCTCAAGAAGATCCACACGACTTCTTGTCCACATTCGTACAAATCTGTGAAAGCAGGCCATTATCCTGGTGTTGATTACGAGATCGTAAAGTTGAAGCTATTTTTGCTTTAAAAGGTGAAGCAAGCGAGATGGTTTAAATCGTTAGCACATCATTCTCTCCATACATGGAATGATGTCAAAAGAGCCTCGCTCTTAAGTGGGTTTCACCGTGCAAGATTATGGAAATGAAACGGGAAATAGCTACGTTTGGCGGTTGGAGGATGAAAGCTGTTGGCAAGGCTTGGGAAAGATTGAATCTTTTGATGAGGAAGTGCCCCAATCACGGATATGATAGACATGAGTTGTTGGAACTATTTTCTGAGGAGTCTCTCAACCTAATCGAGACTATCTTGACTCCACGACTCATGGATCCTTCTTAGGGAAGGTGATGAGGATCGCTGCACAGAGTGGGCCGAGACCATCGCCAAGAACAATATGTGGTCGACTCTAAGAAGACCAATATTGTTAAGAAAGAAGGTACCGTAAGCAACTCGATACACAAGCTGTTGGTTGCTCGGATGGAATTGATAAGCAAGCGGTTGGCCAATCTTGAGATCACGCAATTTTCCGATTCAAATTATCTTGAAACGCAGCAGAGGCGAGATAACGGAAGAAGTAAACTTAATGGATAATCAAAACCAACCCTTCCGAAACTTCAATCAAAGCGAGAACTACTCAGGATTTCAACGACAAAACTTCAATCAAGCCAAGTTACCACTGGCCCTTCAAATTCGAATTCTTTCAACTCGAACTATCAAAGGCCGATTCGAGCTCCCAAAGGCCCCAAGGTGGTGGAATCAAACTCGAACAACAATCATACCACCTCATGTGTCCTCAACACAAATTCGATGAGTGGTAGACATGGTGAAGACTCGTCTACTAGTGTTAAAGCAATTGAGAGACAAGTTGGTCGGATGGCGGACCCGGCAAGCAAGCAGACCTCACGGTAAACTTCCGAGTTATACCGAGAGAAATCCAGCCGATGTGAATGTTTGCTTTGCCATTACACCTCGGTGGGAGTATGGACAAGAAGAGGAGTTGAACGAAGTAACTCGAGAAGTGGTAAAGCAATTTGGACCCGGCAAGATGTCGGAAGCGAGTAGCCCCTCCCCGACGCCATGAGTTCAGGGGGGAAATCAAATCACATGCCAAGAAAGCAATGATGAGGAGGAGCTTAGTGACAATTCTTGGAGGATGAAAATAATTCGATGACGAGGAAAGAAAGGAAAGTCAAGGGCGGTACCCGACTAAGAAAAAGGAAGAGAAGTTTGTGAGATGGAAGGATAAGGAGGATGAGGCGATAAAGAATCAAAGCTACGAAGAATGATAAAGCCCTTCCTTATCCACCAAAAGGAAGAAAGCCCTCACTAACGACAAAGCAAAGTATCTTTGGAGTGAGGAGGATACTTAGGGACACTAAAGTGAGTATGCCCTTAGTCGAGGTATTGTGCGAAATGCCTAAATGTACTAAGTATCTTAAAAATTCTGTGGGAGCAAGAGAAAGCTTCAGGGGATGGTGAAGAAGTGTTTGAGAAGATTGCGCAATGGTTTCTGAAAGTCAGTTGTTAAGCGAGGTGACCCTGGCAGACCTTCAATATCTTGCGAGATTGAAGGCCATTTGTTCGAAAATGTCTTATGCGACTCAAGGGCCTCTATTAATGTGATGCCATTAAATGTATGCAAGAAGCTCGGGCTAGACAAAAGAATGCGAGAACGCCCCATTTCTCTTCAGATGGTAGACAAATCTAGTCGTACTGCAGCCGGTTGTGTAGCTAATGTTCTCCTTCAAATTGAACATTTAGTCTTCCCTACCCATTTGGGTTATTCTAGACTATCCACACGATAAGGAGATGCCTCTAATTCTAGGCCGAACCTTTTAGACACTTCTAACGCTCTCATCGACACGCAAAGGACAAATTACCCTTAGAGTCGATGACACATCTGTCACCTTCACACGAGGGACACATCCTAAAAGAGCCGTAATTGATGAAATATCGTTTGTCGAAGCCATATATGAGGACGGAGGAGATGCCTATTATGAAGATGCAATGGAGCTTACAGAGATAGGTGTTTTTGAAGTCATGGACATTGAGGATCCGGCTGACTGCGGACCACCTTCTGATTCATTGCAGGCCGTAGGCATTGACGAGTCATCTTCACTTGCTCATACTGAGCCTGTTATTGAGTTGGAAGCATGGAGATGCCCAGCGACAAACGATGATTTCAAAGAACTGAGTCAGGAAGACTTCATCCCTGGTGAAGAAGAAGCTCTGATGGGTAGTTGGGACGAGGTAGAGTTTTGGAGAGAAGCTACTCATTGGGAAGTAGATGATTGGGAGGAGTTAGCAGAAGAGCTTAAAGACGCAGAGTTAAGGAAAATGATCGATCACAAGAAAAAGGAAGCAAGCGTTGACCGGAGGATTCCGATGGATGATTTGATCCAGTACCTTTCTGGGGTTGAGCCTCGGGAAGATGAGGTGTTCTATCACAACCACTTCAAGCTCATAAGGAGAAAGGTGGCCCGTTAAAGTCTAGTATTGAGCAACCACTCACCGATTTAGAGCTTAAACCGCTTCCAAAACACCTTAAGTATATCTTTCTTAAGGATGGAGATAAATTGCCTTTGATCATTTCTTCAAACTCGAGCCGAGCAAGAAGCACGGTGATAGAAGTGCTTAAGAAAAACATCCTCGCGTTCGGTTGGCAAGTGGGTGATATCCGAGGGATCAGCCCAGACATATGCATGCATAAAATCCGAACGGAGGAAGGAGCTAAAAAGGTAAGACAACCTCAGCGAAGGCTGAATCCGCATATGCAAGAGGTTGTCAAGAAGGAGGTTATAAAGTGGCTTGACATGGGAATCATCTACGCAATCGCCGATAGCGAGTGGGTCAGCCCTACTCAAGTTGTGCCAAAGAAGGGCGGTATTACGGTTGAAAGGAATGAAAAAGGGGAGGAAGTTGCCCTACGTCTCGTGACAGGCTACAGAGTTTGTATCGACTACCGTAGACTGAATGAAGTCACTGCAAAAGATCACTTCCCCCTACCCTTCATTGACCAGCTAATTGAACGACTGAGTGGTCATAAGTATTATTGTTTCCTTGATGGCTACTCTGGTTACTTCCAGATAGCCATTGACCCCAATGACCAAGAGAAGACAACGTTTACGTGTCCATCTGGTACTTTTGCTTTTCGTAGAATGCCATTCGGTCTATGCAATGCACCCGCGACTTTTCAACGGTGTATGTTGGCCATTTTTGATGGACTTGTTGAGAAATGTATGGAAGTCTTCATGGACGACTTCTCAGTCTACGGCGATAGCTTTGATGAAATTTTAGAGAATCTAGATATGGTACTCCAACGTTGTGTTGAGAAAAATCTGGTGCTTAACTGGAAAAAATGCCATTTTCTAGTAGACGAAGGAATCGTTTTGGGACATAAGGTGTCCAATGCTGGTATTCAAGTTGATAAGGCTAAGGTCGAAGCCATCGAAAGGATGCGTACCCTAAGGCTAAGACAAAGAAAGAGGTACGAGGTTTTCTAGGACATGTTGGCTTCTACCGGCGTTTCATTAGAGACTTTTCTACGATTGCCAAGCCTTTATCAAATCTCTTGAAAGAAGATGTAGATTTCTTGTTCGATGCGAAGTGCAAAGAAGCTTTCAATTGTCGAAAGACAAGCTTATCGCTGCCCCTATTTTAGTTGCACCGATGGACCAAGCCTTTCGAGTTGATGTGCGATGCCTCTAATTACGCCGTGGCGCATTTTGGGTCAAAGAGTTGATAAAGGTTCAGCCCATCTATTATGCGAGTCGTACCTTGAACCCGGCTCAATGCAATTATACTACGACTGAGAAGGAATTCTTAGCTGTTGTTTTTGCCATTGACAAGTTTAGAAGTTATCTTCTCGGGTCTCAAGTTGTTGTTTGGACCGATCATGCAGCTTTACGCTACCTTATGGATAAAGCAGATGCCAAACCAAGGTTACTTAGATGGATTTTAATTCTACAAGAGTTTGACCTTGTGATTAAAGATAAGAAAGGTAGTGAGAATATTGTGGTGATCATTTATCTCGCTTAGTAAATGAGGGTGCAGAGAATTACAATGATATAGGCATTGATTTTCCGGTGAGCAATTGATGAAGCTTGAAACGGTTAGGCCGTGGTATGTCGACTACGTCAACTATTTAGCGAGTGGTCATTTAGAGGATATGACGTATCGGAGAAGAAAAAGTTCTTTTCGATCTTAAATATCTCGTATGGGAAGATCCTTATTTGTTCGAGTCCAGCAAAGACGGGTTGCTTCGACGGTGTGTTCGAGCATGATCGGTGGGATATCTTAGAGCAATGTCATAGTGGTCCCTACCGAGGTCACTATGGAACACCGAAGACGGTTGCAAAGATTCTTCAATTTGGATTCTACCGCCGACTCTGTTTAAAGATCTGAAGCCTTTTGTAAAGGTTGTGATAGGTGCGAGAATCGGACGGCAGAGTAGTAGGATGGAAATGCCACTTAAGCCCATTCTTGAATCGCGAAGTTTTCGATGTATGGGGCATAGATTTTATGGGACCCTTTCCATCCTCATGTGGTAATAAGTATATCCTAAATGCTGTGTGGATTATGTTTCAAAGTGGGTCGAGGCCATAGCTACTCAAACTAATGATCATAAGGTTGTAAAGAAATTCTTGCAAAAGAATATCTTTACTAGATTCATTTGTCCGAGAGCACTCATTAGTGATGAAGGTACTCACTTTTGCAATGCACCGCTTGACAAAATCCTTGAGAAGTATGGTGTCAAACATAAGATTGGTACACCATATCATCCTCAAACTAGTGGCCAAGTCGAGGTAAGCAACCAGAGCTTGAAAAGAATTTTGAGAAGACCGTGAACAATAATCGATCTAATTGGAGTCTTAAGTTGGATGACGCGTTGTGGGCTTATCGTATCGCATTCAAGACCCGATGGGCACGTCACCCTTCCAAATGGTCTATGGCAAAGCTTGTCATTTACTGTCGAACTTGAACACGAGCTTTACGGGCAATTAAATTCTTAAATTTTGATAGCCAACTCGTGGGGAGAAAAGGTTGTTTCTGATTGAACGAGCTCGATTTAATTCGGACTCCGTGCATACGAGAATGCTAAGCTCAGCAAGGAAAGAACAAAGATACTCCATGACGCTAAGATCAAGGACCGAGAATTCAAAGTTGGTGAAATGGCTTTGCTCTATAATACTAGACTTCATTTGTTTCCTGGTAAGCTTAAGTCTAGATGGTCTGGTCCCTTTGAGATTCTCGAGGTTAATCCTAGTGGAGTAATTACTTTGAACGGGTATGGTAACCAAGCTTTTAAAGTGAATGGTCATCGACTTAAGAAATATTTTGGGCAACCAAAGGAAAAGCCTGAGATTCTTTATTTCCAAAGCAGAGATGAGAGTACAGATGTCCTGATTTGTGAGGAGATTCCATCTTATTTCTTTGAGTCAGATGACGATGACGTTCATATATCCACCCGTAAGGTACCTTCTCCTGAGACCCCTGAGCAGGTTAGCACCCCTATGCCTATCATCCGCAAGAACAAGAAGAAGAGAGTCAGTGTCGTTTGAAGAGAAAAGTTTAATGATCTTATTGCGCACTTGACTTGTTGTTGTGGTGAAAATCATTTCCGCCCCAATACTTCGATTACGACATCGAGGTGGCGGTAGTCAAACCGAAGTGGCCCGATCCGGGTTGATCTTTTGAACTCTGTGTCAAGCTATTGACATTAAAAGAGCGCTCCTAGGAGGCAACCTAGTTTTCTTTGTTCGTTTCCTTTTCTTAGGTTGTTTTGTTTTATTGTTTAGAAATAATACTTTAGTTGATTTTGTGTTGATGGTTATTCACTTTACGTTCATTGTGAGTGTTTTGTGTTATGTGTTGCTCATATACCCCGTGTACCCGAGATTATATGGTATGTCGAGTGTTGCGAGATACTTTTGAGCGAGTTCACAAGCTTTTATGTCGGTGTTGTCTATTCGAGTTGTTGCGGTATATTCATGCTCCGGCCTGAGCTCGCTAACTTTCATCCGACAACCTTTGTTGAAACCGGCTAAGTTTTCTTTTCTTTTATATTGGCACATTCGAGGACATAATGTGATTTAAGTGTGGGGTGTTTGGGTATGTTTTTATGCTATATCCTTTGAAATATGAGTGAATGTTAAATTTTTGCGAAATTTAAAATTTTTTGTGAGTCTCGAGCATATAATTGGAACTAGATGCTTGCTAGTTGTAGTTTTCTAACGATGATAGTATGTGACTTAGTGAGATAATTATAGCATATTTTACTTTTATGGAGATAGTTTCGTTTTTTCACTCACGAGAGCCTTTGATTTTGAAGCATGACTTTTGAATTATATCCTTTCATTATTTTTAATGATTTATCTTAGGAAGGTCAGTATAGTTACACCTTAGTTAGACCGTGTGCTGTGAATATCATAAAGTTTGAATGTGATAGGTGAGATGTAACTTATGACTTTGAAACGTGAATGAATAAAGTGAGCAATTATTAATAAATACGTTTGTCGGAAGCTGGTTAATGATTGGAGTGCGGTAGGGTATACCTCGTATGTCCTATACCACTATGATGACCAATAGCTCACGACAGTTGGAAGAAGCTACCTTATGATTTGAGTAAGGTAGGGTGTTATCACGAAACATCCTATTCTACTATGATGGGTAAGAGCTTATTCTGATATGCGTCAAATTTGAAAATTTTGAAAAATGATGAGTTAAAATAAAGTAGAGTCTTTGTTATCATGGATCTTATACCCAGTAGAACCGCATGATATCTTTGTAGGGATTATCCTGCGAGTGCGTGGGAAGGCTTTGAGTGGAGCTATTGCTCTGCACTACACTAGGATAGTCATTGGAATTTTTGAGAGGATATTTCTTTGAAAGGCTTGCTAGATTGAGAATGGCTTGTCACACTTACACCGAATCTATCTCTGTGTTGGTATCATTTGCTATAGTTGTTGTATCTGTTGTTACGTGAGTTAGAGATCTATGTGGATTGCATGGAAGTTGAGCTATAGTTTTGATTGTTTTGTCCGAGGACGTACAAAAAGCTAAGTGAGGGGGTGTTGTTAAGGCCATATTTATATGATTATTAAAGGTTTATTTCATTATTATTTTCCCCACATTTGCATAATTTACATGAGAATTAAGGGTTTAAGTGTAATTATTTAATAAAGATGATTTTTAAGAGGGTTGTATGCAAAATTGATGATTTTAAGTGTTAATTTAATGGAATTATTATTATTTGGATTTTATTACATTTTTTGCATTGTTTATTTATCATGTAGGAGTTAATTTTCGTGCATATAAAGAGGATAAATGAAGCTCAAGTCGAATTATAAGAGATAGAGTTGGAATTGGCTCAAAGAAATTGGATAAAGATGAAGAAATCCGACCCTCGGCATCTTGGGCGGCGTTAAATGCGGCGTCCATTCCAGGCAGGCGTTTGATAAAGTGGACGGCGTCCGAATTGTGTTTACATTCGAGAGAGTTGAGACGGAGGATGAGCGAGCGTCTACTCAGCGTCCAGGCATTACGGGCGGGCGTCCACAAGACCAGGCGGCGTCCGTTGCCGACTTAACCCTAACCGACTTGAAACTCATATATAGCAAAGACCTCTCAACCCTAATTGATACCACATAATTGAGATCGCAATTTTACACCAAAAAGCTGCGGCTAGAACCCTAATTCCATAGAGATGAACTTCTCCAACCCAACAATCATCTTCAACATGATTGTTGGCTAAAAGCCTTGCAGTGAGTCGACGGAGGAAGCCTATCAACCACACAAACCAACTAGAGAGTTCGATGCTTATGTTTAGTGAGTTTATTTCATAGTTTTTCATTACTTTGGATCTGTTTTATGTTGTTTAAGTTTTATTGAACTAAGATTTGATGAAACGATCTATGTTTATTTTATGCTTGAATCAATATATGAAAGTATGTTTATTTGAGTTTGATTTTATTCAAAGTAATGCATCTAATCATGTTATAAGAGATTAAGCATGTTTAGTTGAGTAAAAAGTTTGGAAACAATCTTGTGATTGAGTTTTGATTGCTGTTTAGTTTGTTTGAAAAGATAAACGAAACCCTAGAATGTGGTTGAAGAAATCTAATTGAATTCGTGAATAAATCACTACTAAAAACTATGTCTTTTTAATCACCATCTAGTTTGGATTGTTGGTTGATAGGTGGAATCTAGTCGCCTTGCTGTGTTTTCCCTCAATTGTTTGAATTAAATCGTTTAGATTAAGTTTAGTTAAGTTCTAGTTTGATAAACCCTGGTTTTTCTCGCAAGTTTTCTCGCGTTTCGCATTTTGATTCCAGAGTTGGGACCTTTCGTCGCAATAGCACGCCCGTCCGTTAGATTCCGTTTGCACGCTCGTTCACCAAAGTGAACGCTCGTCCGTTTTTCTGTTTTCTGTTTTTAGGTTTAGGTTTTAGTTAGTTTCAGCCTTAGTTTAGTAGTTTAGATAGATAATTGTGACGTAATCGTTAGAATAATTGTTCCTTGATCCGATAAACATTCCACTCCCTTAGGACGACCCGTAAACACCCTATACTACGATCCTTATACTTGGGGTGTTTCGGTTTATAAATTATAAAACTAGTTTTTACCGAACACTTGCTGTGGCACTTCTACAAGTTGCTCAGCAACAATTTGGGCAGTTTCAGTAGGCTCATAAACCTTTGCAGGTGAGGACTCATCGGCTTCTCACAGAGTATTGAGGTCGATGAGTCTCTTTGTGATTCTCCAGCAGGTTGCTCAATAACAACATCTACATCCTCAGAAGGCTTGATAATAGTTAAGGGCTCAGCCTCAATAGCCTCTTCTTCCTGTTCTACTTCTTCTTGTTGTTGTTCTCTTTGACTTTCCAAAATCCTCAGTTGTTTACCTTTGCCATGCTTCTTCTTCTTGGCAATCTCTTTCATTCTTTTGAAAAGTGGTTCATCATCATCAACTTCAGTAGACTTCCTCTTTCTACTAGCATCCTTTTGTTTCTCTCTCAGAATTTCAGCAACAGTCTTCTTAGCAACTACAGCAGGGTCAGTTATCTTAACTTCAGCTGGACCCACTAGACACTCAGCAGTCTGTGCTGTTTGCTTCTTTGTCTTCTTAGGCTTTAACATCTCTGTTATTTTTCTAGTGTCAACAGCCTTTCTTTTCTCAATAACCTTCTTTGGTGCAGCAGGCTTGACAACTTTCTTAACCTGCCCACCACCAGCATCACCATCATCTGCATCATCATCACTGTCAGCAGCCTCCTCAACCTCATCTTTATCATCCAATCCAGGAATAGGAGTAGCAACTACTGGCTTGTATCTTGATTGGTTGATCTTTTCAGATGAAACATCAGGTATCTAAAAATGAGTCAACATGGTCTGAATCAGTAGACCCAGGGGCTTGACCTTGGACTTCCTTATACCATCTCTATCTTCAGTGAACACCTTCTTCATATAGTGTATAAAGAATCCAGCCTTATCAAACCTCAAACTTCTGCAGATGATGATCAGCAGGTCTATCTTTGGTCCAAACAGAGTATCCAGGCTTCCAACAAATCCCAAAATGGTTTTGGCAACCAATTTGCTCTGCAGATTGTACTCATAACCAATATGCCTTACATTGATGCCTAGACTGGAAGGTATAGCATCATTTGTCTTTATTTGATCCACAAACTTCATCCTGGGTAGATTCATTGCCTCTGGATTTGTGGGAGCATTATTTCCAGGTGCAAAATGAAAAAATCTTCTCAGCAGGTCTTAAGGCTGAGCAAAAAAACCGAAAAACCAATCCGAACCGTAAACCAATCCGAACTGAACCGAAATAAACCAAACCAAAAGAAAACCGATCAAATCGGTTTGGATTGAAACCGAACCGAATTTAAATGGTCTGGTTTCGGATTACCCTAATTAGAAACCACACAAACCGAAACCGAACCGAATTCCCAATCATATATATATATATACCCAATATTACTCAACCCAAATAAATCCTAGTAGTAGTACATTAGATGTTGTACTAATTAGGCACATGAGTTGCCACTTTTATACTTTTTTTTGTATTAATTAGGGCCATGAATGAACTGATGATGTACGTTTGCTGTTCTAATATATGTAATAACAACTAACTAGTAATTAGCCCTGATGTACATTTGCAATATGTATTTAAATGGCTTTTGAATATGTTGTGTGCACTAATGTTATTAAGTAATTAACCCTGATGTACCTTTAATATGTTTTTACTTTATATTTAAATACTTCAGGTGAAAATTGGGATTTATAATAATGTGTAGTTCAGACTTGTGAAACTGAAACCAAACCGGATCCAAACTGAAACCAACCCAAACCAAACCATTGGGTTCGACATAGTTTGGGTTTGGTTTGGGTGGTAAAACATGTCGACCAAACCGAATAACTATATATAAAACCCGAACCGAAACCGACCAAACCGAACCACGCTCACCCCTAGCAGGTCTGAGGAAATCTCTATCTCTCTTCCATTGACAGTTGTAGTGAAGGCCTTTCTTCCTTCATGTATAACAATGTTTTTCCAGAATTCCAGCACATTGATATACGAGATTCGTTCCAATCTCTTGTTTATTACATTCTCTAGCCCAGCAAATTGTCTGATTCTTCTTCCAATATTGATGGCTAGCTCGAGAGAAATTCTGATCATGAACGTATCCTCTAACACTTTGACTGGTTCCAATATGAACTTCATCCTTTGGTGCCATTGTAATAAGAAAAGATGAAGAAGAAAAGCTTGTAAATCTGTGTTCACACAGTGTAAATACAGAGAGAATCGATCTGAAATTTTGTAAGTAGCCTCTGTGTAGGTCTGCATATATATAGACAGATACGGTTGAGAATCGCCGATCGGATCGTGTAATCGTGCATTAACCACGATTAAATATGAGTGAATGCTGTCTTGACACGTGGCCCATTACTTCTCATAACGTTCTGTAACCGTCAGATCGTGTTAACTGTGGTTTTAAATAGGAAATAAATATCCCGCCATTTGCTTTTTGACTTTAGTAAGTTTGATTGAGTAATGTTCTTCAAAGAACCATGTCATGAGACTTGGCTCAAGAACTCTTGACAAAATATCTCAGACTTTGTTGATAAAGTTATTCTCAACGATGCTTAAGTCCTTTTATATTGTCCAATTGATAATACAAGATGAAGTTTAATACCAATGACTGATCTGTCAAGTGAGTTTACCCAATATGACAAAGACCAATCCCCTTGGCAACCTCATTTGCTCAATTATCCAAACATAAGTACATGGAACTGTTGATACTAATGACTAATCTGCTAAGTGAGTTCACCCAACATAGCAAAGACTAATCCCTTGGTGAATTCGAAGACATTGTTGATCGAGACAACTTTAATGATTCCAAGTTACGTCCTTAGTTTAGCAAATCTTTCACTATCCAATGGTTTAGTGAAAATGTCAGCAAGTTGATCTTCAGTAGGGATATAAAGAACCACCATATCCTTCTTTTCAACATGATCTCTTATAAAATGATGTCTCACATCAATATGCTTGGTTCTTGAGTGCAAAACAGGATTTTCAGTAATTGCAATTGCACTTGTGTTGTCACACATAATTGGAATTTCCTTTTCTTCAATTCCATAATCCCTTAACTGTTGTCTTAACCGTAGTATTTGTGCACAGCAACTTCCAGGAACAATGTACTCTGCTTCAGCAGTGGAAGTTGATATAGAGTTCTTCTTCTTGCTGAACCAGGAAACTAGTCTATTTCCCATTAAGCGATGAGTTTCTGTGGTGCTTTTTCGTCAATCTTGCATCCAACATAATCTTGAATCTGAGTAGGATATAACTTTGAAACTTCCATCTTTAGAATACCATATCCCTACTCCCAAAGTCTCTTTAAGATACTTGAGAACTCTTTTGATCGCACTAAGTGACTTTCTTTAGGTTTTGATTGAAATCTTGCACAAACACCTACAAAGAAAGGATATATCAGTCTGCTTTGGCGATGAAGTACAACAATTGCCTATCATCATCCTCAGTATAAGGTTTGATCAACATCTTTTCCTTCTTTATCTTCATCCAACCTTATGTTTGTACTCATTGGAGTTGATGCCTTGGTGCTGTTTTCCATACCAAACTTCTTCAGCAGCTCCTTGGTATACTTGGTTTGGTGAATGAAGATTCCATCTTTCAACTGTTTGACTTGTAAGCCTAAAAAGTAGTTCAATTCACCCATCATGCTTATTTGGAACTTGCTTTTCATCAGATTTGCAAACTTCTCACAAAGTAATTCATTTTAGAACCAAAGATTATGTCATCAACATAAATCTGGACCAGCAGGGTGCTGTCACCTTCACTGATTCTGAAAAGAGACTTATCAATGGTACCTTTGGTAAAACCATTGTCCACCAAGAATTGAGATAGGGTCTCATACCGAGCTCTTGGTGCTTGTTTCAATCCATAAAGTGCCTTGTTGAGTCTGTACACTTTATCTTCTTGGTCTTTAACTTCAAAACCAGGAGGTTGCTGAACATACAAATCCTCTTCTAGAATGCCATTCAAAAATGCACTTTTGACATCCATCTGATATACTTTGAAGTTTTTATAAGCAGCATATGCCAAGAATAATCTGATTGCTTCCAATCTTGCAACTGGGGCATATGTCTCATCAAAGTCTATTCCTTCTGCTTGAGAATAGCCTTTTGCTACTAGTCTGGCCTTGTTCCTCACAATGGTACCAGATTCATCCAGTTTGTTTCTGTATACCCATTTTGTGCCAATTATATTTGCATGGTTAGGCCTTTCCACTAGTGTCCAAACTTGATTCCTTTCAAATTCATTCAACTCTTCTTGCATAGAAATTATCCAATCTGGATCTGAAATTGCTTCTTCAACAACTTTAGGTTCCATCTGAGATAGAAAGCATGTAAACATAGCTTCTAGTTGTCTACAGTCCTCACACCTTCTTTGTATGTTGCCAATAACTTATTCAAATAGGTGATCTCTTAACCATTATGGATTACGGTTCAATTTGTTTGACATTTTCTACAAAAATAAATAAAGATAGAATAAGTAAAAGCTCATGTATAAAAACCCTAAATTAGCACTTAAAATTTTATAAGGTTTTTGCTCCCACTAGCCAACTATTCCCTATTGGCTTTCAAAAAAATAATTCCTTTAGTGGGCAAGATCCCATCGAACTACCCCGACCCCCAACTTTGGTTGAAGGGCCGAAAATAATTAAACAGGTGGACAACACTTTGTCGATCATATCTTATATGACTCTTGTTGTTTGTCCAGTCAACTCTTTGAAATTTTTTTCATCTTATGAGAATAGTCAAACCCTTGCCTCTAAAATCCAAACGACCCCACTTTGGCTGATGGCCGAGAGAATTCTTAGTCGAGTCATAACCCCAATATTCATGAAATCTCTTTCGATCATATCTCAATAACGATGATATACCCGAGGTAGGTCAACCCCCGCTTTGGCTGGTGAGTTGGGTCCGAACAAGGGCTCTTCACCGTCGTTATAATATGAGGAGGCAATTTCGACTTGATTTTTGACGTGGGAATAATTTTTTAATTAATTCACTTAATTAATTTGGTTTTGTTGGTCCCTTGAAAAGGATTTGGTTAAGTTTAGAGGGGGGTGAATATACTTAACACTTAAAACTTTTGGAGTTAACAAACTTAGCAACTTCAGTGACTGCGATACTTGATAGTCTCACGACACTCATGAGTCTGGCGATCGTTGAGTCTCTTTGAATTTGTGCAAATGGAATTGTATCAAAAATTAAGCCTTAATACTTGTTGTTAAATATGATACCAAGTATTGGATACTCGATGAGTGTATGTGTGTGAGTTCCTTTTGCTAGATCGATGAAGTGATGTGCTTGATAAACTAAATGCAGAATATAAATGCAGAAAGTAAGTAGGCAGATTTTATAGTGGTTCTAGGTGGTGTAATCCTGTCAGTCCACTCTTCTCCTGTGATGTTGGAGGTAATTCACTAGCCTTAAGCTCAGTAGGTTCAGCAGGGTGTTTTTCTTGATCAGAAATCGAAGCTCAGAATTTTTCTCTTAATGTTCATCACTTGTATTTGAATAAGGAGTCCTTTATTTATAGGTGGGAGTCCTTGTGACTTGTATTTGAAATTCAAATATAGCCGTTTCAGATTTTGTCCCATTTGACTTGCTTTCTGTCTCTGTTCATAGTACTAACACAGTCAGATTTCTTTTTGACAGTGTACAGTCTGTACACCCTTGGACTTGTAACCATTGGATAAAGTCCTAAATCATCCAACGTCCCTTTAATCTCAACCATTGATTTGTTTGATAAAGTCAAAGGTTGTTATTCATCTTATCCATGTTTTCTTCCAATGTAACCTTTGAATAATTCGATGTATGTGTATCAAAGCGAGTTCTGAGATAATAAGTATCTTTGATATGTTTATCGAGTTAGGTGATTCATATTTTGCTAAATTTTGTCCCATTTGACTTGATTTGCATCCTTTGTTCATAGTACTAACGCGATGATTTCTTTTGGTGATTGTCTGATCTGTACACCCTTTGACTTGTAACCATTGGATAAAGTCCTAAATCATCCAACGTCCCTTTAATCTCAACCATTGATTTGTTTGATAAAGTCGAGAGGTTGTTAATTTGTCTTATCCATGTTTTCTTCCAATGTAACCTTTGAATAATTCGATGTATGTGTATCGTTGAGTTCACGAGATAATAAGTATGTTGATATGTTTATCAGTTAGCTGATTCATATTTTGCTAACTGTCTTTTATCTAACTTTTATTTATGAAGTTAGACTACACCTTTTTGCTTATAACAAAGTTCCAATCACCATCCAACTTAAGGAACTTGGACCTTGTACACAAGGTATATGTAATCAGTTTAGGTCATCACAGACTTCCCTAAATTCTGATTCCATATCCTTGACTTTAATTACTAAGTTTGATCCCTTAGCCTTCATTTATTGAGTTTGAGCCCTCAGTCTTCAGTCTTCAGCAGGTTCCTGATAAGTCTACTGACCTAACTACCCTACTGACCTAGAATAGTCTGCTGATGTAAGTCAGCTGACCTTTACAGTGCTTGTTTGATCAAACCTATACAAAGATCAAACTCTAATAAACCTATACATTTGATCTAGACAACCTTTTGCCTTTGCTCTATAACAGTTAGTCTGGCACTCATCACTAAAGCTTAAAAATAAGTCCAACAGGTTTAAATATAGTCTCATCTACTATGTGCATATTACTACGATATCATATAAAGTAAAACATACACAACATTCCGCGCACAAAATAACCGGTATGATCATGGACTTTTCCTAGGTGCGGTTTCAAATACAAACTGACGAAACCGCGGGTCACAAACTAAAGGTGTCTGCAACCGCCAATAGGATCTTTATTGTTGTACGCCAATGGGTTCTTTATCTCTCTTTGGTCTTCATCTTCTTGCTCCATTCATGTTACATAATAATCTATCTAATAAATAATTACACCCGCCGCTTTGCGGGGAAGGCGACGAGGAATGGGATAAATGCAAAAAAGTAAACTAGGTCACGTTCTTCATAATGACCTAGGACAATTTTTCAAAACCAACATAAAGAAAACATTCCCATCTATCCTATTGGTCGAGTCCATGATCAATCGGGGTCCATATAATCACATTATATCTACACATCTAATCCATACAATTTTATCTTATGAAAGCGATTAAATTCTAATTTTAACTACTTATGCGTCCTTATTTTATCACATCAAATAATTAAATAACTTTTAATTAATTATATGACTTAATCAAAAATTAAAATTAACATTTAATTTTAAATCGATTTTAATTTCAATTAAATTTGAACTATTCAAAATAAAATTAAAATTATAAAGTATCCTATTTGTTTCTTTTCCATAACTAAATTTAGCCAGGCTAGCCACTTTCCAAAATCAAAATTTTGGAAGTGTCACAAGCCTAGGCATTTTACAAATCAAATATTTGAAAGAGGCTCAGGCTATTCCAAATCAAATATTTGGAAAGGCCAAATAATTTTAGTTTAGGCCCTGCCACTTTCCAAAATCAAAATTTTGGAAGTGGCCTAGGCCTAGGACTTTTACAAATCCAATATTTAAAAAGGGTCTAGGCCTATTCCAAATCAAATATTTGGAAAGCCAAATAATTTTGGTTTAGGCCTGCCACTTTCCAAAATCAAAATTTTGGAAATGGCCTAGGCCAAGATCTTTTACAAATCAAATATTTGAAGAGGGACCTAGGCCTATTCCAAATCAAATATTTGGAAAGGCCATTATGCCATATGGTTTCTCAATGGCCAAAACTATTTGAACCATTGGTTGGTCATATGACACAACTAAACAAACGAGATATCTATGCACAATAAATATCACAAAATGAAAAAAGGTCGATCTCCCCGTTGGAAGAGGGCGACGACGACGGCGGCGACCACAGAGCCGCCGCCGCGCGAGAGAGGGGACGCCGCGCCGATCGGCCGAGCCCCAATCAAACCCTAAATTTTTTTGTTTTAACGTCTCGTGATTTAAATCTTGCATCTATCGATTAATTACTTCGCAATTAAATTATGCTTATTGCTTAAGCTCGAAGTCTGGCTCTGATACCTCTGTTAGGAAATCACTAGTTTAACGCAACGGAATTTAAAATTTGATTTCCTTTTACTAGATCGTTCTTCGTTTAATGCAATAAACACGTTAAGTAGTTTGACGGTTATACCTTGATGATCTATAAGATCGTCGCTTTGACCGTCCACAGAGAGTAGTACATTGAGCAAGCCGTCCACGCGTCCGGCCTCTATCGCTAATCCACACGAACTCCTTGCCGGAATCATTCTTGGATTGCTATCGGAAAACTCCGGTTGCTAGATCGGCCTTTTTCCTCCCTCACAAACTCATTATAGGTTGCTCTCTATTTTACAAAAGAACTATGAGCTCTTGCTATTGTGATGTACAAAGAGCTTGACACCCACCTCTTATTTATAGTGTAGGTGGCGCCCCATATAGTGTGGAGGAAAAGAAAACATTTTCCCAATAAAATAAGGAAAATCTTACAGATTGATTTATCTCTTTTATTATAATTAATTCTGCCAATATCTTATATTGAATATAATTATCTTATTACCATAAATCTATTTTTTCAAAATCAATTAATATCTCTTATTAATATTATGGTAATCTTATTAATTAAAGTGCACAATCCAAGTGTATCTTATACACTTAAAAGTGGCGCCCCAATAGTCAAGAGATTGACTTCCGGAATATTCTTTAATTAATATAATTAATATCTTGTATTTTATTTATTCATAATAAATAAATACCACCATATTAATTTACCACTATAACCTTTATAGTCTAGAGATAAACTTTCCTTATTTGGTTATCAACTATAACCGCATTTTAATCCGACTTGATGTTCATATGTGTGTGACCCGATAGGCTTCCGAATATATTGGCCGTAGACACAAAGTGCAATTTACTAAAATGCCCTTCATACCTAACGATCACGGGATAGCGTCTAGCAACACACCGTGACCCCCAATCATCGGAAGAGTCAAAAGCAATGACTACTACCTTTCATGTGAAGCAGTTACCGCGTAACTTACAATCCTATCGCTGTAATAATATTCATACGATCGTATCTCGAGTGTCAATACATTAACGATCGTATCTTATAATCTGGATATCATGCTCTCTCGGAATAACACACTTACTCCCACTTTGCAAAGATTCTCGAGAGCTAGACATTCCTTATAAGAAGGCCATTTCGGATGTTCGATCCCGATCATAGGATACGCGATTCCCGGACGACCAATCATGTATACTCCGCATGCTTGATATCATACCCAATCACTCTGACATGATCGCCCCATGGCTAGGAGAAATCTCAATAGTGTCAAAGCATGACAATTCACACCGTGATGCCATGAAGACTCGGTCAAAGGATAATTACACAACCGCCACATAGTGTGACACTTAAGTAAGTGGGTCAGCCTAACGTACGCATTCTCTAATACACGTCCACGCATACGGTCCAAGTGTCCCTACACTATGATAGAGCGAGATCTATCCTACCTTCTAAAAGATAGAAGACATCCAATACGTGCTAGTGCGATTATACTATCAATGTCCCATTTGACAATATGTAAGACTAGAGACATTTAAGTACCAAACTTGTTATAGTGATTAGAGATCTCATCAACCATAATCACTATCATGGTTTCTCTATCACGATTTGATACTAGGGCGTTACTTTATATATACAACAAATAATATGAAGATTAAACAATATATAATAACATAAGTGCTTTTATTAATCATAATAAATTTATTACATGAACTAAATAGACTGTAAATGACCCGACCCGGTCGGATCCGGTCCAACCCGATTGGGTTTAGGACACCTTTCCAACAAATTCTAGCTGGCCATGAATCCCTTATGGCACTTCGCAGCTCCACAGTCTTGCATCGCAGCATGTCATGAGTCGTAAAAATGGTAGTGGAATATTCTACCAATCACAACAAAATTAAATAGTGTTAGAAGCAATGAGGGAAAATCATAAAACAAGAAAATAACTAAGATGTTTTTAGAATCTCACCACATAATCATGTCAAAAGGCTGAGTTTGTCAATGTCGCCTCAAAACGGGGATTGTTGTTGTTGTCTCCACCTGCATCATTATCTGCATCATCATTTGCATCTTCTTCTTCACTCTTGGACTCAGAAAAAGTCTTCCCACATGAAGAGTGTGATCCATCACAATAGTGTTGAAAATGAAATCCCACATGTGTTCAAACACTATGAAATACCCCTCATTCAAGTCATCAGCGGCCACAAACTTCAGCCACTTGTCCCCAAAGAAACATAGGTTTTGATTGTGCATCGGTTCAACACTCACTTCCCATGTCCCTATTCGGCTTTTGAGAACAACCCTATTCGGGTTCCGTAGCTTTTAGTCCAAGTTCTTAACATATCTTTGGTGGTAGTGTTTATGAAAATAAAACATATCACCAACAATGACATACCAAACTTGTTGAGGAACCACCAACAAGAACTTTGAAGAAATGATCACTATCTATTGTCTTCACTTTGTAGATTAAAAATGAATGAGAAATCATAATTTGCATTACAATTAGTCCGCATGCCATTCCAAAACAAGACAACATAGACTCAAGCCAAACATAACCAATCACTTAGTACATTAATCCATACATAGTACATACACGAACTTCTTATACGATCAACAAGTGTTGTTTGATTTAATACGAAGTTCTTCCAGGTGTGAGTTCTTTTAATTGTTGAAGTGACGGGGACATCAAGCCTTTTACATAGATAATGGCTAGTGCGAATAAGTCTATTAAGATATGGATATCTTTGGCATATCTACTTATGGAAGATATTAACACATGAATACCACAGGGTCATTTCTTAATAGAACTCATTCAGGTAAGCCAATCTACAAAAAAGCAAAGAGATCCCAAGGTTTTGTAAACGGGTGACAATCTATTAAAGAAAAGAGATCCCACGACTTTACATTATCGGGTCCAAACACACACACATAATAGGCAAAAGCAGAGCTATGTATATGGTTAACTAACACGCTTACATTGCCAAAATTAGATTTTAAGGCTGTATTATGAGTAAAAATGTGACTAGATTAAGTATAATTTCATTTTAACACACTTACATTATGAATGGCATTATAATGAAATTCAGCCTATAACGTCAGCAGTTTTGACGTTACTTTAGCACAATAACGTTAGTTTCATTGGTGTTTCTATTAGAATTAAATGTCCCCTTAAACGACGTTTCTTAGAACGTCATCCGCACCGACGTTTGAAGACAATGTTAACAACAGCCACACCAATGAACAACTAGGTTGCCCTAGTGATCTTTTATGATCGACACGTCATCTCATCTGAAGTTGTACATGCACCGAAACATTACTGTAAAAGACATTTCAAACACCCGATCGTCTTCCCTATTCCTCTGATCGGGAAACGGCCGGTTCATCGAAAAATACCAAAAAAAAAATCTCCGATTTCAAACCTATTTCTTCTTCTTAGATATCAACCAGTAAAGCGAGACACATTACAATAAAACAAATCGAAATGCAAATCTTTGATGATTACTCCATATAAATCGAAATAAATTACACCATTAAAACCTTCGATTTATACCAATTTGCAACGAAATAAAAACAAAAGATAATTACATGAATTAAAGGTGATGTTGTTCAAAGCGATTTTCGGCGAAATTTCGCGACAAATCCGCGGTATTCTTAGGGTTGTAGAAGAAGTAATGAAGAAGGGTTGTAAAGAAGAAGGGTGTTTCAAAGGAAAAGAAAGAGAAGTAATGAAGATGTTGGGGAAGTTGAAAGGAGTTTTAAAAAGTGAAGAGGTAGAAGTTAAAAAGTGAGGACTAAAATGTTTATTTTTAAAATATGAAGGACTAAAGTGTATAGTTTTTAAAAGTTATTAAATTGATTATTTTTAGGTGTAGTACGGAAAAGTAAATGAAAATAATAAATCAAAGGGTGCCGATAGTATTTTAGTGGTGCCGATAGAAGCCGCCTAAGTATATCGTTATGAAGTTATAGATTGTGAAATATTATGCCGGCTTATTATGTTTCACAATCATATGGACTCAAATAAGACTTATTGCCACATAAAGTTGTTGTGCTTGTGTTCTCTGAATTTTGTCTTTGGAACATCATGATAATGTTGCTTGGCATGACGTGCGCGCATCATGCATATTGGGAATCCATTTGGATTCATTTCATAGGTCCCAGAATGATATTTAGCTTGCCCTAAAGTTGGTATGTCATTCATATCGTTTAGCTTGATTAGAGAGTGTTATACATTGTGATGATGGAAGGAAGAGCTTAATTGTGAAGTGGACTTCCATTGTCCATATATTTACATTTTCTCGAATGAAGTCTTATAGAAATAAACCATTTTGTTTTATCTTAGTTATTAATTAGACATTAATATGGCCCGATTTTTAGCTATCTCTTATTAATGTGGGCGCTATCTCCCATTAATATTGATGTTATCTCTCCCACGAATATAGTAAATCGGTTACATATTGGTTTATTAAACGTGAGTTAAAATTATTTCCTTGATGGTTGGAAATTAACTACGGTTACAAAATTGCACTCGGGGCCCTGGTCTAGCCTATATAAGCTTGTGATACCATAAGTCTAGGGCATTCTGAAAGGCATAGACTAGAAGACTTATGAGCACTATAGTTTGTTTTTCTTACTGCATGTTCTTGTCAATGTCGTAGCTAAATATGGAGGTAATATCAACTATAAGATCAAGCTAATCTTGATCGTATTCTACACGGTAATCAGAATAACAATGGATGTAGGTATGTTTCTGATTTATTTCCGCTGCGTATTTTATGATATCCTAATATTTTGGATTCTTACACTATTGCGTCGGCGAGAATCAGAAGTGGAACTCCCAATCATCTGTGTAAGTCATATTCAATTTTCGCTCAAGAAGAATTTGTTGTTGTGTTGGGACATTTTTGAAAATTGTAAAATTTGACTTATGCAAACTGGTCGTCATTATCAAACCGATCCATTTGATTAAAAAAACATCATCCCTTGGTCCGTGACATCCAAAAATGCTATGATCGACCAAACCCTTCCCATCCAACGACATAGTACGTGGCAGGAAAAGCTTTTCCATTTATTCTCATTGCTCTTAATTTATTATTTATCCAACAATTTTTCAAACTTTACCTCATTTGCATTAATAATTATGTTATGTTAAATTTGTATACACTAATAATTTTTCGGAGTTTTAGTATATAAGTACCAGTTTGAGACTTAATTAAGCATTTAGGACATCAAAAAAATAGGGGAATGACACCGATGAGCTTATGAACTTTATGATTTGCAATTATAAGCTTTGACTGTTTTTACTTTTAAAAAAATTGAAAAAAGGTAAAAACCTTATAAAATCTGGATGGGTGATATACCCCTCTCTATTTATCCCCAAATCCTTAACTCCTTCATCCAATTATTCCTTAACCTCATTATTCATTTCCACCATCCAATTTAATTACCACCGTGAATCGAGCAAAATAGGCTCAAGCCAAAATTCTTGTCATTTATACCCAAAATCACCCCGTCTTTCTACCCAAATTCGAACCTAGGATCGGCAAAAATTTTGTCAACAATCGAGCTAAGTGTGCAAACTCACGGTAGTTGAGGAAGGTGATCGGAAAGTTGAAGAAAGTGACCGAGCAAGTCTGCAAAGGTATTATTTTGGGGTTTGGTATCTGCATGTGGATTATAATTCAATCGAGTTAATGAATTTACAAAAGTTTGATTTTTGGGTTGAGTTTAAATTTTGTTATGTATATGATTTTGGAGAATAGGAAGATGTGTGATTTGTTATGGTGTTGAATGATGTGGGATCGGTTAAAGCAAATTGTGTAACCAAATTTGTTAGCTTAAACAATGGCGGTGATGAAATTTGTTCAAAATGTGCTATTTGCTTCAATTGTATTCAAATTCCTTTGTTCTTTCATTCGATTGATACTTTTGTTTATTTTTGTTGGTAATAGATTGGTTGAAAAATGGCGTTGGTTTATGCACTTAGCGGACAAAATAGGATCGCAAAATGTGAAATCGTAAACCGATGTCAAATTGGTAAAGCAAATGCGATTTATCAAAAGCTTGACACAAAGCACAAAACAAAGTTGGAGCAGTCTTGTTTTGGACATTTAATCCATCCGAAGGATGCGCGACCAACCGGATAGTACATCGATTGATAATGAGGTTGGCGAACCACTGTAAATCGAGAAGTTTTTGGTTCAAAGTTGGAGCCAAAAAAGCGATTCGATGTACAAGAATTTGCGCTTGTTACGGTTTCTTGGTTGGCAATGATAGTAATGTCGAGAAAGGCGTAGGAAAAGAGTCTAAATTAGTTAAGAAGTATTTTAAAAACCTTACGTCGATTGTATAGGAAGCATGTGTGGCAAAAGTTTAATAGCACTAAGAATGATGTGAGACCGTTACAAGTTGGGGTTGATCGTTATCTTGGCGTACGTTGTGTGGGCATCGAAGAGAAGCGTCACGGTGGATTGGTGGATTTTTTCGGTTGGTTGATGATTTGGATGCTTTCAACAAGTATCCATGGGAAATGAGTCTTATGAAAGCATTGTTCATGTTTTGAGGAGGGACCTAAGAGATGTTCTCAAAAAGGTCCCGATCGCATATACTTTCTATGGTTTCCCGCATGCTTTGAAGGTATGTAAAAGAGAAATCTGGTGTTTTAATTCATAATATATATATATATATATATATATATATATATATATATATATATATATATATATATATGTATATATATATATATATGTATGTATTTTTTTTTTGTTATGTTTGGTCAATCACTTGTATGTAAATGCATCGTAGGTTTGGGCACTTGAAGCAATTCCTTATTTAAGGAAGTTTTCGAGATTGTTGATGAGAATGCTCTCCCAAGGATGATGAAGTGGGAAATGCAAAAGGGTCAACTCTGCATTAGTTGAAGTTGTTCTTGAATCGGGAGAGGTAGTGATGTTTAATTTGTATCTTAAGTTTGGTATGTAAATGCATCATTCACATTAATCATGATGCAGGTGGATGTAGTTCGAAAGTTGGTTCCAACCGAAGCTGAAAAGGAAAAAGCTTATTTTGTGATGCTCCGGGAAGTTGAAGTTGAAGATGATGAAACTACTTATGACAATGCACCTGAGCAATCAACGGGTAACGTTGATTATGAAAAGCTAAAAGAATTGGTAAAAATTGCTGTGAGTGAAGAGAACAAAAGAATGTGCGAAGAGTTGGTAAAAATTGATGAAGAGAACAAAAGAATGTGCGCTTTAGTGGATACGCTCCAGCGTAAAGTTAAATTGATGGAGGTTCATCTTTATAATGAAGAGTTGAATGAAATGGAAGATGAAACTGTGGAGGCATCCCGAAACGGCAAAGGTGTAAAGTTAAATTTGTCCTTTATGTTGTTTATATAGGAGAGAAATAGTTTATAACATTGTATTTGTTGAAATTATGATTAGGAAATGCCGTAGTTGAAGAGAAGGAAGCCGGGAAGGTGATGAAAAGGTAGGGAGTTCCCACTAGAAAATGAAAGTGAAGGTGAAGAGAGAAGCGAGGCCACCCAGGGGTGAGGAGGAAGTTGATGTTATTGTGAATGAGGTTGGGGATGGTGATAAAGAGGTAGGGGAGGTCCCTTTGAATATGTAGCGATGGTGATAAGGATGTAGGTGATGAAGTCCATGCTCGGTTGAGGCCACTCAAATTGAGGAAGAAGGTGCTGCTATTGTGAATGAGGATGGGGATGGTGATGGTGATAAAGAGGTAGGGGAGTTCCCACACCGAAAATGTAGCGAGGGTGATAAAGAGGTTGGGGATCAACTGAAGCCCAGTTGAGGAAGCGGTCGAGGAAACCGAAGCGGTGAAGGTATAATGTGAAACTTGTCATTTTGATTTGTTCATTATGTAGTTTGATGAGAGAATTAGTTCATAACATTTAATTTCTTGAAATTATGATTAGGAAATTCCATGGGTGAAGAGATAAATGAGGCAATTGAAATGGAGGAGGAAGTTGCTGAAAAGCTAAACAAGGTTATGGAATGTGATGTAGATGTAAATATAAGGGAGGAAGGTGAGGCAAACCCAAGCGGCGAAGGTATAATTAAATCATCCTTTATGTGTTTTGGTGAGAGAATTAGTTTATTCATAAAATTTTGTTTCTTGAAATTATGATTAGGTAATGCCGTAGGTGAAGAGAGAGCGAGGTCATCTTAAATGAGGATGATTTGGAAAAGCGGGCGGGAAAAAAAGTTGTTAAAGGTAGATTTACAAAAATAATTAATTTGAGCTTATGTTAGTAGATATATGTATAATCCAAACTAATTACGTCATTGAATGTTTTATATAGTTATGCGTTTCAATCTACCGACGCCGCGGAAAAAGAAAAGCAATTAGCGAGCCCTTATATTAAACTACGAAAAAAAGGAAAGTGAATAAGTATGATGCTTATAATCCGTTCGAAAAATGGATCTGTGATGATGAAAAGTCTTGATCGGTTTATAGATTCATGTGAAGGCAGGTATGAATGTCATACGGTTGAAGTAAACCACTAATTTGTAAACCCTATTTTGATGATTAATTAGTTTTTCTTCCTTTTTATTTATACGATTATGCAGGTGAGTTTGGTTGACTTTGACATCCAAGCAAGTATTTTGAAAGGAATTGTGAGAGGCGAGCTTGCCAAGCAACGTAAGTAGTATATGCTTTAGATTGTAAATTAACGACAATTTAGATTGAAAAAGTATGTTTTTGTTTAGTAGTATATATATATTTTTTGATATTCGGGTAATGGATAGTTCATTGTGTGAAATTGACGGCGATGCTTAGTGGACCCGAACATGTTTGACCAAAATGCACGTGTCATGGATACGCTTATTTGCAAGTTATGTCAAAGGCTTTCACACACGACACATGAGAAAGAAAAGCAAAGGAGGAATTAATATAGTATGCAAAAGGGCGATTTGATAGAGTATTTATGAATATTGTGAAGGCAGCTCTGAATTTAGCAAATCATGGGAAGGTTGCACAAGTTTGTATGTGCCGATGATAGAGAGGATCATTGGTTTCTTCGAAAATTGATGCGAGTGGGAGGATAATTTACGTGTATGAATGACCTTCGGGGCATGTCGAGAAAAGTGCTTCTTGCAAGTTGTGTCACGCTTTATGCAAGTTGTGATACCGCTTTTCTTGAAGAACCATGTAAAAGGCTATGAGAATTATTTCGTGAGAAAACTAGCGGTGAAGAGCGTGGATTGTCCATCTCAAGATAATGGAGTACGTTTCATAAATTTATGCAATATATATAGGGATTATTAAGGTATTCGTTGTCGTGACTAACTTATCTTGTAATGCTTGTAATTTGGTAGGAGTGATTGTGGCATTTTCGTTCTTAAATTCGTGGAGTTCATGCTTGGAGGAGTGGATCTATCATTGATTCGGAGTGCGCATATGCCGGATTGGCGAAAGAAGTTGGTTGCGGGATTGCTTTCATGGAACTTGCAGACATAGAAATTGCATATGCATTTATATGTCATTGTAAAAGTGTGTTAACCATCTATGAGGGTTTTGGTTATGACTTATCATTAAACTATGTCATTTTAATATTTACAGAAGAATGGGGGTGGTTTGAAGTTTGAAGGAGAACTAAAATGTTTATTGTTGTTTTGAAGAAGGATGTTTTAAAGGAGAACTATGGTTCCTTTATTATTAATATGTATTGTATTGGTAATTGTTATTTTGAAGAAGAATGTTTTGAAGGAGAAATTTGGTTTCATTCTTATTATTATGTATATTGTATTTGTAATTGTTATTTTCTTCCATGTTTGAGAATTAGGGTTTGATTCATTAGTTGGTTAACATTATTTGTTAGAAAATTTGACCCATTGAAATGAAGAAGTTAATTTAGTGATTCTTAAAGAATTATACAAATCAATATAGTTAACGTAAAGGTGTAATTGTAATTGTAATTGTAATTGTAATTGATTAACATTATAATATTTGATGATTTGTCATTGACCCTTAACATAATGGATTCATTTCTTAATTTTAACTATACACAATTTCAAGTTTGTGTTGACACAAGTTTAATTTAACGTTACACAAGTTCAAGATTGTTTCGGTGAATGAGACATGTTTGAGAATGTTGCGGGTAAGAACTGGAATTAAACTATTAGAAAATGATAAAATGGGCCTATAAATAGTAGTATATCGAAGAGATACGAATCTGTAGGGTGTCATGGTAGTGTACTACGCTGAAGAGATACAGTTACGAATGTGAAGGGTGTCATGGTAGTGTAAAACGAAGAGATATATACATATATCAATTAATCTGAAGGGTCTCATATAGGTTAAATCGAAGAGACGCCACCACCTTTAAAAAAAGATTAAATGGGCTTATAAATAGTAGTATAACCACAGGTGTACAATTCATATTTATTACAAATAAAAACAGAAAAGCAGAAGAAGAAAATGGATAAGCATACTAAGGAGATCGCAGATTTAAGAAACCAGAGTTGAAGAAGCTGGAAAGAAAATTGACGCAAGACATGAATGCCATTATGAAATTGATCAACTAAAATATGGATGACACAGAGTCGGATTCCATGTATCTTGAAGTGGCGTATATCAATGACAACATCAAAAGCAGTCAAAAAAGAAAATCAACGATCCCGATACGATTGTGCAATGATGCTTACAAAATTGCGATGCGATGTGCATCTACGCATTCGTGCACTATCGCATGATGCCATGGCCGAGGAACAATAATGTTTCTTTGGCCCCAAGTGGAGTTTGGGTTCGACCACAAACTCTCCCAATAAGAGAGCATGTTATAGAGTTCTCGGATCACGGCATGTGATCAAATCCCATCCCCATCAAACCCCACTTTATCTACATATTTGTATTTTATTTAATAATATTATGTTGTAAAAATTTATGAACTTGAATTATTTATAATATTATCGATCTGTTTTGATATTATGTAATAACTTTTTCTTATGAAATCATTTATAATATTATCTTTTTAAGTGTTTTTTGAATGATCATGGACGTAGTTTCTTTTGTTTTTTGAAACGTATGGATGTAGTTTCTTATACATCAGTTGTTGCATGCATGCAAATAAATTAGGGTATTAAGGTTTGCAATTAATAAAATAGTAGAATAAGAAAGGAGGGGATTTGGATGAATAAAGAAGAAGAAGAACCTTTATATATGTTTCTGCAATTAATAAAAAGTACAATAAAAGAGGGGGGGGGGGTCTGCAAATGAAAAGTACAATTAATAAAATAATATTGATGTACCAATAATGGTACAATGTCACAGACATTGATTAAAGTAACTCGTAAAATGACCCCATGAATCTTTTTGCTTAAAGTAACTCGTAAACCTAACAAAGCAACAATACCAAGCCTCTATTGAAGAGAATGGCGAGAATTTTATAGCACAGGACCAAACTAAACTCAAATATACATCTACTGGGGGAGGTGGAGTCTTGTTTGATGGTTGAATATGTGCCTGAGGTGAAGGACGCACAATAGCCATAGGATGGAAGGAGATGATTCGAGATGTGGAATGTGAGTCTATCATCAGTAGGACCGAAGGATCCCAAGTTGGAATTCCTGGAAGCAATGATTCATAGTAATTTTTCTTCTTTTGAGAACATCCCCTCTCATCACACTGGTATCATTAAGATCATCATTTGGAATTGCAGAGGTGTCTTGGCTCTAAAGAATTTAGGAGGCACATCAAAGAGTTTCTTTTGAAAAGAAACTGATGTGGCGATCCTTCTTGAAACCGTCCAGCGAAAAAAAGCCTTTAAAGTCATTGCTAAGATTGGTTTTCTGAGTTCCATACATTATCCTCCTCCTATTGGAAGATCTCGGAGGTATTTGTATCATTTGGAATTCAGATTTGCTCGATATTAAGCTGTATTGAAGCCCGCCCAAATAGAATTCATCTTTGTCATCTCACGAGAATAATCTTTGTAGGATTGATAACTTCAACTTCAATGTCAAACAATTGTAACTTGATAGATTTGGGCTACTCTAGACCTGCCTTTACTTGGAGCAACCATGCAACTACAGACTGGAGACTCTTGTACCATCATCATGTGGGGCTCATCTCCCTAAAGTCCATTCTTAGTATTAAAAAAAAATCCTGCTTTAAATTTGATATTAACACATGTATAATGTTGTTATGACTATTGAATGTTCTAATTAATGTATTCTTGTTGTGAAGGAGCCTCGTTGGATTGCTTTGGAACCTCCTGTGAGAAATTTGGATTAAGGTCAACACTTATGCCATTTGCATGGATATTGATGAGAATGGTAGAGGCATGGTGGCCATTGGTGGGGTCTTCATAGGCGGTAATGGAATATTGTATAGAGGATTAAGTGGGATTTATGGGAAGAAACTCCATCCTTCAAGAGAAATTCTGGCTATCAAAGAAGCTTTGTGGATTGCTAAGGACTATGGTGTCTCCCAGGTTGTTGTGGAATCGACTGTCTCTCTTTGTAATGACTATTAACGGTGGATCTAGGAATGATGACGTGCAGATCGCTTGTTGAAGATATCCTTGCCTTAAAGAATTCTCGCATAAATGCTAATGTGTGTTATTCAAATAAAAGCGGGATGATGGAATAATAGCCAAAGGTTAGTATCATCAACATTTACATTTTTGGTTGTGCATGTAATTGTACTTCATTTCTTACTTAGGTTCATTTTGGGCCGATTATCAAGTTTAAACCCTATAATCAAGTTTAAAACAAAGCGATATAAGCTGGACACAAAGTTAAAGTTGGGTAGAAAATTGTATTTTGATAGATATATGAAGATAAATAAAGATTAATCACGATAGAATAAAATTAAACCATACTCCTTAATTAATATAGCTGGACACAAAGTTAAAGTTGGGTAGAAATTTTGATTTTTTGATAGATATATTAAGATAATTAAAGAATAATCACGATAGAATAAAACAAAACCATACTCCTTAATTAGTGATATGGTTTAACATTAAAATACTCACGATATAATAAGGTAGTTGATTGAGTGCGTTGTGATATTATTGAAGGATTAATTATTATAGGAAAGGTTCTCAAAATGAATTTGTTTTGGTTTTTTTTAAATAAAAGGTGGAATTTGATTTAGAAAATGTGAATACAAGGCTTCGATTCGTTTCAACTACCAAAGTCATGAAGGTTTCTGAAGCGTTGGAAATGTTTCAACTACAAAGTCAGTTTTTGAAAAGTGGCGCCGCATCCATTTAATTGCTTGCAACGCTACAATTAACATAAGGTTAACCTAGGCTATATATATTGCGGGATGATCTTGAGATAAATACCATATATCTCTAAATCGGGAAGCACATCAAAGAAAAAAATGACAGCGGAAAAAGCGAATTCATGAAAATCTTTGGAGGAAGAAAGGCAACAAATTCGAATCATATTCAAGCAGAAGCTGGAGGAAGAGATGAAAGCGGTTAAGGAAGGAATTTATGCACCAAGCTGGAGGAGCAAAAGCATGACATGATGGCACAGAGATGGGAACTTCTTCATGAAACCGAGAACATCAACGTGAAGGTGGTTGAGGAGGTTGAATCAAGAGGCGTGAGGTGGAAAATCTGAAAGAGGCGATGCGAGACCTACAAGAGGAAGATCAATCAAGTTGTCCAGGTTTGCAATGAGGCGACGGGAAAAGGATTGCACATCCGCCACATTATCTCGTGATTTACGAAAAACTTTGTTGTTGTTATGTCTGTTTGTTTAATTTTAATTTCTTGTTTGTTTTGCGAAACTTTGGGTTTAATTTTATTTTTTTGTTTGTATAATTTATTTTCATGTCCTGAAACTAATGCTTTTATTTTTATGTTCATGTTTATTGTATAATATATTTATCTGAAATATTTTTGTTTTTTGGAAATTGCCATGAGTTTGGTTTGTTATGCTTTTTCCTTGGGGTTGGTTACGGTTTTGTATATGTTACACAAGTTAAAGCTGTATGCACCAATTGGAGGAGCAAAAGCAAGACATGACACTGAGAGATGGGAACTTCTTCATTAATTTTAATTTTACGGTTTTGTATATGTTACACAAGTTAAAGCTTGTGTCAATTTGAATTGTATGTTGTTATTTTATGAGACTTGGAATGAAAGCGAGACTTGAATCATACGTAGTTTATAAGAAAATAAAATGATTTGTATTGCTTATGTGAGTTGAATGAAAAAAAAATTAATTAGTATCGATATAAAAGAAAGAAAAAGATTATATTAATTAACGGGGAGAAATAATGTAATTATAGGATTTTCATACTTTATAAATTATAATAATAAAGAATATAAGGAAGAAAAAAAAACATGCATAGAAGGCGTGAAAAAAGAGGATTGCATTAAAAAAAAAAATAACAACTACTCTGCGTGATAAACAAGAAGGAAATAAAAAAGAGAATATACCGTCCCATCGCATGCATAGAAGGCGTGAAAAAAAAGTAGAAAGAGGACAAAACATGACATAATCAGTGGCAGGGGTCCATTGTTGACCGCGGACCGTCCATTCCCCCTTCATTTTATTCATTTCATTTTGTTTTAAGCGAGTAGATAGTAGTACCATTTTCACAGTGAGTAATGATAGAGCGATGTGTCACGACAATTGACATTATGGTGATTTTCACTATTGATATTTGATCTTTTTAGATTTATGACATACAATAAGCCCGTTTATGGTGTCTTATGTGAGTATGTCACTGAGTATGTCACTCAATATGTCCGTTTAATCGATTTAGGGTGTGTTATGTGAGTATGTCACTCAATCACACCAATCAGTCCGTTTAGGGTGTCTTACGTGAGTATGTCACACAATAAGTCCGTTTATGGTGTCTTACGTGAGTATGTCACACAATAAGTCCGTTTATGGTGTCTTATGTGAGTATGTCACTCAATATGTCCGTTTAGGAGTATGTCACGTGAGTATGTCACACAATACGTTTATGGTATGTCACTCAATAAGTCCGTTTAGGGTGTCTCCGTTTGTGTATGTCACACAATAAGTCCGCTTAGGGTGTCTTACGTGAGTATGTCACACAATAAGTCCGTTTAGGGTGTCTTACGTGAGTATGTCACTCAATATGTCCGTTTAGGGTGTTTTATGTGAGTATGTCACTCAATCAGTCCGTTTAGGGTGTCTTACGTGAGTATGTCACACAAAAGTCCGTTTATGGTGTCTTACGTGAGTATGTCACACAATAAGTCCGTTTATGGTGTCTTATGTGAGTATGTCACTCAATATGTCCGTTTAGGGTGTGTTACGTGAGTATGTCACTCAATAAGTCCGTTAAGGGTGTCTTACGTGAGTATGTCACACAATAAGTCCGTTTAGGGCGTCTTACGTGAGTATGTCACACAATAAGTCCGTTTATGGTGTCTTACGTGAGTATGTCACTCAATATGTCCGTTTAGGGTGTGTTATGTGAGTATGTCACTCAATAAGTCCGTTTATGGTGTCTTACGTGAGTAAGTCACACAATAAGTCCGTTTAGGGTGTCTTACGTGAGTATGTCACACCATAAGTAGTCCTAATTGAATCAGAAGTCCGGTTATGGTGTCTTACGTGAGTATGTCACACAAAAAGTCCGTTTATGGTGTCTTACGTGAGTAAGTCACACAATAAGTCCATTTAGGGTGTGTTATGTGAGTAACTCACTCAATCAGTCCGTTTAGGATGTATGTATTAACTATTTTTTTTAATAATCAAACGATGTAACCAGAATAAATAAATAAATAAATATAATCAATCAAATGATTTAACTAGAATAATTATTTTCAATTTTTTTTTTAATTTTGTGATCGGAACCCTTCTCTCCCTCTCCATCATCATCAATTCCCGCCTTAAATTGCTCCCTCTCAATTGTTGCAACCAAAATTTTTTGGGGCTGCTTTCCAGCTAAGAATCGCGCCCAAAATTTAGAAATTTTCAAATTCCCCTATTTGATTTGATTGAATTCTTCACCCACAACTAACCCTCTAAACAACCCAAGTACACCCCGCCCCTTTCATTGATGTGTTTCCCTCTTTTGATCTTCCCACCATTCAACCTTCAAAATCTCCATTAAAGAAACCAACTAGAGCTAATTTTGGTGAGTTACTCTGCTCTTTTGTTTTAGCTTTTCTTCTATGGTGAGTTACTCTACCTCTTTTGTTTTTCGAATGTTGTTACATTTTTGAATTTGAACTAATTTCTAACATATTTGTGTGAATTAACAGGGCATCAATGCCTTATGAGCTAATTTTGGTGAGTTACTCTGCTCTTTTGTTTTAGCTTTTCTTCTAGGGCTTTCCGATGTACCACTTTTGTTTTTCCACAATGTTGTTACATTTTTTGAATTTGAACTAATTTCTAACATATTTGTGTGAATTAATGAGCATCATTGCCTTAACGTGAGTTACTCTGCTCTTTTGTTTTAGCTTTTCTTCTAGGGGCTTTCGAGTTGCTTTCCGAGGCAACTCTTTTGTTTTTCTAGAAATTTGGCACCATTTTTGTGAATGTGAGCTAATTTCTAACATATTTGTGTGAATCTACCTAGACATCAATTACTTAATGAATTTTGGTGAGTTACTCTGCTCTTTTGTTTTAGCTTTTCTTCGAGGGGCTTTCGAGGCAACTCTTTTTTTTTCCGAAATTTGGTTACATTTTTGTGAATTTGAGCTAATTTCTAACATATTGGGGTGAATTTACCTAGACATCAATTACTTATGAGCTAATTTTGGTGAGTTACTATGCTCTTATGAATTATGTTTTTTTGAAGCGAAGAAGCGAGTCAAATTCACTCATGATTGCACTCTTGTGAATCGGGAGTACTTGTTAGAAGCGTTTAGTTATTTATTTGAGATATAGACAGACCATTTAATACTCAATTATGCACAATTCTTTTCATAGTGCACTGCAATCTCAAACGAAGCGAACACGAAGCAAAATATGAAGGGTACTTCTCCGATTTCGATTCTTTAGCAAGGTAAATGAATGCAGGACATTTCATGGCGTACATTGTTATGCAAATGTGGCGTTCTGCAAAATTGGTGACCTCGAGAGCAGATGCTAACCCATGGAGGCTATTCTACGGTTGTCCTTATTGGCGGTATGACTAATTTTTTGGTTATACTTTCCATTTACTTTTAAGGGATGTGCGTATAATAATTGGAATTTCTTATTTTGCAGGATGATGAAGTCAAATGTGACTATTTCATATGGCAGGACAAGGTGTCTGCATCTACTGGGCCATATGGCAAAGTGTCTTCATCTACTAGGCCATATGGCAAGGTGTCTTCATCTCTTGGGCCACATGAAGATGTTACCTCTGTGAACTTGATGAAGAAAACAGATAAACTTGAATGCACAATCGGTGTCCTTCAAAATGATATTGAAATGATAAAGTGCATGCGAGACAATGATGCAAAAAAAAATTGAACAAGTTGAGATCAACGTCAGAGTTATTGAGAGGTCACAATTCAGATTCCATGGTTCAAATGTTACTCCATGATAGAGAAAGGATTGCTCGCTGGAGACACTACTTGAGAAGACCAGGGTGGGAACAATTCATCTCAAAAGAAACTTGTATTATTGACTATTACTTGTCTAACCTTTTATTTCAGTATGTCATCTTACGAAATAAAAACTAAATTTCTTGGTATTACGTATTTCTCTGTATATTTACTGTACATTTCATTTGGTTTTCTTATCTAATGGTTATTTGAAGGATTTGAATGGTTATCACATTAAACAAAAGGAGAACAACCAACACATCAATGTTTTACAAGCTTAAACCCGTATCACAGGCCAACACAAGCTTGAACTTGTTTCGAGGGCCGACACAAGTTTAAACTTTCTTTTTTTTTAGAAGATAAACATGTTTCTAGAGTGAATGTTTTACAACACCCTTAATGGACTTAAAACACCACATTCGTGACACTCGAACAACGTCCCTTCACATTAAACAAATGAGAACAACCAACACATCAATGTTTTACAAGCTTAAACCCGTTTCATGGGGCTACACAAGCTTGAACTTGTTTCAGGGCCGACACAAGTTTAAACTGTTTTAGAGTGAATGTTTTACAACACCCTTAATGGGACTTAAAACACCACATTCGTGACACTCGAACAACTTCCCGTCACATTAAACAAATGAGAACAACCAACACATCAATTTGCCATCATTTAAAATTCAACATCATCTATATCTTCCAGATTTAAACATCAACCAATCAACCAAAGAAGAACAACCAACACATAGAATTTGCCATTATTCAAAATACAATAACAAACAAACACATCAACACATCACTTTCCATTATTCAAAATACAACACAAATTCGTCTTGAATCTTACACATCAACCAATCATCCACAATGATTAAACATCCACAATATGTAAACATCTCATCCTCTTCATCAACACTAATACTTAAACATCAACACTAATACTTAAACAGCCACAATATGTATCCCATCGCCTTCCTGTAACATTGTCAAAGAAAAAGGTAACAAGCTTAATGCAATGTAACATGATTGAATATAAAAAGAACTCTAAATATTAATCCATACAATACCTTATCATGGCAAAGTAGGAGTGTCATTTGGTGAGCATTTCTCCACCAATCAAACTCTTACAAGTTGAAGCGTAATGACCATTGACACCGCATTTTCCACAAACATACTTCGTCTTTTCTGTCCCGGTGGCGTTTCCTCTTTTTGATGGCCGTCCACTTTGTCTCTTTGGCACCGCCGGTGGCAAAACCACATCGTTAAGAACATCATCGGGATACACACATTCATCTTCATTTTGAAGTGGATACACACATTTGGAATAACCTAGCCTCCAACAATTGACGCTATAATACCAAGTGCAATACTTGGAGGCTTGCTTCCTGTATACTTCAACACAATGATTTGCATGCTCGCATGGATACATATCCATCGGAATTTTTACATGTACAAGTCTTCAAATCCAACTCAGCGATGTAAGAAATAACGACATCCTTTTCTCACGAACATCATACTTATCTCGAGGAAAGTGTATTAGCGAAAATCGTTTATTGACTCGAAGCTTTTGTTCACGCCGATTTCAATTTGGGAGTAAGAGCATCTTGGCAATTTGTAGATGATTCATTTCTTTTAGCAAACCAATCTGTAACATCTCCCGGATATGTTCAATCAACCCAACAATTGAAAATTTCGTGCACGCTTTAGCCTAGCATTCACCAGACTCGGCATGGTTTGTGGTCATTATGTTGTAACGAAATCCCTCAAATTTAGCTCTAGCCCACATAGGGAAGTGCAGCTTCTTTCAAATATTAAATCGACTTTCGGACATTTACTACATAAAGTTTCGAAATGCAACTTGAATTCTGATTCTGTATAGGCCTCTGCAGCTTTTTGAAAGAGCTTTCCCACACCACGTCTGGGATATTTCATCCTCAAATTCTTTTGCATGTGATACATGCAATGCCCGTAGTGCGCATTCTTAAACACCGCCTTGAAAGATGTTTTAATACTATCGGCACGATCAGAAAGTATCGCAAGATCATTCGTGTCCCCAATGATGGGTTTTAGCTTATCAAAAAACCATGTCCAAGACTCTATACTTTCAGAAGCAACAACACCCCAAGCAAGTGGAAATATTTGATGATTTGCATCTTGACATGTTGCCACAAGTAAGGTCCCTTTATTACGCGTTTTTAAATGCGTGCCGTCCTGAGAAATGACTTTCCGCATCGCCAAATAAAATCCCCTCAATACTTTGACCAAGTGCCATGAAAAAGTATTTGAAAACATTCCCATCACTTTTTCAATATGATATACGATTGTCCGGGTTTCTAGCCTTGACCTATAACAATATTTGGGTAATTCTCCCCAACTTTTGTTTGGATTACCCTTATCAATCATACGCATAACCCTTAGCCTGTAAGCCTTGCAATAAGTTACATCATATCCAAATTCTTCTTTGGAAATCATGCATCAAGTCCTTTGGTGCGTTAATACGATTGGCATCTTTAAACCTTACGGCAAAGTATGTGCCAATTAGCTTGTCGCGTAGCATGTCTATGGTCTTTTCGAGGAGCAATAGGTGGCGACTATGCTTGTTTGCATATGTTACCACTACAAATCGCTCAGATGGTGCTTGAAGTTTGGTGGCTCATAAGCGCCATTTGCATCCGCCCGGCTTCACATAAAAGCCGAATAAACGCTTTTGTTGGAAGTTTGCGTTTTGAATTCAAACTTGTACCGTAGCCAACCGCAAGTTTGAATACCAAAAAACTTTTGCATTTAAGCGGATCATTCACATGAAAGTCTTCATGTTCGGGAATGCACACTAAAGTATCACCTCTGATGCGGCTACAACGAAAGTCTTCATGTTCAATTCTTTGCACGTTAACCATAGTTGGGGTGCATTCAAGGGATCAACAACCTCATTTCTCTCAACAAAGCCATCAAGATTCTCATTTGACAATTCATCACCCCGCTCATGCTATTTCTACGATATGATTCTTCTAAATAAACATCTTCACCCAAATTCACCAATAAGGAGTCTTCAAGTTGCTCATTAAAGTCCATGTTGTCACCCCCCGTGTTCAAATGAGAATCTTCGACACATGTCTCTATGCTTTTGTGGAAATATTACAGCATTACTTCAGCAGACTGCTGAAGTTCAGCAGGGTGCCTCAGGAGTTCGTACAGGATATTTTGTACACTTTATTTAATTGTAAAAGACATATTAATTGTGATACATATAAACAATTAATATGTCAAACTCTAGTTTACTTTATGTCATAGACATATTAATTGTGATACATATAAACAATTAATATGTCAAACTCTAGTTTACTTTATGTCATAGACATAGCTTTTACTTTTACTTTTGCATGCTTGCCGCCCACATCTACATACTCAAGTGGCCGCCCAAGCTAGCTTGCTAGTCTCTCTCAATTGTATCTATTTATACACCTCTCATATCAATGAATAAACTAAGTTGAAGTTTACTCTTGTGTTTATCACATTCTCAAACTCTCTTTATGGTAGCAGAGCCTTCTTTTGAGTTCTAAAATCCATTTGCAAAACTCGGTTCCTTTTAGAGAAAAATGTCAACATTATCTCGAAGTTTCATCTTCCTCGATAGACTCACAATTTGCCTCAACAGATGGGATAATCGAACACTCTTCTTTTACAAATCATAAACTTGATGGTAACAATTACTTGCTATGGTCAAGGTCTATGAAAATGTATATCTCCGGCCAGGGTAAGATGGGATATCATGCGGTTCCAAACACCCCCCTCTTAAAGCGACCCCAAGTTTGAAGCATGGGACACAGAAAATAACCAAGTCATGACCATCCTCACGAGGTATATGACAAAAGAGATCAGTGAGAACTTCATGATGTATGACACTGCTAAGGAAATCTGGGATAATGCCAGAGACCTTTACTCAAAAAAGGACAATACATCTGAAGTCTATGAACTCGAAGCTCAATTCAAAACTGCAGACAAGGAGATATATCTCAGTAACTCAATATTTCAATCAACTATCTAAGGCATGGCAACACCTAGATATGTTGGAAACTCACACTGGAATGATGTCAAGGATCTTTGCTCTATATAAAGACATCATAGAAAAGAAGAGAGTATTCAAGTTCCTCTTTGGATGAACCCTACTCTTGATGATGTTAGAGGAAGAATTCTTGCCACAAAACCTCTCCCAAATCTCAAATCCATGTTTCTTTGAAGTCAAACATGAAGAAAGCAGGAGGAAAGTCATCTTCTTGAACACCCCCTGCCGATAACCCTATGAAGGTGCGCCTGCTTGAATGTCGGGAAGGCTGCTTTGAGGTTCTTGGGACTTCTGGAAGCTTTCTTGAGAAAAGCGGAAGGTTGTTCGTGATCACTTTGCAAACGCACAAATCACACCAAGGACAATTCTTTGGAAGCTTCATGGCAAGCCTAATCCTCTAAAACCTCAAAACCAACCAGGGAACATCAAAGCGAGACTTGTCGGTGTGAGAGAATGAGCGACCATCCGAATGCTCGCTTTTCTTGCCTTTAAAGCCTTTATTGCTCAAACATCGGAAGGTAGCTCCTCTCTTTGAAATGGCCACTCATGCTAAAAGCAGTATATTCCGCTCACCTCTTAGTAATGAGACTTGGATTGTTGATTTAGGGCTTCTTCCCACATGATTTAGTAATAAAACCTCATTACCCATTATATGCCATGTACCCAAATTCACAAAATTAAAAGCGCTTATTGTTCTATTTCTTATGCAAAAGGTGTTGGGAAGGTTAAACTTACTAATCGAGATATATCTACAAGGGTCTTATTTGTTCCAAAGTTAGATTGTAACCTTATATCATCGATAAACTCACTAAAGATCCGAATTGGATGTTGTTTTTGATAAGGATCGGTGCACATTCCGAGATCTTTCTTCGAGAAGTGATTGGTCAAGCTAAACCCTACTCGGGGTGTTTGTGATCAACCTGTGAAGGCAGGAAGATCGAAGACTGAATCTGCCTCGGCGACTGCACTCAAAACCTAGACAATATCATGTTATGGCATTATAGACTAGGACATCCAAGTTTTGGTTATTTAAAGTCTTTAATTCCGAATTGTTTAAAGGATGTAATCTTAATGATCTTCAATGTGATATTTGTCAATTTGCCAAACTCACCAAAATGTGTATACTAAATTACCTCACTTCCCATCCACACCTTTCACCTTAATTCATAGTGATGTATGGGGACCTCAAGAGTGAAAAGTATAACAGGCAAGAGGTGGTTTGTAACCTTCATAGATGACCACACGAGAACCACTTGGTTATTTTTAATGAAGGATAAATCGAAGTTGGATCCATCTTTCAAGAGTTTTACAACATGGTCTCTACTCGAGTTTGACATTAAGATTAAAATTTTGAAGGTGACAATGCTCTTGAATATTATGAGTCTAATCTCATTAATTTCTGATGAATAAAGGGAATTGTCCATACCAATGAGTTGTGTTGAGACACCTCGGCAAAATGGAGTTCTTTGAGAGAAAGAATAGGCACCTCTTTGAAATGGCGAGATCAATCATGTTCACTACAAATGTTCCAAAATATATATGGGGTGAAGCTATATTGATTGCAACATACTTAATCAACAGGCTTCCCAGCAGAGTGTTAGGTTTCAAGACTCCTATCCAAACCCTGCTGACCACACACTCCTGCCCTCATCTTATTGCCCAATTGCCTCCAAAAATCTTTGGTTGTACTGTGTTTGTTTATATCCATGCCCAACACAGAAGCAAACTTGATCCCAAAGCTCACAAGTGCATTTTCCTAGGGTATGCTAAGGATAGGAAAGGTTACAAATGCTATTCACCTGCTGAAAAGAAATTTTACAACTCTATGGATGTAAAATTATTTGAAAGGACTCCCTACTATAGCAAGTCTACTGAAGCAGTCACTGATGGAAATCTTATTGAAATTGATCTAAATCCGTTCCCTCAACAACCTCTTAACCTCTCGGCAAACTCATCGAGACTCGGTGAGTGAACCTCGGCACCTCTCGACCCAGAGCTCTGCTTGGACCTCGGCACCCCCTACGACCAGCCTGCTGAACACGAACCTGAGCTCTTGAGCCTCAACACCCTACTGACTCAGAGACTGCTGAACCACAGCACCCTACTGACATTGATAGCGAGACTATTGCTCTCAGGAAAGGGAAAAGATCATGCAGCGATCATTCTATTCTTACTTATTTATCTTATGACCGATTGTCTCTGAATTTGCTATGTTTACACAGGACTGGACTCTCACTCATATTCTAAAAATATTCGTGAGGCCCTTCAAAATGATAAGTGGAAAATTTCTTTGTTAAAAGCAGAGATGATTGCACTCATGGATAATCATACTTGGGACCTCACAACTCTCCCCAAAGGCAAGAAGGCAGTAATTTGTAGATGGTTATTCACCATAAAATACAATGCTGATGGTACAATTGACAAGTACAAAGCAGATTGGTGGCAAGGGATTCACTCAAACTTATGGTATTGACTATAAGGAAACTTTTGCACCAGTGGCAAAACTCAACCTTTGTCGGGGGTTCGATCTCTATTTGTCAAGCTGGGTGGCCTCTACACCAATTGGATATCAAAAATGCTTTTCTCAATGGTGATCTCTCGAGGAAGTCTATATGAATGTACCTCTGGTTTTGTCAATCCTCACACTCGGGGCAAGGTATGCAAACTCAGAAAATCTCTATATGGCTGAAGCAATCCCAAGAGCCTGGTTTGGGAAACTTACTCTTTGTGGTCAAAGCTCTTTGGATATCATCAATGCAACTCGAGATCACACTATGTTCATCAAGACAACCAACCGAGAAGGTCTATTCTTATTGTATATGTGGATGATATCATCCTTCTTGGAGATGACTCTCTGAGATTCAAAATTTAAAGACTCTCTTGGCAAAAGTGTTCCAAGTTAAGGATCAGGCTACCTCAAGTACTTTCTTGGTATGGAAGTGGCTAGAAACACCAAAGGCATTTCGGTCTCCCAAAGGAAGTATGTATTGGATCTCTTGAAGGAAAGCGGCATCTTTGGGATGCAAACTGTTGTATCCCAGAGTAGACCCAGTAACCCCTCTTGCATGGTGACATTCTTTGTCGAGAAAGAACAATATCAAAGGCTTGTAGGTAAACTCATCTACCTTTCTCACACAAGGCTGATATTGCATATGGGGTTAGTGCAGTCGGTCAGTTCATGCAACGCCTCTTGAGCAACATTGGGATCTTTGTGAATAGGATCTTGAGATATTTAAAGTCCACTCTCTGGCCAAGGCTGCACTTCACCAAGTCTCTTGATAGATCAATCAAGGTCTACACTGATCGATCTTGATTGGTTTGGATGTCACATTGAATGACGATCTACCACAGGCTATTGCTCGTATGTATGGGGAACTGGTTACTTGGAGAAGCAAGAAACAACCTCTTTGTGTCAAGAAGCGATCTTTGAAGGTGAACTCAGGGCACTTGTACTTGGCATTTGTGAAGCTCTATGGCTAAAAAGTCTTGATCGAACTTGACAACCTCGCCGACAACCTATCACACTCTCTTTGTGATAATAATTCACCTTATGCATGGTGAAGATCTCATCCATCATGATAAAACCAAGCATGTGGACATTGTGGACACTTTACGAAGGAAAGATTGATGCCAAGATTATTCAACTCCAGTATGTTCCTCGTGGATCGAGAATCTCGATATTCTTACCAAGGCTATTCCACCTCTTATGTTCAAAGAGACTTAGTAGCAAACTTGGTTTGCATCAACATATCTGACCCAGATTTGAGGGGTGTGGAAATATTCTGACATTACTTTGAGATTCTTTGAAGTTCAAGAGGTGCCTCGGGAGTTAAATGCGAGGATATTTTGTACACTTTATTTAATTGTAAAAGACATATTAATTGTGATACATATAAACAATTAATATGTCAAACTCTAGTTTACTTTATGTCATAGACATATTAATTGTGATACATATAAACAATTAATATGTCAAACTCTAGTTTACTTTATGTCATAGACATAGCTTTTACTTTTACTTTTGCATGCTTGCCGCCCACATCTACATACTCAAGTGGCCGCCCAAGCTAGCTTGCTAGTCTCTCTCAATTGTATCTATTTATACACCTCTCATATCAATGAATAAACTAAGTTGAAGTTTACTCTTGTGTTTATCACATTCTCAAACTCTCTTCAGCTTTCTATTCTTACATCCAACATCTCTTCCATGGCATTCCCAACAACATCCACATCTATCTCTTCATTAACAGTCTTTTCAACACATGTCTCTATGCTTTCTATTCTTACATCCAACATCTCTTCAATGGCATTCCCAACAACATCCACATCTATCTCTTCATTAACATTCTTTTCAACACATGTCTCCATGCTTTCTCTTCTTACATCCAACATCTCTTTCATCCCATTTGCCAAAACATCAACATATGTCTCTTCATCTCTTTCAACACATGTTTCTTGACTTTCCGACACATTTACTACTTCACATGTTTCTTGACTTTCATAAACCTCGGTACACTTTTCCTTTTCCTTCAAACATATTAATAAAGCATCTTGTTTTAAATTACAAACATATATAAACCGATTCACAAGCTTATAAATAATCAAGCAACATCGGTCTACAAGCTTTACTAATGGGGACCATATATTTCATCTCAAACTCATACTTAGTTGTATCGATTTCCAACTCATTTTTCACCATGTCATACAATTCTTCAAATGTAATGTTTTTTTGACACTCAGAATCGTCGAAACTTCTTGATTCACACCTACATACTTCCAAGACCATAGACCATTGGCGTCTTTTCAATCTCCACGAGGTAAAATATAAAAATACAAACTTTATCTTCCATCACGCTTCACCGAGATCTGTTTTATTCAATACAATAATTACAAACCAATATACACATAGACAAAATCCATAATTCCGTTCAAATAGCCATTAACAAGTTTAAACTTGTGTCACACTTTATAATCAATCCACCTTGAAATACGAGATAGAAGTTCACATAGCCATTAACAAGTTTAAACTTGTGTCACACTATAATCAATATTTTAAGATTAATACGATTACCATTCACTGGAAATGCAGCTAGATATAACCAAATATATATATATATATATATATATATATATATATATATATATATATATATATAAGCGATTATACGGGTAATCTTGCACAAATCACCAATTCAACATTTAATCATTTCAATTCAAATCAAATATCCATTTTCAATCGTGGTCGCCCCATTTTCAATTCAATTGAGTTAAACACACGGTTTAAGCTAATCCCGAGGTAAGTTAACTAACAAACTCAATTTCCCTAAATTCACATACCGGTATGGAAAGCCAAGAAACCCTTTCGATTACCACCAGCTCGGCTAAGACAATGATTGACGGAGAAGAAGAAAAGAGAGATTCATTCGGCGAGGACAATGGCTGGACACCGATGGAGAGACACAATGAGTTATTCGCTTTGCAAAGAGAGGCGGAGCGAGTAATTGGATCTCGATCGATTTTGGCGCGTAAATTAGGGTTGGTTAATTTACCGCCCTAATTTAGGGGTCGGATTAAGCAAAGTTTAATGGGATGTTTAATTAAGGGTTAATTACATTTTAGTGTTAAGTAAATCACCCCAAATCAAGAAGGGGAGGGCATTAATGGCTTTTCACCTAACTTGGAGAAGTCAAACTTGTTCGTAGCGTGATTTATGTCGTAAAACATTATTCTTGCAACAATTTCGATTAATGAGCCTTAAATAACTAAAAAGCGCAAAAAATATCATTGTTTATAATGACAAAAAACACACATTAAGGACAAAATTAACCCTATTATCTATTCTTTCAACGTTCAGCCATTTCCAATTTCTTCATCGTCTAATCAAGGGTGATCTTGCTGTTGATACATCCACATCCCGTTCTATTGATTTACAGGATGTTTCATTTGGCCTTCGGTTGCAGCCATGAAACAGTGGCCGGTTTTGTGCTTTCCATTGTGAATCAATTCAGCTCGACCTTTAATCACTAAGAAATTTTCTTATTGTCTTGTCCAATTAAATAATCCAGGAAAAAGCAAGATTAGCTGCTGCTTTGCTTCCGGAAGGCTCCAAAGTAGTATCAACTCCATTGCTCAAAAGTCCCGCTGGTATGGAATCCTTTTATTTCATCACTCTTCAATGAGTTTCAATGATCGGAAATGGAAACGGTAGTATAAATCACAGCAGCAACAGCTGGCGGTGAAGCAGAATCAAGGGAATAACATAGACTTTTCTTCGAGAAGATATCTATGGCGAGTTGAAATCGATTTTGGTTCGTACGATCAAAGCCCGACGTTTTATAGATCAAGAAGGGTATTTGATCTTTGTTAATTGATTGAACATAATGGAACACTTTATAATACCACTTTGTCAGCCTATAGCCCTTTATCAGTTATTGATTTGAGTGTAAATTTGCTCAAAGAGTCATTACTGACATCGATTTGGAACTTATGTGATAATCTTGTTTCACTTAATCTTTATGGAAATTCCCTTTCTGAAACTATAAATATGCCTGGATTGCGAAATGCTACTTGCCAAAACTTGCATTTTCTTGATTTTGGGCATAATGTGTTTTTGGGGATTTTTCGGAGTCTATAACTAAGTTTATTGGTGGGGTTGAGTTTGATTTGGAATAAATTGGTGCAATGATTGTGGCTTTGAGTATGATTTAGAAAAAAATTGATGCAGTGACATTGATGTCAATGGATATACATTTGTTTAGGTGTGCCATTTGTAGTCTCTAGCAGCATGATGGTTACATCAGTAACTTCAGTAACACCTTGGCTTACTTGTTAGTAGAATGGTCTAAAAGCATTTTCCCATGTTTTTTACCCGTTTGAGTGCTCTGCGACATTAATGTCTTTATGTTTCCTTTTATTTCAGGGTCATTAACAGCATGAAGTGACATTGAACAATGTCATTAAATTCTACCGTGTGTTTATATGAATAGAAGAGGTAATATTCATTCTTTTTCCTACCTCTTTTTTTATTGTTGCAGGTGGGTGAAAGAGGAGTTCAGATGCGTGGAGGACAAAATCAGAGAATAGCCATTGCAAGAGCCATAATCAAATCATCAAAAAATCTCTTACTAGATGAAGCAATAAGTGCATTAGATGCAGTATCCGGAAGAAGTATTCAAGAAGAATTAGACAAAGTTGCTCTTGGGCGTACTACAATCATTATAGCTCATCGTTTATGCACCATTAAACAATCTGATATCATTACAGTAGTCTAAAACGGCATGGCCATGGAAAGTGGTTCACATGATGAGCTGATGGGGAATGAAAATAGCTTGTATACGTCTCTTGTTCGTCTTCAAGAAACAAAATCAGTTGAAGAACATGGGAATTCCGCTACACCTAGGGTGCCGAATGCAAGAAGTGAAAGATGGAGTGTAAGTAGTTGACGAATGTCCGCAGTGAGTCGAGCTAGCTATGCTGAGTCTTCTACGTTAATTTATAGGATGAATAATGGAGCTTTTACTTTCAAAAAACATCTTTTTCCAGTGCCTTCGTTTAAAAGGTTGTTAGCCATGATTTTTCCGGAATAGAGACATGCAATAATTTCTTGTTTAAGTGTTGTGATATATGGAGCTGTCAGGCAATATATGCTTGTACTTTGGATATAATGCTTTCGGTGTATTTATTACCGAATCATAAAGAGATCAAGGACAAAATCACCATTATTCTTTGATTTAGTGTAAGTAGTTGACGAATGTCCGCAGTGAGTCGAGCTAGCTATGCTGAGTCTTCTACGTTAATTTATAGGATGAATAATGGAGCTTTTACTTTCAAAAAACATCTTTTTCCAGTGCCTTCGTTTAAAAGGTTGTTAGCCATGATTTTTCCGGAATAGAGACATGCAATAATTTCTTGTTTAAGTGTTGTGATATATGGAGCTGTCCAGGCAATATATGCTTGTACTTTGGATATAATGCTTTCGGTGTATTTATTACCGAATCATAAAGAGATCAAGGACAAAATCACCATTATTCTTTGATTTTTCTGGGCCTTTCCATTGTAGGTTTTGTAGTAAACATTGGACAACATTATTGATTTTAGGTATAATCACTCTATAGTGTATACAATCTTGAAATTCAACGACATCATACAATCGGTAGAATTTCTTGTCATACCATGGTCTGGTGTATCCAATCTGGGATTCCTTTTCTTTATATAATATCATGACAATTTTGGGTTTTTATGTATAGAGATAGTTTCCGCTGAATGTTTTTTTTCACGATTTTCTTGTAGCTGATGTTCTATTAACTTGTTTCTTATCTTCAAGTGATGGTCTGATTGGGAGAAATAGGCATCCAGATTGGTGCAGTGGCATGAATTTGATGGTGGGTTTGAGTATAATTTGGAATAAAATTGATGCGGTGACATTGACGTAACTGCATTTACAAATAGAGAATTGATGCAGTGACATTGATGTCACTGCATATACAATTTCATACATAAATTTGGTAACTTCGTAAAATAAGTGTAGTGTCATTCACATTAGGGGTATAATAGAGCCGAGTCGAGTTGATACTCCTCAGGGCTCTAGCTCGACTCGACTAAAAAAGTCCAGGCTCGATTGAGCCATAAAAAGACAAGATTGAACTCGACTTGCTAAATACTCGATATAGCTCGACTCGGCTCGTAAGCTCGATTATTTACTTAGAATTCAATAATTTTTAATAAAACATAACAAGATTGAGCTCGACTCGAATAATTCTTTTTGAATGATAAAGAAAAATTATAATAAATTTAATAAATAAAATTATTTAAATAATTATTTAATGAAGCTTGATTGGCTTGCAAGGTAATCGATTACTATATTTTAAAACTCGAGATCGGTTCGGTTAATTATTCGAGTAGCTCGACTCAGAGCTCGAACTCGAAAAAACCGAATCGAGTCAAACTCTCTTAAGAGTTGAGTACGAGTAGCCCGTGGTGGTAACTCAATCGGGGTGGTCATTGCATCGCACTGGTGAATGCATCGTGGGGTTCACTGCATTGCGGTGGACAATGCATCAGGGTGGTCACTGCATCGAGGTTGGTCAATGCATCGTAGTGGTCAATGCATCAGGGTGGTCACAAGATTGCGGTGGTCAACGCATAGGGGCGGTCACTGCATCGCGGTGGTCAATGAATCACGATAATCTCTACATCGCGGTGGTCAATGAATCACGATGGTCTCTACATCACGGTGGTCAATGCATCGGGGGTGGTCAATGCATCATGGTGGTCACTGCATCTAGATGGTCAATGAATTGCGGTTGTAAATGTATCGGGGTGGTCATTGCCTCGGGATGGTCACTGCATCATGGTGGTCATTACATCGCGGTAAGTCAATGCATCGCGGTGGTCAATGCGTCACGATGGTCAATAAATTGCAGTGGTCACTGAATCGGGGTGGTTTTTTGTAACACCCCGACTTCCAATCCCGTCGGCCGCCGGTATTGGTCACCGCGGTGCCACCCTCACGACACACAGTCGTGGCAGTAATATCCAACATTCCACGACAGAGAAATAAACATCCACCATTCATTATATAAAAAAAATGTTAAATTAAGTACAATCTCCTGAAGAAAATGAAAATATGCGGAAACGTCAATAAAATCTTAAGGTTTCGACAATTCAGTAAAGTGGAAATATAAGACTGCGACTACGTGGCTCTCAAAACCCCGCGACATCCCAGCAACAAGCAATCATCCAAAGAAAACACCTGCTAAGAATCTGCTCCCCATAAACGGATCATAGCAGGGTCAACCAAAAGTAAAAACGTCAACTATAAAGTTGAGTAAGGATAAATCTAGAATATGAAAAACGGAAGTTAACCAACAAGTTGAATTAAGACTTTCAAACCATACGTCAAGACCAACATCATGAAAATACCACCAATCCAAAAAGAATACAACCAAACTATAAATGATTCAACCCATACATAGAAGATACAGAACACCACACTCCATCTATGCCTAAAGGTCCCGAATGTGCACATCCCTCGAAAGGGCAAACCCCTAAAGAGGAGGATCCTCAAGGCCATCCAATGGTACCATTAATTAAATGGACCGTCGCGTACTAGGGTGCAAGGAAACCTTCCCGGGTTCCCGGCTTCGGGTGCTACCCTATCCGGCCCGACCATACCAATGTCTGCAACTCCCCAAATACGTTAAGGTCATTGAAGTCGTAAGGAAACCTTCCCGGGTTCCCGGCTTCGGGTGCTACCCTATCCGGCCCGACCACTATGGGTCTACGAACTTCAATGCCTAAAATCCAAATCCCACAGTGATGTCAATATCCCTGACCCATCAAACATGACTCCCAAAATATGTTCATAAGATTGAACCACAGTTACCAAAGAAGGAAAACAACATAGACTGGACGCCCGTTTGGAAGGCCGGACGCCCGTCCAAGGACTCTATTGGACGCCCGTCCAAACTATCAGACGCCCGTCCAAAATATCAGACGCCCGTCCACTTTAACGGAGTTAGATCCTGAATGTAAAACAACCCCTCAGACGTCCGTCCAGGTAACCCAGACGCCCGTCCAAGGAAAATTACCCAAGGCAGACGCCCGTCCAGAAAATCCGGACGCTCGTCTGAACTGAAATCAAGGCAGACGCCCGTCCAGTGAATCCGGACGCCCGTCCGCCTGGGTTTCAATTAGAAACCTAAAAAGCTTCAATACGATTTCCAAAACGTTTCTTAGCCCTTTATCAGCAAAAGCAACACAGTAGGTATAGGAAAGCCTCATCTAACAGTACCACCTCAACTATAAACATTAACCCAAGCCAAAAACACACTACTATGGATGCTTAGCATCCCAAAACACCCTTTTTTTTTCCAAACATGACCACATCTTCACAAAATTGACAGCATTATAGTTCCCCTTTCAAAACATGATTAAAGTCATCTAAACGCTTTAAAACACACCAACAGCCCCAAATTACTGTCAAAATCCTTGAACAACAATACCAAACATCCAAAACCATACACAACCCGGCATACTACCTCCAAGTTCATCTTTCAAACCAAACGAAAACACAAACCGTAGAAGTATCCTTACCGGAATTGCTGCGTTTTTGAAAGCCCTTGCTAAGTTAGAAACGTTCCTCAACGAAGCTCGAATCTATATCTATAGATAGAAGGAAAGATACTAAAATTACAACACAATTCCAATGAATAAAAAGGCAAACCGAAACGACATCATCCCCCCTCCACACGCATGTATGGATCGGCCATGGCCTTTGCCCGGCCGATCGTCATGCTCGAATTGTAGGAAACAAGAAGACGACCCTTACCGACGACAACGATGACGGCAACAATCCTTAACACGAAGGAGAGATTTCCCTCCTTCTCTTCACAAGAATCGGCGGCAAGAGGGGAGAAAGGAGGGTTTCACGTGTTTTTGGGGAAGTAAGAAAGGAAAAAAGGAGATAAAAATCCTTTTAGTTGCCAAGGTAGGGATTTTGGAGAATTCTTTTCTTTTCTTTCAATTAAGAAAATTAAAGAATTATAAAATTCCTTTTTAATTATTAATTAATCCTTCCATTTAATTACTAATCAAATATCTCCCAAAATGACCGAATCCTTTACCGATTAATTAAGAAGTCGAAAATTCGGGATATTACATTTTTGAATCATAATTGTCACTGCATCGGGGTGGTCACTGTCTCGATTTCTATATTTTAAAACTCGAGATCGGCTCGTGAGGTGGGTGTCAGCGCATAAATCATTGCATAAGGTGTCACTGCATAAATTGTCGTAAATGTTGTTGTCACTGTATAAAACGTTGTATAAGGTGGGTGGTGGATGGATCGGGGTGGTGAATGAATCGAGGTGGTCAATGTATCGGGATGGTCGCTGCATCGGGGTGGTCACTGCATCCCGGTGGTCTATGCGTCACGGTGTCACTGCATCGCGATGGTTTATACATCACGGTGGTCACTGTCATCGCGGTGTCGCTTCATCAAACATCACTGCATTGCGGTGGTCACTGCATCCCGGTGGTCGCTACAAATGGTGGTTAATGCATCGCGGTAGTCACTGCATCGGGGTGGTTAATGCATCGCGGTGGTCATTGCATCGCAGTGATAAATGCATCAGAGGTGGTCATTGCATCGCGGTGGTCAATGAATCGCGGTGGTCAATGCATTGGGGTGGTCACTGCATCGCGATGGTTAATTCTTCGGGGTGGGGAATGCCTCGCGGTGGTGAATGCATCGCGGTGGTCAATGCATCAGGGGTGACACAGCATCATGGTCGTCAGTGCATCGGAGTGGTGACTCCATCACGGTGGTCACTACATCGCGGTGGTCACTGCATCGGGGTGGTGACTCCATCGCGGTGGTCACTGCATCGTGGTGGTCAATGAATAAAATGAAAAAATAAACTTTCACCGTCCAGAAAAAAAAAAGTCCACACTTTCAATGCCCAGGAGATAAATAAAACAATAAAAAATAAAGCAAAACACAACAACAACAACAGCGTTAGTTTCAAAACAAAAAATAATAATAAATAAATAAACATTCAGCCCATTTCCGCTTGTTCCCCATTTTTATTATTTTTTATTTTCTTCATTAACGGTACTAACTATCTAATTTGTGTCCTTATAACTAAGTGTTTGTTTTGAGTGCCCATTTTGTCTAATTTAATCCAATATGTGTCATTTTGGATTCTAAATTTTAATGTATGTGATAATTGATGTTGTTCGGAATTTAAAATCGGGTAATCGGATATTCTAATTAGGAAACTAATACAAGAACGAAGAGATTTATGTATAATTTTGGACTGAACTCTGAGAGAGCTGCCTAAGTATCCAATTTTAGCAATAAAACTGAAATCAAGTCCCCCTCGTAGTTCAGGGTGTTCTTTATATAGTGGTAGATCGTGAATCTCTTCACGGACGTCTTTGGGAAGTTATTATCGGTTATCTTTCAGGCATTACGGACGTGGGGCCTACCCCGGTTAGGAGCGGTTGAGCGGGTGTTGACTTGGTCTTTGTTGCATCCACTGATTATTACGCTCAGAGATATACTTGCAGAAAGCCGATCGCTCTATCTAGAGATACCTTTGCGCAGTGCATGGTGGAGTCCTGCTCCTCGAACTATTATGGTCAGCGTTTGCGGTCCTGTCTTGCCAGTCCATTGTCTTGATCTTCTAACTTTGGGCCTAGCCCAATTATGAATAACCCGGCCCAATGGGCCTACCTATCATCATAAGTCCCCCCAGACTGGGGTGGATTGCAATCAGCCGCCCTAGTCTGAAACACTCCAACTTCTGTCATTATTATATCGTAAAACGAGGCCAGTTTACATCGGTGATAACTGTGATTTGAACCTTTACGTCGCTTCCACTTCTTATCACATAGTCGCCTCTCCTGTCAAATAACACCTCTATTTCCGACCTTTGGATTTGCACCACAGTAGTTACAAGTAATTTTTGCTTCTACATTATTCTTCTCTTCTTCTATTTCTTTGAGTCTTTATTGTGTTCATGAGTTTGAGAGCTGATACCGCCTCTAGCGATTCTATAGAAAAGTTGTTTGAATCACCCGAAAAAATTTCGATTGCCCTATACGGTGAGGAAGTGAGTTCATCCAACCCTGTCCTGCACTCTGCAACTGCAATACCGGCCGATCATCCGCCCTCTTTGATTGATTTAGGGAATACTTCCACTTTTGGGGATAACCCTCTGTGTCTGTTGCCTTCTCATCTTCTTCCTCCTGGGATTTTTACTCCTACTTCCATTGTCCATCAATATCCAGAAGACCACTCTGCCTTTTTGAATACTCTAAAAAGGGAGATCAATCGATTTGATAGAACCAAAGCTATAATGGCTTGCCATGGTGTGGCTAACAAGATGACCAAAACAGAGATGGCTGGTTTATTGAAAACCTATCAGATTCGTACTGACCCTTTTGCCGTTGTTCTTCCCAAACCTACTGAATATGCTTACAATCCCCAGCAGGTTTCTGCACAGTATACGCTGATCAGCTTCATAGTGGGTTAAGGTTCCCTCTTTCTCCTGGATATATTGAGGTGATGAAGTACTACAAATTGGGGGTTGGTCAAATACACCCAAACAGCGTTAAATTTCTTGTAGGTTTCATGATTTGGTGTCGCCTAAACACCACTCCTTTCTCTGTGAAACTATTTAGGAAATTTTATCAGTGTAAATTGACACAGGGTAGTGGAGGGTGGTATCACTTTTGTCGTAGATCCGGTAAGTTAGGCCACGTTATCCCTCTGTCCAGTAAAGATAAGACCAAGAAGAAATGGTCAGAGAGTTTTTTCTTTGTGAAGCACAACACTGAGGTGAATCTTGGTCGATGGAATACTTCTTCCATGAAGGACAAATTGGAAGACCCTATAAATGTAACCTTGGTTAACTATCTTGCCAACAACAGAATCTCTCTGACTTTGAACACTATAAGCTCCGCCTTGATAGACGCTGCTCAGCTTCATACTGCAGGGACTATTGGCTATGTGGAGTTTTCCAAAGAACAGTATAGAAAATGTATGTTTGAATTTACTTTTGTTCTTGTTTTGAATATTTCTTGATTATCTTTTATCTTTGTAGTGGCCAATGTGGACGATTTGATCAATATTGACGTTGACGAGGATGAAGAAACGGAACAAGAGGGTGAGGATTCTGAACGGACATTGTCTGTTATCCCTGAAGGGGGTGAGGCTTCTGGACAGCAAGAAGCTGAGGAAGTAAGCATTGATCCTGGCAATGCTGCTCAGGAAACCATTTCCATTGCCAATCCTTCTGATCAGAACATTCTGAGCACAGTTAGTCATGTGGATCTGACTGTTGAAAAGGATCTTCCCGGTGGCCAATCTACCGGCTTGAGTGTTGTGCCTCTAAGAACCGTTTCTTTAAGACAGAAGAAAAGGCATAGGTCCACTTCCTCTAGTAGCTCTGCAAGTGATTCTTCCTTTAATTTTGAGGATATGTCTGCCGAAGACTTTGCTGATTCTGTAAGTAGCTTTCTAGTAAGATTGTCATTTTTTTCTTTAATCTCTTTCTTCTAAAATTTGCCCTTTTGCAGTGTTACCGCCTGGGTAAATCCTTGCATAAGAAAACCTCTAGCATGGCTAGGGATATTTCTGCCCTGCAACAGAAGGTTGTTCACCTTGACGAGTCTAATGCCAAGGTGGCATGTTTGGAATCTTCAAAGGCTGCTGGCCGCTAGGAGATCGAGCAATTGAAAGCCGATATTGCTAAAGCTGAGGATCTGATATTCACCCAAGAGGAGCAGCTAAAACTCAGGGATGACCAGCTGAAGAAAATGAATGAAGAGAATCAACAGCATCTTGCCACAGTAAAGAAGATGAAGAATGATTTTGATGAGACTGTGAGGCAGATGGAAGACACTCCTGCTCAGAATGTTATCCAGAAGGTCGTTGCAGGATATAAAGCTGCTCCTGAAACTTATGAGGAAATCCAGATCATATTGGCTCCTGCTCTGCGTAGAGGATACACTCTTGGTGTTGATGAAGCTAAACCAGCTGACTTAGTGATTAGCAGTCTGCCTAATCACAGGCTATATGATTAGAAAGCTGCTGAGATCTTCACTAAGCGGTACGATGAGTACAAGAGTGGAGAAGATATCATTCGCAAGTATGTGAAGAAAAATTCTACACAGCCTTCTGCTCCATAGTCCTCTGCTCCTTCTTCGTCTTGATTTTATGTAATTTGTTTTTGAAACTTTGATGCTTCACTTTTGTTTCCCTGAAATTTCTGGACAACATTTATGTAGCTATGTTTCTTTGTCTTTGATGTATAATACTTCGATCATACAATCCTTTGAATCGGCTTCTTTTTTATTTTTTCTGAGCATTGTATCTCCTTGTTGCGCTGCAAAGAAGTTATGATTATTTATCCTTAGCTTCTTTATTTTTAATGTATATGCGGCACCGAAATGCCTTTTCAGCTTAATATATAGGGCATTAATGTTTTCTGCCCAGAGTATCCTTGCGCTGCAAGTTTGATATTTATATATATTTTTTAACTGGGTTCGTTGCCCTAATTGCCCTTGCATTGCAAGTTTGGCACTTATATATATTAATTGTGTGCTCTGCACAGATTTATCTTGCGCTGCAAGTTTAACACGTGTGTTTTGTAATTGGGTCTGCTGCCCAGAATGCTCCTGCGCTGCAAGCTTGGCACTCATATCTTTTAATTGTGTGCTCTGCACAGAACTATCTTGCGCTACAAGTTTAACACTTGTGTTTTTTAATTGGGTCCTCTGCCCAGAATGCCCCTGCACTGCAAGTTTGATATGTTTGTTTTCTTGCGCTGCCACGTTCTTTCACTCTGGAGTTGTAGTACTAAGGAATTCTCTGCTTGTATTTGGCCATCTGTATCAATGCTATATCCCTTTTGTGCTCTAACTCATCCTTGATGTGCAGCATATCTACCTCTTGTGTTTTTGGACAGTAAAATTCCGTCCTGGGAGATTTGTGTCCAATCTCTGCTGGTACTACTGCTTCACATCCGTATGCCAAGGAGTATGGAGTTTCCTGTGTAGTAGCATTTGGGGTAGTTCTATATGCCCACAAGATGTTTGAAAGATGGTCTACCCAATGAGATCCCTCTTGTTCCAAAATTTTCTTCAATCCCTGCTTTATCTGCCTGTTGGTCTGCTCTACCTGCCCATTGGCTTGGGGATAAGCCACTGATGTAAAGTGTTGGGAAATTCCCAGGTTTGTGCACCAGGTCTGCACTCCTTGATCCTCAAATTGTGTGCCATTATCAGAGATGAGTACTTTAGGAATTCCGTATCTGCATAGAATATTTCTCCATAGGAATTTCTGTATTTGGTTGGCTGTGATGGTGGTTAAAGGTTCAACTTCCACCCACTAGGTGAAATAATCTACTGCCACCACTAGAAACTTAAAATTTCCCGTTGCTCGGGGTAGTGGACCCATTAAGTCTACTCCACATTGATCGAAAGTCCATGGAGATACAATTGGTATCATCTCTTGTACAGGATTATGCGATAAATTGCTATGCACCTGGCATGTCCTGCAAGTTCTGACCAGATTTTCTGCGTCGTCTTGTCTTTCTGGCCAGTAATACCCGTAAAGCCTACATTTCCTTGCCAGAGCTCTTGCTCTCAAATGATTTCCACAAATTCCAAGATGGATTTCTCTCAGTACATAATCTCCCTCATCTCGAGTAACGCATTTCAACCAAGGTGCTGCGTAAGATTTTTCTGTCTGATGTAACATCGTTTAGCGGTGAGAGTCTAATCAGGTTTTTCTGGAAGCCTTCCATCTCTCAGATACATTACAATTGGATCCATCCAAGTCTCTGCATGTGTGATTGGTTGTACTTCAATCTCATCACAACTCTTTTGCTTTAACTGCTCGACCAACACCTTTTTGTTGGACAAGAAATTCGATCCTAGTTTTGATAAAGAATCTGCTCTGGTATTTTGGGCCCGAGTTATCTGTTCCACTTCTACCATTAAGAAACTCTGCAATTTCCTCTGTGCCACTGCAAGGTATTTTTTCATGGGGCCTTCTTTTGCCTCGTAGTCTCCCTTGATATGATTTGTTACAAGCTGTGAGTCTGTGTAGACTTTCAGATTTTGCACCCCTAGCTTCTGTGCTAGGTTTAATCCAGTTATCAAAGCTTCACATTCTGCCTCATTGTTAGTAGCTTGAAAGTCAAAATGAAGAGTATATGGGAATTCTTCACCTTTTGGGCTAATGAGTAGGAGTCCTGCTCCCGCTCCTTTTGTTGGAAGCTCCATCCACATAAAGCTACCACTGTTCAGTTTTGTTCTTCTCAACCTTGTTCTGCTCAGCCTTATACTCTATAGCCAAGGCTTTTTCTTCTGCCAAGAAATCGGCTAACGCTTGAGCTTTAATTGCTGTTCTTGGTTTGTACTCGATATCAAACCCTACCAATTCAACTACCCATTTGGCTAACCTTCCAGACTTGTCTGGTTTATCCAAAATTTGATTTAAGGGTTGATTTGTCAACACTACCACCGGATGGCTTTGGAAATAGGGCCTTAACTTCCTTGTGGCATGCACCAGGGCCAAGACCAATTTTCCACCTCGGAATATCTGATTTCAGGTCCTTGTGGGGCTTTGCTTACAAAATATACTGGCCTTTGTATCATGCCATGTTGTTTCACTAGCACAACACTCACTGCTTCATTGCAAAAAGACAAATATAGAAAAAGTATCTCACCTTCCTGAGGAGGAGTTAAAGTTGGTAGGTGACTGATATGATCATTTAACTCCTGAAAAGCTTGTTTACATTCTTCAGTCCATTCAAACGGGCTAGCCTTCCTGAGAATTTTAAAGAAAGGCAATGACTTCTGTGCAGATTTCGACAAGAATCGGTTTAAGCATTTGCTAATCTTCCCGTTAATCATTTGAACTTCTTTAATATTCTTTGGTTCAGGCATGGTTTTTAAAGCCTCCAATTTATCAGGATTGGCCCTGATACCTTCTTTAGATATCATATAACCCAGAAATTTGCCTGACCTTACTCCAAAAGTGCACTTTTTTGGGTTCAATTTCATTCTTGTTTGTCTTAAAACTTGACAAACCTCTGTTACATCTTTCAAATATTAGTCAAGAGTCCTGCTCTTGATCAATAGATCATCCATATATACTTCCATGGATTTTCCAATCTGCTGTTTGAAAATGGTGTTGACTGCCCTTTGGTAAGTAGCCCCTGCATTCTTTAATCCGAAAGGCATAGACACATAGTAGTAGGAACCAAATTCAGAAATAAAAGTAGTTTTTACAACATCTACAGGGTCCATCATAATCTGATGATATCCCTTATAAGCATCTAAGAATGCAAAGATTTCATAACCAACTGTAGAATCTACTAGCCTGTCAATTATAGGGGAAGCTTTGTTTAGATCGGTGAAGTCCACACACATTCTCCAACTGTCATCTGGCTTCTTGACTAGCACTGGGTTTGCTAACCATTCTGGGTAGATAACTTCTCTAATCATGTTGGCCAGCAACAATTTTTCCACTTCTTGCTGGACAGCCTGTATCCTTTCTGGGGCAAAAGATCTCTTCTTTTGTTTCACCGGTTTCCTGGTTGGGTCGATGTTGAGCTAATGGATAGCCAACTCTGTTGACAGTCCAGGCATGCCACTTGCTTTCCATGCAAACACATCATTGTAATCTTTCAAAATCTTAACCAGCATCTGTTTCTGTCCAGCAGGTATCCATGATCCTATGCTGACTGTGGATTCAGGATCCAGTTCATCTAGCATTATTAATTCCACAGGATCGTTGGACTGCCAACTTTTCTCTTCATCTGGAACTAGATCTTCCATTGTCACCTGCTGCACCTTCATTTTTCCACTAATTGTGGCTGTGTAGCAGTTCTTGGCAGCATCCACATCCCCTTTAACGGTAGCTTCTCCTTCAAAAGTTAGGAATTTCATACTGTTATGTGCTGGTGATACCACTGCCCGTAGATCGATCAACGCTGGTCTTCCCAGAATCATATTATAAGATGATGGAGCTTTTACTACCACATAATTGACCATCAGAGTCCTGCTCTGCGGTCCTTTGTCGAAAGTCGTCAATAGCTTTAACATACCCACAGGATGGATGGGTGGCCCGGTAAATCCAAAAAGAGGAGTTGACACAGGAGTTAGCTCCGAATCTGTTAACTTCATTGCTTGGAACACACTGTAATACAAGACGTTTCTTCTCATTACGCCGTGTCTCACGAGATCCTTCGACAGATTCTTCAGTATAACCGCTTCTATCTGACCAATTTCTTCGTTGCTCACGATGGCTGGTAGCGCATCTATTGGACCGTACTGAACGGTTCCCATCACTTTCTGTTTCATTGCCTCTCCTTCCTATTCGAAAGCGGCGCGTTTTTCTTGCTGCTGGGCAGCTTTACTAACTTCTCCTGGCCCCCCAACGATCGTGTTCACTGTGTTGATTGGGGCATTTTCTCTATGTCCATCCGCATCAGGAGATGGATCTGTATGTCTCCTTTGATTGTCCCTATCCTGATTGTTGTGGTGCTTCTTAAATTCTCTCCTTCCCCTGGGGTTATCTCCTGTGCTCGATCGATGCATTCATCGATCTTTCCTTCCATTGTTGTTGCGTCTATATCTCTGATCAGATCCCTACACTGTTCAGAATCATGTCCAATGTCTTTATGATATTTGCACCATCTGGTATGGTCTCTCTTCTCCCTTGGACCCCTCAATGGAGGAGGAGTCTTAGCAATTCCTTTCTTTTCCATAATGGCCAACACTTGGTCGCGAGATCTGTTTAGAGGAATAAGGTCTCTGTCCTGCAAAGCACCATTTTTTCCTAACCTTTCAGAGATGGGAGGGGTTACCCTATCCCAAACAGATTATCGCTTCTTATCAGACATGTCATCAGTCTTTCCCTTTTTTGAATCCCTGTGGGATTCCTCCCTCTTGGCTCTGTTAGCCTCTTCTCCTTGACAATGCCTGTATGCGATTTCCAGACATTCTTCCATTGTACTCGGATTCTTGCTGCTCAGCTTTGCATGTAATCGTCCTTCTCTGAGACCTGCCACGAATGATGCTACTAAGAATTTATCATCCAGATCTGCTATCCGGGATGATTCTCCGTTGAATCTCTTAATAAACTGCAACACTGTTTCATCACTTTTTTGCCTAATGGTTAGCAAATATGTACGGTTCCTACGAAAGGGTCTTCTTTGCAATGAATGCATGCATGAATTTTACAGTCGAGTTGGGAAATCGGTATGGATCTGGGGTTCAACTTGTTGAACCAATCTCTGCCTTTCTGTTAGAAGAGTTGCAAATGCCTCGCATTTCATCTCTTACGGAGCATTATACAAATTCATGTGTTGGATATACTGATGCATATGATCATACGGATCTTTAGTTCCATCATATGCCTGGATCTTTGGGATCTTAAACCCTGGAGGACAAGGAAATGCATCAATGTCCTCGGTGAAAGGAGATACCAGCCTAAACTCATCTTGCTTAGGCTTAAGAATAGCATCTAACTCCGCCTTGGCGTTATCACCACCTGGGTGAGTAACCACCACTCTTATGCTAGACTCTGCTTCATGTTTCTCCCTTTTAGCGGTATGAAGGGCAGTATGTGTTTCAGAAGCGTCATTATCTTGGTTTCTGGCCTTTAAGACTTCTTCAAATATGGCTTTGATCTCTTCCCCTTTAAGATTTGCAAGATTTTCCACCAGCATCTATCTAACTTGGTTCGGATTGCTGGTTTGTCCTTCTTCCAGGATTTTCTTTCCGGTATCCTGGTCATTTCTTTTCGGATTTTTTCCAATTTTTCTTTCTTCTTTCTTTGATTTTTGATTTTTCTGTAATAATCACTCACTTAACTAGAATTGAGCCCTTTTGATGTTGTTCGGACATTTTTCGACTTTTTTCGAATGAAATGAATGATAAAAAAGGGCCATTTTTTTCTCTTTGGTCGAATAATCATCATTCCTTAACCAAGCCCCTTGCCTGAGTGCGCCAAATGATGTTGTTCAGGAATTTACAATCGCGAGCGGCGACAAACTATCGGATAATTCGGGTAATTAGGAAAATAATACAAGAACGAAGAGATTTATGTATAATTTTGGACTGAACTCTGAGAGAGCTGCCTACGTATCCAATTTTAGCAATAAAAATGGAATCAAGTCCCCCTCGTAGTTCAGGGTGTTATTTATATAGTGGTAGATCGTGAATCTCTTCCTGGACGTACTGGGAAGTTATTATCGGTTATCTTCTGGGCATTACCGGACGTGGGGCCTACCCACGTTTAGGAGCGGTTGAGCGGGTGTTGACTTGGTCTTTGTTGCACCCAGCTGATTATTCTGTCTAGAGATACTTCTGCGCAGCCGATCGCTCTATCTAGAGATACCTCTGCGCAGCGCATGGTGGAGTCCTGCTCCTCTAACTATTCTGGTCAGCACTTGCGGTCCTATCTTGCCAGTCCATTGTCTTGATATTCTGACTTTGGGCTGGCCCAATTATGAATAACCCGGCCCAATGGGCCTACCTATCATCAATAATCTTCAAAGCGATTGGTATTTAGAGACGGAAAAACAATCAAAGTTACGAAAAATGTATTGAAATGACCGCCTTAAATTTGTACATTACATAACAAATTAATTATCAAAATTAAAGGAGGGTTCGAAAAAGCACTGGAAATGAATATTTTCAACACATAAATATCTTGTCACAAACAGACATACTTTGTATGAATTCTCATATGATCAGCCACGGATCTTACGATGACATTTACGATAATATTTATCCCTTTAAACATGTTTTCTTAGCAATTTCTATCTAACATTTAGTCCTAGTTAGCATTTATGTGGCCTATAGCCATTGTTTATCTTATTTTTTGTTTTGAAGCTTGATTGACTCTTTCTAGCTAACGAAGAATTGATCTTTGTTTGTAATTAAATCCATGCTTTGGAGTATTAGTGAAGGCGTTGTTAGTCTGGTGTGGTATGCAAACGTCTTCCATTGTATCACGAGACAGATTTTCGAGAGTTACCTTTAATAACATTTGAGTGAGATGAAACATATCTTAAAATATATACAACGCTATCTATGTATCTTTGGTTCATTCTGAACATTATATTTTTTTCAATTTTATCCTTCAAATTTTTGCACAATTTATTCTGACCTATGTAGGATGGGTTGCTTGCTTCCAAATATTCCGGGGCCAACTACAGTCACGGATAGCATGGATAGGGGTTTCCACATGCTGAGGACAAAAGTGACAGACGGGAGTGGTGATATATGACTCTGAGCCAGGAAGTTATTGACTGGTAGAGCAGTTGTGGCAGAGTTGCCATAGAAAGAAATTGTACCTCATCGAACCTTTGAGCTCCCAAATGCGGCTGCAACCGAAGCTGTGATGTAATATACCCTGGTTTTCTAACTGATAAATATATGCGCTATGCACTGAATATTTTCCATCACCTGAAGTGGCCCATTTGATGATGTCGTCCTCAACCGTAAAACCTGCCTCGTGAGCTTTGGCAACACGGCAAATATTCCTCCACAACATTGAGCAGCCTGCCTTTGGGTTGTCGAATGGGTTCCCGTACTTTTCAATTAAGAGGGTGACACAGGGGGAGGTATCGTCAACCAGAATTTTCTAGACAAGCTTCCCCAGGAAAGCTAAATTCATCTCTTCAAGCCTTTTAAGACACAATCCCCCGTTATCCTTCGGTTTGCAGATATTTTGCCAAGGCAATGTTTCTAACCGTCTAGCTCATCCCAAAAAAATTGACGACACATCTAATCAATCTCATCTATAATGCCTTTGAGTATTTTCGTCGATTGCATCGTGTAGTAAGGGAGAATCGATAGTGAAGTATTAATTAAAAGGGTTTATTGTTAAAAATGACACTTTGAGCATAGAAATATGCAAAGAAGACAGTGGAATTTTTTTTCGGGAGAAAAAAATACTTGTCATTATTCTACTGTGATTTAAATTCTCTCGTATTCAACTACCAAAACGAGTATATCTTTTGATTTGATTGTCGAAACATGATAATTGTTTCATCGCATTTTTTATTTTTTCGTCCTCCTTATTTAGACATCTCTTTTGATATTTTTTCAACGTTATTTTAGAGGTCATTTTTGTAAAAATCACATAAACAGTAGAATAGTGAAACATTGGATTTGAGGCCAGTTCCACTGCAGCAAACAGTGGATTTGGGGTTATGAACAATGGATTTATCATTATCACTCAATTTATATTTCCACTGTCTTGATTCATATTTTTTTCCTCTTTTTTGTCCATTTAAACCACTTCCCCTAATTAAAATAGATCTGCCAGCGTTTGAAAGCGATTTAGTCTTCCAAGACGCAAGTTTCTTACGCATTTTATCCACTAATAAGCCATAAGTCGACTTTCGGACCCAAGAGTGTATCGAAGGAGTCCCCAAATACCCCAAATCTGACGTATGTGTCATCCCCAACTTCTGCCCTATCAACTTTTGAGCTGCATACTAACATCAACTGTTTGAGAATGCATAAGGCAAAAAATATTTTGACATTGTTTGTCACATGGAAGAGGATTTTGTCAAAAACACCTAAAGCAGATTTTCTGCCGAAAATAGAACAGAAAATCTACGCCCAAAAATAGAACAAAAATCTACCATAATGTCCTCCATAACAAGAGCTTGCTCATCTGAAGCTTCTCAAAAAAGAATCAAATCATCTGTAAAAAAAATAAATGAGAGAGCGGTGTGGCTTTTCTACTAAGTCGAATGGGTTCCCACAGTCCATGACTTAATGCTTCATCAATTTTCTGACTCAAAAATTCCATGCGGAGGATAAAGTGGTATGGTGCCAAAGGATCTCTCTGTCTCAGGCCCCTCTCCAGAATAATTGGGTCCAATTTTGAGCCATTCCATTGGACAGAGAAAGGCTGATTTAAAGCCATGCAAAATTAAGCAATAAAATTTCCAAAAAAGCCTACGGAGATCAAGATTTTTTCAACAAAGTCCAAGCAAACCCTATCATAGGTTTTTTTCAAATCAATTTTAACCATCATGAACCCCTTTCTGTCTTGTTTTTTTACGAAAGGCGTGAAGAGCCCTCTTGCACAATAATGATATTTTCTGTACTGCCGTGTATAGGGATGAAAGATGTTTGAGAGTTGCTAACTAATTTATCGATCAATAAACGCAACCTGTTAGCAATTATTTTATTGAGCAGGTTGAAGACAACATTGGAGAATGCAATAAGGCGAAAATGAGCTGGGGATTCACATTTAGGAATGAGGGACAAGACGGTTTTGTTCATTACACTAGGAAATTGACCAGTCTGAAAAGCTTCTTCGATAAAATAAATAATCGATGGGGCAACAACACTCCAGCATGTTTTATAGAACACCGAGGTCAGTCCATCCAGACCCGCCGCTTTATAGATACCCATATCAAAGAGGGCCTTTTCGATTTCTGCTTCAGATACATCAAGGTTCAGAAATTGTAGATCCAAGCTTGATAAGGAATTCAAACGTGGGGTGAAGTTGGTGCAGTCAAATTAAGGTGTCAGCAGTGTAAAGGTTACGATTAAAATTATAGACCATACATTTGATTCGTTCCTGGTCGTATGTCCACTCATCCGAGTCATCTTTCAAACACAGTACTTTTCTTTTGCTTTTTCCGTATGGCGGTAAGGTGATAAAAATGAGTATTTCTTTCCCCTTCTGCCAACAATTTTAGCTGAGAGCATTGATGCCAATACGTTTCCTCCTGCTTAAGAGTTTCCTCCAATTCTTTTTTGAGCTCGTCATTAAATTTTGATAGATAAGAAGAGGCAGGGGGGAGGTATGTATCAGGGTGTGCGTGACCACATAGAGATCTGGACATTTTTTAGAATTATAACGATGTAGTTTTGTTGTTAAAAATTGTCGTTTTGTTTGTAAAATTGTAATTTTTGCTCTGGTGACCCTACTGAAACAATTTTTTAGATAAAAAATGTAGATTTACGGTCTGGTGACCCTCCCACTGGAAAAACTATTCTGGCTGTGAGGGATTTTTTTCGTTTGAAAGTATTACCAAACACATGTGAGTTCCATATCTTGGCCCGTAGGTTGAATTTTTGAATCGTTGCGTGACGGCTTGAAGACTTTTTCCAAGCTGTTTGAACAAATTCCTCGAATTTATCATGATCAAGCCAGGCTCGTTGGAAGAAGAACGAGCTGGGCCGACAATGCTGTTGCTGATCAAGCTCGGATCGGGCTGTGGTCAGACTGGATGTGAGTAGTGTTGTTAACGAGCCGAGTCGAGCCGAGTAGCTGAAGTTCAAGCTCGAGCTCGTTTGTAATCGTGCTCGTTCGAGCTCGCTCGTTAACACAAACGAGCCTAAAAATCCGTTCAAGCTCGGCTCGATAAGTATGAAAAATGTTCGAGCTCGAGCTCAAACTCGATATCAAGCTCGCGAACAAGCTCGAACTCGAGCTCGGCTCGTTCAATAGTATTTTTTTCGATCTTGGCTCGTTCAATAGTAATTTTTTTCGAGCTCGGCTCGTTCAACTACTAACTCAATGTGTAATATGTTAATGTGTATATAATATTTTATATATTACCTAAGTTCGCGAACACTAACGAGCGTTCACGAGCAGGGCTCGTGTTTGCTCGTTTAGTAAACGAGCAGGAGAAACTGCTCGAGCTCAGCTCGATACCATTAACGAACGAGTTTGAATGAGCTTAAACGAGTCGAGTTCGAGCTTTGTTCACGAACGCTCGGTTCGTTTAACAGCCCTAGATGTGAGGCAGATGTTTAATATGAGCGTTTGGAAATTCAATGGGCTAAAATTTATGATATACTATTCCCTGCGTTCCAATTTGTTTGAGACTTATTTCATTTATTGATATCTAAAATAAGTCTCATAACTCATATTTATACTTAAAGTTGCTTCTGAAATGTTTAAAATGCATGCCCACATATCAGCATTTATTAAATAGATGAAAAGGCAATGCAATAAATGATTTAATGGTAAATTAGTTATGTTTTCAATGACTAAACAATTCAATAAATGATGTTCCCTTAAAATTTAAGAGTTCCAAAAGTCTAAAACAAATTGGGATGGAGAGGGAATATTATTTTAGGAAAAAACACTATAATACTTATTCCATTTTAATAATGTGGGTAAAATCCACGAAAACCGGTATATTGAAGGACAGAGATGAAGGGAGTTTTCATCAAGAATTGTTCACACCACACCCAAGACATATTGCCATGCTTGCTGTCATGGGATATATATATATATATATATATATATATATATATATATATATATATATATACTGCAACCTTAAGTTATATTTGTAGAGGAGAAAAAAATGGTGAAGCTCACTCCTTTGGTTATTTATTTGCTCGTCACTGCGTTTGCTTCAAACGCTGTTGAAGACTCATCAATGGCTGCCGAGACTGAAAAGAAGCTCCATCATAACAACTTAATTGCGATGCATGTCTCGAGAAAGCTTCTTGTTTCTGGATGCGACATTGGCTGCAATTTTGATGATCCGACGTTGCCCGTATGTCCATATGAGGATGTATGTTATTGCAACTTGTCTCTTGCTCATTGCGCGGAGATAGGCTCATGATGAAATCTAAGACCCTCCAAGAATTTTCGGGTGGTATATATCTCTGTGTATGGAAGATATAACGTAAATGCATTTATGTATTTACATGTATCTTTGTGTGCAGAAATACCATCCAAAAAAATTTCTCAAGACCGATATATATATGTAAGAAATTCCCCAAAGAATGAGTGCAGACTTCTTAGCACTTTTTCATTTTCTATCATTCAATAAGTAACTTTAGTTTTCAATTTAAAGGGTGGCTAACAAGTAATTACAATATCGGATTAACGAGACTATTGTCATGTATACAATATACACATGGCATCGTCTGATTATTCCAATATTGCCCCTGCTTCTATTTAATCTACCCAAATCTGTATGTCAAAAAACATTGTACGGCTTTAAAGAGGTCGGATGTTCTGCAATTTTCTAATGTTGTCGATGTGCTTTTTATATGTGTGATGTCCCATTCCGTAATTCGAGCCATTTACCGGTAAAGAACGACCGGCACATGTGAATGAGATCATCTTAATTTCCAACCGACATAGTACATGCAAATGGAATAAATGATATTGGAAAAGACAACCTATGAGATGAACTATTAATAACTAATAACTAATGACAATGCAGCAGAATTGAATTGGATTACTCGAAATAATTTCAGATGATTCTAAGGTATTATGTTTTCGTAGGGTGTATTATGGAGAGGAATGGATCGGATTGAATTGATTATATTGTTAAGCGGCCTCTTGTTACCGAAATTTGCCTCATAGATTAGGCCACATCTTCCGTCCCAACACCCGTATGGTATTACTGAAATTGACCCTTAGGCATATGGCTCTGGCATTAGGGTGTTGAAGACCCTCAAGAATTCATAGTATATTTACAAGGGTAATGTCAATACCTAATAGAGAAGTGGCTTAATTGCGTAATCCAATTGACCATACTAATACTTCTAACCAATTCTATATATGCCATTCAGATAAACATTCTTTTTTTTTTTTTTTTTGAAAGTTGTAAATTTTATTAATGATAAAGAAATTTACAAGGTTTTTAGTGCACACTCCAATAAACAAAAAGTTGTTCATCAATGCATATACTCACCTCCCTAAAACCCTACTCCGGAACTGGATGCTAGGAAAATAGTATGAGCCTGTGTGCATTGGAAACCTCAACTCTAAGTAATTGGACAAAAAAACTAGCAGCAAGGCTGCGTACAAATTTGTAAAAATCAGAAAAAGCGAGAGGCCTAAGATTGCCGAAGCTGCAGCTGTAGCAACCAAACTCATCGTCAATCGATTCTGCACCAGAAAAAAAAAAAAAAACCACAGCACCACAAAAGCAGCCAAGGCAAAGCAATTGAAATAGACAAAAGAGTTTTACCACCTGCTTTGCACCCTTCATTATTGAATGAAGAGCGCTTCCCAGTATAGTGCAAATCATCGTTAGTCCAAGGTATCATCCATTGACATCTTGGATTGCTCCAAATCCAGCCATCTTTAAGGTGAGTAGAGTTCCTGCCGACAAAAGACAACACCAGCAAAGGCCCACCAAAACTCAAGTAGTGAACAAAAATTAAGGGTAGGAGCAACAGTTTAATTAATACTTATTCTAGAAATTAATGCGCGTAGCATGACCAACTAGAAAGATAACGGACAATATACTGACAACTTTTATGGAAGAGATAGTTTTTGGAAAAACTTAATGATTTCATTGATAGAACAAAGATATAAATACAAGTAGAAAACAACTAACCACTAGGCCACTTCCAATAAATAAGGAAACATGGGATCATGGCTTAAACAAGAAAATAACTACTCTAGTAGTGGAGATCATGCGAAAATGGGAAAATAACATGGCTGACATAGCCTTAGGTAATAATAAATCTAAATTAACATAATAATTAACAATATTCTTCTAACATTCCTTCCCTTAATCTGAGCTTGCAGTTCAGATTACTTCACACATTCCCAGCCTTCCAGCCCAACACCCACATGGTCTTACTGAAATTGACCCTTAGGCATATGGCTCTGGTCTGAGGGTGTTGAAGACCCTCAAAAGTACATAGTATATATTACAACGGTAATGTAAATACCTAATCAAGAAGTGGCTTAAATGCGTAATCCAATTGACCATACTAACACTTTTAACCAATTGTATATGCCATTGAGATAAACAATTTAATTAATACTTATTCTAGAAATTAATGCGCGTAGCAGGACCAACAAGAACGATAATGGACAATATACTGTGTCGCTAGAATTTTGCAGGCAGAAGCGGGGTTAAAGTTTCAACCCCACCGCCAAACCGGCGGAAACCACGACAAGGCCGGTGGCTCGAAAGCCCAAAACTACTGTAAAGTTCCATTTGACTTCTCCCAGTGAAGTTTTAGACCCAAATTCATGTTTAACGGTGATTATTTGTAGAATTAAAGTAGAGAATATTAAGAAAATCATAAAAATTTGCTTGCCTAATTCAAAATTTCATATGTTTGAATTCCTTCCTCATGTTTTCAAATTTTGCTCTCCATTTCTCAGTAAGGTCTTCTGAAATTTTACAACTCTAGGGATATCAGCTTATCTTCTATGTTCTGTATTTGGTTCCCCCCAGCTTGTGCTCGTCTTTGATATAGGTACGCTCATTTTATCTCAGCATACAACTTGGCCATGTCTGGTTGAATTCTTTCTGCATGCTTTGACAGCCAGTCTAGCCATACCTCATTCTGAGTCATGTTAGGATATAAAGAGTCAGAGAATTGAAAGAAGTTCCTTGTCTCTCTGCTAACTTCTTCATCATGAGTCTATTGATATCTATGAGTATACTCATTTCTACCCGATTTCTACCACAGTCAACTATCATTTTTTACTTCAATATCATTCCATTTATAGAATGAATTTCTATAGCAGCTAAGTCTAGAGAAAAAAGTTATTAGCATGTCGCAGATCCAAGGCTAAGTGATCACACTGAAAATAGTATTATAAATCACACCCTTAGTTGCACCGAATCATGCTCAATTGGTTAGTGATAGAGGGAATAATATACGAATTGCGTATCAATTGCCTAATACCGTTCCTCGGTTAGCAATTCTGCATCTTTACATTTTATCCCGATATTTGGTACTGTTTCGTCTTGTTTTATGTGATTTTCAGAAATACCATAATATGGGCAAAAGGAGCTGGATCCGGATTAAAGAAAGAAACATTGGGTCGAAGTTAGTAAAAGTCAATACGAAGTCAGCTGGGCTAGAAGAGAAGAAAATAGTCTGGAGGCTGCAGGAACCATAGCCGCAGCCGTGGCAACTTAGAATTGATAAATGAACTCAAAGAGTATTTACACAATCTCTTCAAGATAAAAGACCTTGGGGAACTAAAATACTTTTTAGGCCTAGACGTGGCCAGATCAAGCTCAAGATTTCTATCCGTCAAAGAAAATATGCACTCAATCTTCTGGAGGAATATGGATTTTCTGGAGCCAAAACACCAATGGAAAGCAAGGTACATCTTACCAATGATGATTCAGAATTGCTCCCCGACAATACTATGTACAAAAGCCTCATAGGAAAGATGCTTTATCTTACAATTTCAAGACCTGATCTTTCCTAAGCTGTCAATCAACTTAGCCAGTTCCTAACAGCACCTACGATTCATCATTTGCAGGCAGCAAATAGGTTACTTAGATACATCAAATTGGATCCTGGTCAAGGACTCTTCTTTCCATCCAATAATGATCTCACCCTCACAGCCTTTAATGATTCAGATTGGGGGGCTGTCAAGTAACTATGAAATCCATTACAGGCTATTGTATGTTCCTAGGATCAGCTCTTGTATCATGGAAGTCCAAAAAGTCTTTACATATGTATTTTACGAGATGGTATAGATGAGAGTTTAGGATCGCCATGTAAGACCAACTAAAAGTCATGCATGTGCAAGAAACTCCCATACATAATTATTCATGTGGGAAAAGACACGTGCTAATTTTATCTTTTGAACATGCAATCTCCTTTTACAGACTTGCTAAGTTTATCTAAACGATAGAATTAATGAGAATTAAGGAAGCAGTATCCAAAAAAGGTGTTACACACGATAGATTTTATAATGCAACGGTTGTAGAAAGGTTATACCAAGTGACATATATTAGAGCATCTCATTTTTATTCTTTTTCGCATAATACACTTTTATCATGTGTGAGAGGTTAGAAATGAATGATTGTAATGTATGTCACTTGGTACAACCTTCATAAAACAATTGTATTATAAAATTTTCCGCTACACATACCGTATCAATAAACTTCCTGGTAGTTTTTAATTTACCTTTTCCATAAACACAGTGTTTGACACATGACTTTTAGATAAATTTCAAAAGTGCTGCAAATCTTTATATCAAATAACAACATTTAAGCGAAAGTAAAGACATGTAGGATACATAAACACTATGTTCGGACCGGAGCCTATGACCCACATCCGATTTTGGTCCTATTTATGTCATGATTGTTTTCGTCGATTTTTGTCCGATTATCCACCGATTTCAAAATTCTCAGTCTCCTAATTTTCTCTCAATTAACTTTTGATCTATGTAGACCTCAAAAAACCATAATTCTTGCGCCATAATTATAAAATCACGGAATTGCACCTGAAACAACAACACATCCATTGTGACAAGCCAGTGATGTTCCAGTGTTTTTTGATGACAGTCGCAATGAACTTTTCGGTGGTTCTTCTTGTGCAATAACTTTTACGGCGATTTATCTTCATTGGAATTTCACATTGATTAAATCCCAACACAAATTTTATGTTGGTCCTGGTGCAAATCCTAGTTGGTGCACCAAAACCAATAGGAATCCAACATTCTAAAATGGGCCCCTATCTATAAAAACTTCCACCAATGTATCCCTTTGAAAGTGCTGACTTGGTGGTCCAAAACTTGCACCTGGACCATCCTAAAATTTCACAAATCCCAAACGCACCCTTTAACACGCCGAATTTTCAGAAAGGGTAAGATAGTAATTCACTACAAAAAATATGTCTTTTTGTGACGAAAATAATAATCACTAAAAGTTAGATTTTTCGTCACTATAGGCTTTTTGTGAATAAAAAACTTTTTTGTGACGATTGTCCCATATGTGGCGACGCTAAAGGGTTCTGCCGAGACAAGTGTAGTATTAGTCACGAAAAGGTCGTCTATTGTGACGAACGTCAATGAAACTTTCGAGATATTTAGCGACTGTTGTCACTATAGCTCTCCATATCTTTAGTGACTGTTGTCACTATAAAGCACAACATGTGACAATACTTCTATTACAAAAGACTCCAGAATCAATCACTGAATCCTTTTAGGAACCGAAGGCTAGAAACACATTTTTCTCTTTAATGACAAACACTTTGTCACTAGAAGTCATCGTTTTCTAAATATAATAATTATAATAATAATTATTATTATAATAATATTACTGAAAATTACTTAATAATAATAATAATAATAATATATACTCTAGTAAAATATATACCTATACCACAGAAAAGAATAAAAAAATAATATACACACAAAAAAAAAACACATAAAGATAGTTAAACTATTTTTTATTTTTATTAATTATACAAAAGTTTAGCATTCACTCTACAAAAATCAAAGAAACACCAAAAGAACTAAATAATTGCTAATAAATTTATACTAGTCGGAAAACTATAATCGGACATCATTTTATGAAGGAACATTTGCAAAAAGTTTCCTGAACGAGGGCAAGACCAAATAGTTCAATAAAAGCTGGATTAATAAAGACGGCCTGCAAAATGGTTCAATCAACCGGAATCGTAAAACAGTATATGAAAATATTCCAACAGGTACATCAACTACCAAAATGCACCAAAGATTCACCAAAACTACTTACGTACCAAAAAGAAGAAGCTAATAGATAGTCCAGGTTTACTTATTCAGACTTTGTTTGTGATTCGATGTTGATGGGCTTGGGACACACTTCTGACTGTAGAGGCCACCACAAGAATTCACGCTACAAGGAAAATTTGTAAAAACCTATGCAGTAGCTAGAAGATGGAAAGGAAAAGAAACCATGGACCTACGGATCTGATTCAAAATCTAGCTCCATTGTGTCATCGTTAGTATGCCATAGGTTAAATATCACAATCTTCATGCCATGATTGCCCATATCATCAAGTTGCATACAAAAAAAAGTCCCGAAAACGAGATGCAGTCATATATATGCAAAGTATCATAACAAAGGGTTGTGAATGATTCGAACATGGCCACAAATGTCAAACTTGTTACCATGAATAGACATGATTTCTTTAGGAAAAAACGGCAAGCACAGAGGGTAATTCTTCTCAAATAATGCGTATTTACCAAAAATACACCAATATACAACCCGCACTCTAGAAATACACAAGAAAATACTACGAATACCAAAATTCGTAAGCATGTCTGCAAGAATGCAAGAGAAAGCCTTATATGTGACTCCAAGAAGAATTTCAAGATATAAATAACTACCCAAAATAGACATATATAATCGTTCTGGAAGCTGTATTCATTCCAATGTAAACCAAGAAACCAAGGATACACAGAAATATATAACCGTGAAGACCAGCAAGCAAAAGTATACGCAGAAATACTTACTGGGAAGTTCCGAGCGAAGTACAACAGGTTCTCCAGCGATATGAACCCACCACCCCTGACAAAAACTTGAATTGTAAGAAAACAAAAGGCATCTAAACAAGTAAAGAATGGCACATAGTTAAGTTGGTCTGTTTACAAGCATTTGATGCCATTAACCCATCCAATCAAAATTCAATCGACATTCTTGTACTAGTTTCAAATAATTCATATGATGTCAAATTTGTGAATCGAACCTGGATTGATGTTGCAAGAGCATGATAAGCCATCTTCTGCAAAACACAAATAGTATATATAAATCAAGTACAAAGAATCATAGGTTTCTTGCATCTAGTTTAGATGGAAAATGTGAGATGGGGTTAAATGATGTTGGAAGAATATAAGAATACTTGAGAAATAAGGCATTTGGAAGCTTGATGTTCCAAGCAAGAAGGAGGTGCTTGAACAGAGAAAAGTACAAAAGAAAAAAGTTTAAATCTTATTACCCGATCCTTGGATGCTGATAAGAGTTTCTATACAAAAAAGACAATTATTTTCATATCAGCTACTCGATACAACTCGACTCTCGTAAATTTGTTACCACAAAACCACATACCTGTAGTTCCAGATTTTGCTAGTCCCCAAGTTCTTGATTAAATCTTCCTTTGTCATTCCTATCCCTCCATCGCGTATTAAGAGGATCTTCTTTTCCTTGTCTAATTCTGCAACAAAGAAAGAAAATAGAGAAGCAAAAATCTGATATATTAAGTAATCTTGTTGTTCAAAGAGAGATCTTTAAAACTAAATGGAATAAGAGAGCCATTTAACTTTAGTGTTCTGTTGAAAAGGGTAGATGAAGTGTGTTATTTCAATGTCCTTAATAAGCTTGACTGAAGGGAGGAAACTTCCGGGAATGTACCTTTTTGTTCCCAAAATTACAGCTGAGAAGGGCTTACAACATATCAAGTGGAGTGGGTAAGCCGATATAGTGCCTTTGTGAAGTTCAAACAGGAGGAAGTGAAAGTGACTTAATAAGTAACAAACGGGGGGGAGTGAAAAATTCAAAGATGAAAGAAAATAAAACGGACTACTTTACGGACACCATCAATGTAAAACAACAAAGACGTGGACTGAAATATGAACTTGAACTAGACAAGTCAGACCATAAAGCTTGTCAAATGCTCTTTAACACTTGAGAACATCTCATTTAGCATACAAAACAACCCTGCAGTGCAACCTGGAATGAAGAAATATTGGTGTTTGCAGAGACTCAGGGGTCCATTTGCAATTGGACTAAAACTATGATTCTCCCTCTTCCCACAAATTCAAAGGATTAGGTACATTCGAATAAATTGTTTTTTCTTGCTTTAGGATGCATTGTTGTATCTACTGCAGCTCAATCACAACTTTTGTGATGCCAAGAATAATACTGATCTGATCTTGAATGCTTTAACATGAAATGAAATAAAAATGCATTGAAAAATCATAAGGACATAATATGTTAGAAAAATCATAAGGGAAGCTGATGTATGTCAATCACCACTCATAAGGACATGACCAAACATGAAACTTTCTACACAGCACAAAGATGAATATTTACAAAGTTGAGCAACAAAGGAAACCTACAGATTAATCCCATTTGGAACAAGCAACTGAGCGACTGAAAGTCGATCTTAAGTTCCCAATATGAGAGAATGGTAAATGTTGTGTGCTGTCATTAAAGAAGTAAAAAGAAAGATGGCTTACATTTGCGAAGGCTTGGTTGAACCGTTCCAATAGATCAACCAAAGAATGGCTTTGCAAATATTGCTTCCCAACGGTGTAAAACCCTTTTCGGGAGGCCACGACATGTACTATCTTCCCATTGCATATCTTAATATGCATTTATTGTCGATAATCAACGTCCACAACCTTAGACCTGCATTTTGAAGTATCTCCTTCTTGACCCGTCTCCATCCATACAATCTAACTTATTTCAAACCTAGAAAAATCCCAAACAAAATTGTCTACTTTTTTGCTCAAAATTCCACTAATTCAGAGACAATCAAAACTGCAGAAAACATTTCTTCCATTGCATTAAGCTGAATGAAACAGAGCAAACTAAACGATATTTAACCACACGTAAGAAATAAGTGGACACTGGCCTCTTGTCAGAGTAACAGATATAACAGCTTCTACAATGCCGAGCCCTGCCAACAACAACCACCATATATACAGATAGACAGATCTTAGATTGCGACCTGAAAGCCTGCAAGCCTCTTTCAATATACTTCACAACATAAAGCTCATTAGTCCTCAAATCTTTAACCAGCTTGGCAAATCCAAAGTGACCAGAACCTATATCCTTCTCGCCCAATTTAGAATCTCCTCATCCTCTATTATATCTTTGTCATATACAAGATGCAAAATCTGTACAACCAATATAACAAAGTTGCAGTGTCATCTCATGCATTAACTAGTTCCTTGAACGGCCAAGCATGCATTGAAATGCAAAAATCATGAAACAAAAAGGACCAAAACTTATTTTAACAACAGTGTAAAATACCCAGATAAACTCCTCAGCTTTGCTAACTGCTACTGTTCACCGCAAGATTTTAATGGTGGTTCTAACTCCAATTGTTGTTCTATTATGTATTATTAGATAACTAGTGACAAAATGGTGTGAGATGACTATATAAATGAACAAACATGACCAGAAAATTGCTTTCAGGTATTCTACTTGTGAGAAAAAATAGACCATTTTGGAACATGCTTATCTGATCCATGACCTTGTAATGAAAATTAGATGTAAGAACATAATCAAACACAAAAAACTATAAAGTTCGTTTCCACTCCAGCAACCACATAACTTTATTATCAAATAAAATTCAAAATAAATGAAAAAGACTATCATTGGTACACCAAATCACAAAATAAATGAGGAAATTAACATGCAGAATCATAGCTGAGGCAAGAACACAAATGGCCCAAGATACATATATGAACCAGAAGCCCAATCATGCTCCATGACTCACCAGGAAACCAATAGGAACATAACTAGCTGCTAAGTGCTAACAAAATCATCAAATGTTAGAGCAACAGAACTCTATCAATTTTGATTACTTGTATACATCAAGCTCTCATCATCATGTACAAAGGCTATCAGATTATTAATTCAGATATTGAGAAAAACTAAATAAGATGACACTTAAATAACCAAGGAACTAACTTACATGGGTGTACATGTCTTCTCCAATACCAATCCCAATGAGGAGCTCATTTCCGTCACCGATGACCTCAAAAGCCTTGAAATGAGTACCTGGACCAGCACGAATCTTGTACTGTTTTTTTTCTTTTGAGAGAACACAAGTCTGCTCCTGAACGGGCACAAATTTCATGACCTCATCCTTCAAAATCAGCCAAAAAAAGCATATCGATGATTTGAAAGTCTTCGATTTCTGAAATCAGCAAAACAAGCATATGGATGATTTGAAAGTCTTCGATTACAAGAGAAAGCATGTACATTTGCTCCAGCGATTTGATTCAACTATCCTTCAAGATTTGTTGAGAAGAGAGCAATGATAAGCGGAGATGCTGTGACGATCAGCGACCGGCGAGCGCGAGCGGTGGTGAGCTATTTTTGAGAGACAACGATTAGGGCATCTGTTTACTTTGTGGAAGTTTGAGCGAGTGATGAGAAAATCGATAAAATGTATATTTCCCCTAAAAACAAATTCATCTGTTTACTTAAGGAATTAACCGTAGTTTTTATTTTTATGAAAAATGTGATTGTTTTTATTAATATATGATAGATTATGTAAAATTTTAAAATAAATAAAAATTTAAAAAAATGACATTGAAACCTTCTGCTAGTACTGAGTCATACACAGGGCCGTCCTCAAAAGACAGTTTGTGACATGGAAGGTATGTCAATTACTGAGGTATCTATGTTGAAACGTTATAAAATATCTGAATCTAATTTATTTAAAAGTACTGGTCAAACAGCCCTAAAATTATACGACTGAAACCACAATTTACAAATATAGTGAAACCACAACAAGTGACAAACTAACAAACTTTTTGTGAGAATATTCATTTTTGTCACTAATCCAAGCATGTTTTAGAGACAAACAATGCTATTGTTACAAGAAACTACCCTTTTGTGACTAATTTAACACTTGTCACCAAAATTTTGTCACAAAAATATCATTTTTTTTTGTAGTGAATTGGGGAATATTGACTATGACCTAATTAGTATTTAACCAATTAATTTAATTAGAAAGGGTATATTTGTCATTTGATAAATATCTACGTTTTCCCTGTTCTTTTTTTTTTTTTTCCTATTTAAGAATTCTATTATTTTAAGTTAAGATAACCTCATATTAATCATTTAATTTTGGTAAAAATAATTAAAAGAATATTGATGTAAAAAATCTCTTTAAAATTCTGATTTGTCCTCTAAATATCCCATCAATAGGTTCTTGGTTGGCGCCAAAGGTGTCTGCCCACTTTGTTAGTTATTCAATTGTGCATAATGTGATATTATTGGTATGCATGCCTTTGGGGCATTACATGTAATTGACAATATCTAACATCGACTTCTGTTGGCCTTAGTTTTGCACCACAACTAAGACCCTCTGCGGGGAGAAAAGGTGGGAGCACCGGAAGGGGTTGTTTAGGCCTTGTGGGACATTGACTTAATAATGATTGATCCTTTTACAACGTGCTAGGTAGTGTAACTAGATGTATAGGACTATAAGTCTCTAAGGAGCCTTATACGTGAATGAACCATATGTGGTTGTCTAAAAGCATGGTTGTCTTAATTGGTATCTCTTTCTCTCCGGCAAGCCGGGCTGCTGGGGAGAATAAACATGTATTGACAAGAAGAAAGTGTTATGATGATATGATTACATTATCATGTATTAATCACCTTAATTTAAGCCAAGGATCTAATTAGCATTTATTTTGGCCTAGCCGGCCATTGTTTGTCTAATGTAAGTTTTGATTCTTTCTAGGTAACGAATAAGAATCCTATCTTTGCTAGTAAATTCAAGCTTTGGGGTATTACAGAAGACGGTGATACACAGGGCCGGTCATGGGCGGCTTTACTCCCAAAGGAATGGGTCACAACTTAATCATTTTATCATGGTTCTTTGACCGTAACGATATGTTTTAAATAATTCGAAACCAATAAAAACAGGAGAACTCAAAATGAGTTCAGCCGGTTAAGATTGATAGGTGGGATAGAGGGGACAATAATATTAAGATAAAATTTATACAGAATACTTGTTGATTAAAATAAAGTGAGTTGGCATCTGGCATCTCCAGCTGCCCTCGACCCATTTATTACCCTACCCGTAGCTTTTTCTTTGAGGTCACCCACCCGATATGTATTCTACCCAATCGAATGTCCCAAATAAATTTAATTTTAAAAACCGTTACCGTTGGGGGTGGGTATGGGGATTTTATTTATACCCGTTCGGGTATGGGTGGGTATGGGTAAAAAATTTAGGAGTGGGTATGGGTGAGGTAAACCCGCCCCCGTCCTCTGACCCATTGCCATCCCTACCAGCTGCCCTCTATTATTATTATTTTATTTTTAAAAACGTGTCTGGATTCTTTACCGTCACTTTAAGTTATGTGAAATTTTAAAATACAACCGTTGTAGGAAAGTTATACCAAGTGGCATACATTACAACCACTCATTTCTAACCTCTCACACACGATAAAAGTGTATTATGTGAAAAGAGAGTAAAAATGAGTGATTTAATGTATCTTGCACTTCAGATAACCTTCCTACAACTGACAGCATTAATACATAAAATCTCTCGTAAGTTATTGTGAAGGGTATGAACATAGTTCTTTTTTTAAAAATTATATTCCAAAAAGAAATAAAGACGTATATTTTTCACAACGATGTAAAATTCATTGCAGATGATCCAGACTTGGTAAAAACATAGCAAGGCAAAGACATATTTACCCCAAATATAACCACATAGCTCATTTGCCCATATCCTCCGGAGTGCACTTTTCGGTGCGTGAAGGATATACATTTACATATGACTCAGAAATATAGATATACAAGATACATTTACAAAAGAAGAATGATGGGGGCACCGACCCCATCTCCCGATATTGTACACACAAAAAATTGTAACCACTATCTTAATAAATAAATAAAAAACAAAACAAAAAAGCAAAGAAATCAAGACCACAAATGTTTTGCTTTCAGAGGATTGGTACACACATTTTCGGGAACCCCATCATTTTCCTTTACAAAAACAAAAAAAGATGGTGATACATCCACTACAAATAGTGTCTAGTAAATGTAATCATTGGAGATATGGTGGTAGTGTACGTGCACTACACAATATGTGTAGTGCACGTATCATTTTCCAACAAAAAAAAAAAATAGATATACAAGAGTATATTCTTCACAACACCGTAAATAGAGTACAAATAATCCGAGTTCAGGCCTAATAAACAAACGTGTACATAAATTTATTTCTTTAAGACTACTGATTTGAACTTACCCCTGTTAGATCTTCAATTTCAAGGTCAGATATAAGTGTCACCTATATGTTTTAATTCTTTGGGAATAATGAATGACATTGAAATAGATAGAAAAAACAAAATACTCGTTCTTGTTTCTAAATAAAATATACATATAAAAAAAAAAATCATTCTGTCTCTTGAGAGGTGTTTACACCTAGCTTTGTTTAATAATGCTATTAAAATATGAACAAATGTTAAAAAAGACCAAATTCAAGTGTTAATTGGCATTTAGTATATTAGATTGAGTATAATGAGTAAGCATGACAAATTGTCATTCCATCGTTCGATTTGAGCGATTATGTCGTTTTTTTTTTTTTTTTTTTTTTTTTTTTTTTGCTTTTTTTAGTGGATTTGTTTGGTATTAAAAAGTTTTATTGGATTATTTTTAATGAATTTGTTTGATACTGGAATTGAAGTCGTTAAATGCGACAAGGGTAATTTCGTCTTTTAACCTTTTTCACCATTTTTTAATCCACTTGTTCTTTTTAACAATTTCTTCTCCAATTTTGTCCTTTATAACTATTATCCCATTAAAATACACCAAAGACGTGTTAAAAGAAAAAATCTTGGTGTATATCAATATGATATGTTTATTTAAATCTTTTGATTATCTATCACCTTGATAAATAAGTATTATTTAATAACGTATTTATGTAAATAAATGAAAATATGACGTATTGTATGTTGTCATGATATAGTAGAAACAAAAATAAAGTTTGTGTATATATTATGCAACCTAATTCTAATTTTGTAGCAAGAAAAAACCGCCAGCTTTCCAAGCCTTCTCCCTAAGTCGGGGGGATAAAATGATCGGTCAACAGGAGAGTCCCTAGCAGTTGGCAATTTACGTAAAACAATGTCCAGGACCTGAAGAGCTTCCTGAAGAACGTATTAGAAGAATAGCACGATTTTAGATTCAACACGACGCCCGGTCCTAATGAGAGATGACCTTAAAGGGGTCTCAAAGCGGCGATTCCTTCTCTCATTCAAAAACGTGCATGAGACTTTCATCTCACACGGCTTCTAAGTGTAAAAGAAAGAAGAACTCATTTTCTTTCTTTTTTGATTACCTCACGTATGTATAAAACCGAATCCAGTCGATTTCTAAATTGAACAAGTCAAAGTTCTGTCTTGGTCCGATTGGGAATAGCATTTCTCTTCTGCATGTCCATGGAATTTTGAAAGATCCAAATATCTCAGAGATAGATCAGAGAGGTAGGAATTTATCAAACGAACCGTTCTCTATTTGCTTGTCTCTGTTTTTCCTTCCAATGCTGTCGAAAATTCATCCATGGCTACCAAACCCGAAAAGAATCTTCATCATAGCAAATTGGTTGCAATGCATGTCTCAAGAAAGCTTCTTGTTTCTAGATGCGACCCTGAATGCGATTTTGAGGATCCCGCGAATCCTACGTGTACACAAGAGGAATGCAAATGTACCTCGTCTCCTTTAACTTGCGTGCCGCGATAGGGTTGAGCGGTTACTACTGATTGACACCATGACTACTGTTGGTCTGTGACGATGACAGATTATGTCACCTTAAAAATCCGGGCTATTCCTTATGTTATTGATGAATAATCAAGAACCCTAATGCCAAGAACGAAGAAGGGGTTTTTGTGTTTACGGCTGAGTCTAAGTGGGATTCTTAGAGTGCCTACGTATCCTGTTATTCTTCCAGGAATCAAGCCTTACGTAGTTCCTGGAACATTGTATTTATAAGGACAATGCATGACCTAACCCTAATATGAGTCGGTTTGTAGCTATTGTCGTGTTTACCCTTAATTGGGCTTTACCCCTTGCCCAAGTTATCCTGTGGATATTGGGCCAACGTAGCTGGTGTGGACTCTGTTCTCGACATCGATCTGCCCGACTCGGTATGATCGACTCCTGGAACTCACGTCCTGCACCGCCCATAGGTCGATGGTCGTGACCTCGAGCCCCTAGATATACTTCAGGCTCGAGGGTCGACATGCGTGTTATGGCTCCCAAGTCGATAGTTCGACTTGTATGCTTTATCGGCTCTCGTGCCTTGGCAAACATTTAACCCACGGCCTACTCGATGATGATATATCGAGGTTCGTAACCGGTATCGTCATAAGCCCCAGGACTGGAGAGAGGCGACTACCGTTGTCGAGGTCGATCTACCAATTTGAAATCATCTTGAGTTGGACTAAATCTGGGCGGAAATGGTGTAACCGTTTCACATGCCACTGTCTCCCTAGCCAATCGTGGCCGTTCATTATGACGTCAGAGCGCACTAACGTTTCGTCTTCTGCCATAACTTACGTCGTCCTTGATTCTCGCAATATCTAGGGGGTTATAACTGCTGGTAACCCCCCTAAACACGTCTTATCATTTATCATTTGCAACTTGAACGCATAAAGAGGGAGAGGAGTCCAGACGGTGAAATCATTTCTGCCTATCCATTTTCTCCATTATCTCTTCAGAAAACACAAGTAAGCGTTCTTTCTGCTATCCTCTTTCTCTGTGTTCTTACCATTCTTGCTTGAATCCATCCATGTCTAGTAGTGCTACACTTTACGATAGGGTAGAGGAGTCTCGTTCAGCGATCAAACACCCATATCTCGCCCTTCCGATCAAACCCTTCCTCAAATCCTAGGGAACCCTTAGGTATTATCGGGGAACCTAAGAAATTGTCCACAGAATGGACGGAAAAGGCCCAAGGGTGCACTTCTGTCTCACCATGGGCGATCTCAACCAACTACGGCGAGAGATATGGGCCGCATCAGCCTCGGTGGTGGCTCGGCTCCTTCCGGCCACCACCAATTTGCCGATGAGCCCCGGAAGGGTTACATACGGTCTACGAGGCCCAACTATTGATGGGGCTCAGATTTCCCCTATGTCCGGCGGTCCGGTACGTTTCTTCGCCACTATGAGATCGGCGTATCTCAAGCCGGGCCCGAATGCCATCCGGACTCGATGGGCTTTTCGATTACTGCCGAGTCGCGGGTATCGGATTCACCGTCCGCTGTTGTTCGATGGTGGCACAAGATTGCCGCGATGCGGTCGGGGTGGTACACGTTTGAAGCGCACCAATCGTCACGAGTTCGTGTCTCGGGGACCTTCATCTCATGGAAATTGGAAACCTAGTTCTTCTTTCTCCGACATGGGTCGGATAATCCCTATGTCGATGCTGTGGAGGTCGAGAGAAGGAAGGATGACAAAGCGGGTCGGGAGGCCACACCTAACGAAGCTCTTTCCTCGAGAGATTCACATTCGAGGTGGTTACACAAGACTGAGTCTCCTTTACGGCCTTGCCCGCGCCTCGAGGCGGGACCTGCTTGTCGATCGGGAACATCGTATGAAACTTTATTATTTTCTTTGCTAAGTCTTATTGTTCTTTGAAGTTGTATCTTTTCTATTTCTTATATCGACTCCTTTTTCATCATGCGGTGGGCGGGTTCTCGAAGGTCATTCGTCCCCAAAGGCCTTCTTTGTGGGCGCATTTGTCATTGCATCTAGGTCGAGTTGCTCCTCCGGCGTCCGAGGAAGGACTGTTCCCGTTGTTAACCCGACCGAGGGTGTCGAGACAATCGCCGCTTGTCGCACAACCAACCCCCCGCCTTCCACCTCGGGAGGACTCACCCATGAACACCGGTCGATACACGTGAAGTAGAGGACATTATCGACTTTCTTGTCGGAGGGTGAAGAGCCTTACAGTCTTTGAAGCGGCTCGGTTCTGAGAGAAGAGGAGGTCGGGCCTCGCGAGTGGTGAGAGATCGCCAAAGGCGGCTAAAAAGCCAAGGTCACAAAGCCTTCTCTCGACCTTGCCGCCACGCAGTAGGATGTCGGCCGAAGATGTCGAGAAGGCTGGACGACCAGTCCTGGCCTCTTCCCTCCGAGAGCTGGGTCGCGTGGTAAAGGCTAACTCTTGTCAATTTCCTGTCTCCTTTTTTGGAACTCATCACGCCTATGCCTTAACTTTTTCCCTTTTTGGCAGCATTACTTTATGAGCCGAGAGGCCTCTCGACGTATGAGCACGCCGTCCGAGAATGAGGAAGAGCTGAAGACGCAAATCCGGAGGTTGAATGACAGGCTTGCTATCGAGTCAGCTAGTGTCACTGGTCTGGAATCGCAGCTTAACATTTTCAAGAAAGAGGCTGCTGCTGAGATAGAGAAGGTCAAGGAGGAGCGGGAGGCTATCATTGCCGAGCTGAGGAGAGATCTGGCTGCGGCCGAGGGGAGGGAGGCTGCTGCCAAAGTGGCTCTCGAGGAAGAACTGGCGCGAGGAGCAACTGTTGCTGAAGAGAGAGATCAATTGAAAACCGAACTTGATCAGGTCCCTGGGCAACTTGAGGAAGCAAGGACCGCCGCGATACTCGAGTATCGGAAGTCTGACGAGTTGGGTAATGATCTCGACGTAATGATGCAGACGGCCATACTTGGAGGATTCACCAAGGCGGTGGACCAAGTGAAGAAGGCCTATCCGAAGTCGAGATCGACCCATTTCGAAGAGCCTGGCCGCTTATGACCACGACTCGGGCGTTATACGACTGTGCTTGACGAATTCCAACAGGTATATCCGCGCTCGGAAGTATGATGGTCCTCGGTGAGCCCGACTCCTGATAATACGACTTCCGCTGCTATCGCTCATGCTCCGACCCCTGAAGATGCTGATCCGATCCCCGATGCTTCTATTTAGTTGTCTTGTTTCTTTCAAACTTTGATGTCTTAAACTTTAACTTGCAATCATTTGTAAATTTTATCAACTTGAGTAGACTTGGGTGAATATTTATTTTATCAGGGTTGGTCATTTTCGACTGGCCCTAATTTGTTTTGAAATTTATCCCTTTTATCTCTTCTTGTTGTTATTTACTCTTTTCTTTTATTACCTGTCTTTGGCTTTCTTGCTTGTCGAGCCTTTGGCTCTGTTTGCTTCTGCCTTTATCGATGTAATATTGCCCCCAAGTGTTTTATAAACTTTAGTTCATAATGCACTTGGGTTCTATATGGCTTTTAGGTCGATCTAGTTGCCTTGGCTTCTTAGCCTCATGGAAAGCTTACTAGATCTTTGAGTTAGTCCGTCATTGCGAATCGTCCTTGTCTCGGTCCCAAGCGCCTTTGGGTCAAGTTAGACTTCCGACTTGACGCTGGGCCCGACCTGCGAACCGTCCTTTGTCTGCGCCTTATTCGACCCTCAAGTTCGTTTAGGCTTTCGACTTGGACATTTGACCCGACCTGCGAGTCTTCTTAGTGCATCGCATCGTATGCTTATGGCGTTGTCGGGAGTTCCGACTTTCGGATTGCTCCATACTTTGTCGAGTGTAACCGTGTCCTTTTGGACTTAGAATATTACAAAAATGACTTAATAAAGCGTGAAAAGAAATCATCCTTTATTATAACGAAGATGGAAGCTGCATCTCGTGGGTGATTACATATCTTAAATAAAGCAGTAAAAACAAAGCCCGATCAACTAAGGCTTAAGCGTAAAATTTCCTTAAATTATTCGCATGCCATTGTCGAGGATCGTGGTTCCGTCTGCTCGACCTAGTTGATATGAACCTTTAGGGTGGACTTTTAGAATCGTCACGGGCCTTTCCGGGTTCGGGGAGAGTGTCGATCTTCTTCTCGTCGACTTGCTTCATTTTTCCTCAAGACTAGATCTCCGACTTTGAAATATCGTATTTCACTCTGGCGTTGTAATATTGAGAAATCTTACGCTTGTACCTTGCCATTACGGGTGAGGCCATTTCTCTCCGCTCCTCGAGATTATCCTTCTCATGTCGGATGTCGGGTCGTTTGTCTCAATATTATACGCTAAAACTCGAGGAAGGGACGCCGATCTCTGCGGGGATAAGCGCCGCACCCCATAGGTTAGGGAGAAAGGTGTTTCACCCGTTGATGAGTTTGGAGCTGTCTGTCACGACCACAGGATGCTCGGGAGTTGTAACGCTTGATCCTCGCCCTTCGGCCTCTAACCTTTTTCAATCCGAGTTTAATCTCGCCGATTTATGCATTCGACTTGACCATTTGCTTGAGGTGAGCCACCGAAGTGAAATCTTTGGTCGATATGATACTCGGCTAACCACTCGGCCGACTCTTCGGTCTTGAATTGGGTGCCATTATCCGAGATTAGAGCCTTCGGAATACCATACCTGCATAAAATATCGACCCATAGGAATTTCTTGATTGTAGGCATTTGCTTTGATGTCGGGTAGGGCCTTGGCTTCTACCCACTTAGTGAAATAATCCACCGCAACTACTACAAACTTGTTATTCCCTGGGGCTCGAGTAGGGGCCCCACAATATCGACTCCCCACACGTCGAAAGGCCATGCTGACAAGATGACATTCATTTCTTGTGCTTGTTGATGAGAGATGTTATCGTGGATTTGACAGGAATTGCATCTCTGCACTAAATTGTTCGCATCTCGTTGCATTGATGGCCAAAAATATCCCATGAGCTTGCATTTCCGAGCTAACATCCTAGCCCCACGTTGATTTCCACAAGCTCTCTGTGGATTTCTTGAGAAGGTATTCTCCTCCTGTCTCAGATCACGCATCTCAACCATGGACTTGTGAGCGACTTCCGATAAAGTATGTCATTAAAGAATGCATATCGGGCCATTGCGATCGAACCTTTCTTATTATACTTTATCATTGGGTAATATTCCGTCCTTTAAGTAAAGAACAATCGGATCCATCCATGTGGCTCTTTGAGATATCGGGTGGGCCTCTATCTCTTCGTAGCTTCTTTTCATTAGCAACTCTACTAACACCTTTTTACTAGAGGCGAAATTTGATGCTAGCTTGGACAAGGCATCGGCCCTCTTGTTACGAGTTCGAGTGTACTGCTTTCGAATTGAATCGAGTTGAATCTCGGCGAGGCCTTGAACTCTCGCCAAATATTTCTTCATAGTATGTTCCTTAGCCTCGTATTCCCTTTGATATGATTAACGACTAATTGCGAGTCACTTTATACACGTTGAGATTTTCGACCCCGACTTCGAGAGCGAGCTTGGACCGATTATAAGTGCTTCATACTCGCCTCATTATTAGTTGCCTTAAAATCGAACCGGAGAGCGTCACGGGAACTCCTCCCGCCGGGTGACTAATAGGAGACTGCGCTGATCCTCTTTGCTCGAGGCTCCATCAAGGCATAAAGCATCCATCGTTCTTCCTGACTCTGCTTTTCTTGCTCGAGTTGCACCGATATACCCTCGGCTAGGAAGTCTGCTAAAGCTTGAGCCTTGATCGCGGTGCGCGGCACGAACTCAATATCGTATTGGGCCATCTCGATTACCCATTTCGCGAGTCGACCAGATGTGTCGGGCTTCGCCAGAATTTGCTTGAGTGGTTGGTCTGTAACTACCACTATAGGATGGGCTTGAAAGTATGGCCTAAGTTTTCTCGACGCGTGTACCAGCGATAATGCGAGTTTCTCAACTGGTGAGTATCGGGTTTCGGGGCCATGCAAAGCTTTACTTACAAAATATATGGGCACCTGGCCCTTTTCCCCCTCTCGGACCAAGACCGAACTCACTGCTTCCTCATGAGACCGATAGATAAACCAACAACCTTTCCCTCTCTCGGGAGAAGTGAGAGTAGGTAATTCGAGAAAGATATGCTTTTAATTCCTCGAAGGTTGCTCGACATTATTTGTCCCGATGGAAAGGACTAGGCTTTGAAGAATCTTGAAGAATGGTAGTCTTGTATTTACCTGGTGATCGAGATAAAAATCTATTCAGTGCTGCCATCCGACCAGTGAGTCTCTGAACCTCTTTCATATTTTGAGGTGCAGGCATGTTCTTTAGCGTGTCGATCTTATCAGGGTTAGCTCGAATCCCGTCTCTCGACACCATATACCCTAGAAATTTGCCTGTCCTCACCCCGAAGGTGCACTTTTTTGGATTAAGCTTCATGTCAGTATCTCTTAATACTTCAAATACTTCCCTGGCGTCTGCCAAAAATTGCTTCATCGATCGGCTTTTGATGAGTAGATCGTCCACATAGACTTCCATATTCTTACTAATCTGCTTCGTAAAAATTCTATTGACTGCCCTTTGGTATGTAGCTCCAGCATTCTTTAGTCCGAATGGCATGGTAACATAACAAAAGGTGCCAAACTCTGTAATGAACGCGGTCTTCTCTGCATCTCGAGGGTCCATAAGAATCTGGTGGTACCCCTTGTATGCATCGAGGAACGCGAATACCTCAAAACCGATGGTCGAATCAACTAACCTGTCGATCTTAGGTAGCGGATAGGAATCTTTAGGGCATGCCTTATTCAAATCCGTGAAATCTACATACACACGCGCCGCCACCGCCATCTGGTTTCTTCACCAACTTTGGATTAGCAAGCCATTACGGATAAAGTACTTCTTTTACTATATTTGCCGGCGTAACTTCCCGACCGGACTCGATAGCGTCCAATCGATCTTCTTGCGAAGTTTCGCTTCTTACATTTGGTGGCTTTACGGCCTGGTCAACTTCAAGTTTATGGATGGCGATGTCCGTCGGTGAGACTGGCATGTCGGATGCCTTCCATGCAAAAACGCCCTTGAACTCTTTTCAAAGCAAGTCGATCAATAATCGCTTTTCTGAGTCGGGATCCAGACTCCGACTTGGACACTCTGATCGACTTCATCTAACCATAAGCTAACATTTTCAACTGCCTCACTCGAGGCCCAACACTTCTCTTCCTCTTCTTCCGGAATAAGTTCCTCAACAAGGACTTGTTGCACCGCCATCTTACCATTCATCACTATATCAATTACGAACACGGCGATTTCACTATCCCTTTTACCTCGTGGGAACCATTTTGAGTTGGGAATTTCATGCGTTGTTATGGAATGTCGAAATTATAGCTCGTAACTCAAAAAGGGATGGCCTGCCTAAAATGACATTATACGCGGAGGGAGCTTTCACGACCACGTAGTTTAGCTCTAGCGTCCTCCCTTTTTCTCCATCACCCACTGTCGTGAGTAGCTTTATGGAACCCATGGGATGGACTGCCTGACCTGTGAAACCGAATAGTGGAGAGGCTATGGGCACTAAATCTTTCTCTTTGAGCTTCATACCCTGGAATGCCGAGTAGTACAAGATATTCACAGCGCTACCATTATCGACGCATACCCTCGATACTCTGGCGCGACTTATAACCGCTTCAATTACTAACCCCTCACTATGACTTGTCGACTTAGGGACGTCATCTTTGGGGCCATACCCGACTTCCGTGGTCAACCTTGACTGCTTACGTGGCCTCGAGCTGTCGTCTGGTTCTCGACTGGCTCGTTCCTTCTCACTCTCCCTTGGCCCAAATATCATATTCACATAATTATTTGGGCGATTATCATCATAGCGGTCGTGACCATAGTAGTCCCTATCGTTATCAGAAGATCGGTCTCGTCTAGGGGATCGATGTCTTCTTCTTTTATTCTCTCGACTTCGACCTCTATCCTGGTCGAGGATTTTTCTTTTAAAATCTCGTTGCCCTTGGGCTCGGAGTATCGCGATCTGTCGGCGACCTCATCCAACTTCCCTCTTGGATACGGGCTTCGATGTCTTTCTTCAAGTCGAAACATTCTTCCGTCAGTGGCTGTATCCTCGTGGAATTCACAATACTTTGTGGACCTTCTTTTCTCTCGAGGCTTTTTGATCGGAGGTGGCCTCTTAGCTAGGTTCTTGGAGACCATGATTGACAAAACCTCAGACGTGACCGGTTGAGAGAGTAAAGTCTTTATCCTTTTACCCCTTTCTCTCGACCGGCCCGAAGCAGGAGCCTCGATGCGATCCCACACCGATGCTTTTCTTTCCACATCTTGTTGTCGGGGTGGTTCTTATTCGCTCCTCGACCATCTTTCCTCGAGTTGTCTATCCACTCGGCTTGGGTGTGCCTACGACCGCCTCCTCACCTTGTGAGAATCGATGGGCGACATTCACACATTAAATCCATATTTCGTGGTAGGTTTCGCTTAACTTCTCATATAGCTTTGTGTTGCGCAATCCCCCCCACAAATGAAGTGATCGGGACTACATCTGTGGGTCCTTGACTGCGTGGCCTCACAAGTTAAACCTCTTTAAATAATCTAACACCGACTCATCTATCTTTGCCTCGCATTTGTGAGGTGCGTCTCGCTTCGATTGAAACTTTTTGTTGACGATAAAGGCGTCTCTAAATTTTTCGGGCGAGTACGGTGAAAGCGGAGATGGACCGGGTTTGACTTGGTAAACCACTCTCTTGCTCGACCTACAGTAGAGTCTCGAATGCCCGGCATCGCATCTCAAATGCACAGTGCTGATCCGGCCTCATGCGGGACAGATACTGTGTGAAGATGGTCCTCCGGTCGGTGGTGCCATCGTGCGGGTCTATCTTAGGAATCTTAAACCCCTTGGGTTTAGGATAATCTTCAATCTCCTTGGTGAATGGAGACTCACAACCACAGCCGAACCCCTGGGTCTTCCACAGGATTACGTCTAACTCCCGCCTAACGCTATCTTCATCGATGCGTATGTGCTTGTTGTATTTCACGCTTCCTCCTTTCAACCGAACTCGAGGAGGCGCGATCTCTTCAAACCGAAGGCGGCTTAGGCTTATTGGCGGCGGTGTTCGGGCCGCTTCCGCTGATCTTCTTTGTTGTTGAAGTTTACGTCGCGTAAATGCTTCCGCCATTATTTTTTCGGTCATTGTGATGCATGCCGCATAAGCCGATCCACTATAGCTCGATGCTCTGGCGAGGCCTGGGCTGCTGGTGGATTTTCACGAGCTGCGTTGGTGGATTTTCTTGGACGGTATCTAAGGCTGGATCTTTGTCTCCACGAGTCTCATACACTGCCGCTCACTTATCTCTGCGGGTTCTGCGGATCTATGTTTTTGGAGGTGGTCCTTACGGCGGTTTTTTCCTTTGGAGGCATGATGATCTTGGCGTATTCGACAAAAGAAAGGGCCCTCTTCTAGCGCCAATAGCGATGACAGATTATGTCACCTTAAAAATCCGGGCTATTCCTTATGTTATTGATGAATAATCAAGAACCACAATGCCAAAACGAAGAAGGGGTTTTTGTGTTTACGGCCGAGAGTCAAGTGGGATTCTTAGAGTGCCTACGTATCTGTTATTCTTCCGGGAATCAAGCCTTACGTAGTTCTGGAGCGTTGTATTTATAAGGACAATGCATGACCTAACCCTAATATGAGTCGGTTTGTAGCTATTGTCGTGTTTACCCTTAATTGGGCTTTACCCCTTGGCCCAAGTTATCCTGTGGATATTGGGCCAACGTAGCTGGTGTGGACTCTGTTCTCGACATCGATCTGCCCGACTCGGTATGATCGACTCCTGGAACTCACGTCCTGCACCGCCCATAGGTCGATGGTCGTGACCTCGAGCCCCTAGATATACTTCAGGCTCGAGGGTCGACATGCGTGTTATGGCTCCCAAGTCGATAGTTCGACTTGTATGCCTTATCTGGCTCCTGTGCCTTGGCAAACATTTAACCCATGAAGCCTACTCGATGATGATATATCGAGGTGCGTAACCCGTATCGTCGGTCTGGTAGTTAGTTTAGTTAACAATGGTGTTCTCTGAGGGAAATTTTTACATAGCGACTCCATAGGTGTGGATACACTATGTGGTTCAATCTAAACCTCACAATTTCATTCTGATTCAAATTGAACCACATAGTGTCTCAACACCAGTGGAGACGCCACACAAAAATTTCCTGTTCTCCGATTGTTCGTGTTTTGGTCTGAATGTTTGTGGTTTGGTCGGGTGCTCTATGAAAGTTAATGGTGGTGGTTGAGTTTTTACGTACTTTCAACCTTAAAACGAACAAACAAACAAACACGATGACGTTTGTTAGGAAACTTTTGTTGCAGAAGGACTGCAAATTGCTCAAAAACTTTATACTTTTCATCATTCAATAAATATTGTAAGTTTTCAAGAAGAAGGAAAAAAAAAATGGAATTTTCAGTAACGAGCTTTTATTGTATTGGACTAATCTTGTAGTGTCATTCATACAAATCAACAAACTCAGATCGTCCATTACGGATATGCTCATTACGGCACCACAATGGAACTTCGATCTTTGGAAAGTCAAACGTATAGTCAACATTCGACTTTTCAAAAGTCAAACATAACATAAGCTTGAAAAGGTAACATGGATGAAAATACGATCATTGAAATTTGAAAAGGTAACATGAAGCCAATCTTTTCTCCTTATGAAAGAAAGCATTCTAAACAGCTGACAAAACAAAACCAAAAAAAAAAACTCAATGGCACTTTACTTTGATCTATAACACAAGTTGAAGTAATAAGGAAAGCATGGAGGGTTACATGTGGATATTCAAAGAACTACTGCAAGTCCTTCCTTCTTGGGGGTTACGGCAGACTTTCTGTTTCCGGGAAAGGCTTGGTGGGAGACATCAACCAAAGCCTTAAAGCTGTATGGTTCATGCATAGATAGTTCAGAGAGAACTTTCCTGTTGAGTTGGATGTTCTCTTTCATCAGACCATGCATGAAGTTGCCATAGTTAACCTGAAACAGAGGAAATTAGGGGCAGGTGGGACTAATGAGTTTTCAAGAACTTGGTGGAATAAGAGACAGAAAAGGAGCAGTGAACTACTTTAAACGCACAGAAGCCCTATCAAGTACATCGTAGAAACACCAAATCATCCGAGTTTGTAAACAAGATCAAAGCTTTAGGTGAATGTAATAAAGTGAACTTGAGAATCTTCATACGAAGTTACAGGAGAAAATCACAGATACTCTGTTACTATGTGTAGATGTTAAAATACATTCCCATTCACAAATGTATTCAGAAAAGGACGGCTAGACTATGAAGTATTTTCTACTTGCAACTGTTAACTTCAGTCTTCAGACAAAAGAATGCAAGATTCTAGATTGAGATTTTCCACTGAGAATACACTAGTTTAAAGGACAACTGTTAAATGCAGCACCACGTGAAATTCACCAAAGCTCCCTATACCTGCCGCACCACACACAAGCGACTTTTCAAAAGTCGATTCTACACCATATAATCGACTTTTTGAGAATAGATTTATAGATATAGACCATTTACTCGACTTTTGAAAGGTCGATTGTGTGTGGTGCTATGTTAACTTTCGCAGGTTGCATTTAACAACTGCCTTTAAAGGGTTTTTTTTTTTTTTAATAACAAAGAAAACCTAATTATTGAATCTGAGCATTAGAATGGCAGTTTGATGCACCAAAGAATTCTTCCTATACAGGTTTCTAGGTGATCTACGAACACATATAAATTGAAAAGCTGTTTCTACAGTCCAAATCAGTGACAACTGACAACTGCATATACCATGGCACAACGTTCTCCTTTAATTAACATTTTCTCAACCAAAATGCTCAAACCAACTTCAATTCATCAGCCACGTTCCATCACTAATCTAGTGCATAAAATGTAGGCAAGAAAACATTTTGCACAACGATTTAACCAGTTTATCTATCCCTGTTTGGCAAACAAATTTAGCTAAACTCATCACATACCAACATGAAAAGACAAAGCATTTCCCCTAAATCTAGATAGTAAACTTCATCAATGTTATCAATTAAACTCCTGTAATCGTAAATTTCAGCATTTAAGCATCACCTCACTAAAGCAATTAGAAAGCCTAAAAACTAGGAAACCAAATTCACAATTAAAAGTCAGAACTGGGTGGCTGAATTAGGGTTTAAGGTGAAAAACGTACCCCGTACTGGCGGGTGCCGGCGTTGATGCGCTCAATCCAAAGGAACGCATATCACGCTTCTTATTCCGGCGATCTCTGTAGGAATACTGAAGGGCCTTCTCCACCCTTTCTCTAGCAATCCTAATGCAGTTTTTGGCTCTTCCTCTGAACCCTTTTGCTAGCTTCAACACCTCCTTCTTGTTCATTTTCTTCTTGGTTAGTTCGCTCTTTCTCGCCTCAAAGAAAAGACACAGAGTAGTCTTTCCAGCTCCGGTGGCCGGTGCTCCCAAATAGGCGTGTACAAAATTTATACAAAAATGAAAATTAAAAATAATTCTAATTCCCTTCAAAAAAAAAAAAAAAAAAAAAAAAAAAAAAAAAACAAAAAAATAGTTGTAAAACCTAACCGACCAACGGACCAAACCGAATTGAATCGAAAGGTATGAAACCGGAATCTGTCGGTCCGTTAGAAAAAAAAAAGGAGAAAAGTTAAATTTTGAAGGTAGTTCGAATTGTGTAATAGAATGTAATGTTACCGTAATGAATAGATGGGTTAATGCTTAAAAAGTTATTGTTGTCAAGGACTAAGTAGTAATTCGTGGTGTATTTATTTGTTACTATGGTGATAAGGTTATTAGTGTGTGAGTATTAGGTGGTATATCCTATTGTACTGATAATGTCAGCATTATCACAAACAATATTATGTGGTATATATCTGGCTAATTAGGTGCGAATTTGTAAGTTGTATGTCATTAAGTCTCAAGAACATATGAAGATCAAGTACAATGATAAATGTGGTGTTTTGGAGGATTGTGGCTTATCCGAGGTGGTCGCCACACGCACTTAAGTCTGAGGATCAAGCCAAATAACATGGCTTCGTCCGTTATTTCACTTAGTTCAGTGCGTGGCGAAGAGGGGACACCGCTTATTTATATATGACATAGTCAAAGTGTTTACAATAGGGACGGTAAGATGTGTGTGTCGTTGGGCGAGCTTTGAAAGGCGGGTATATGTTGAGGCATTTGTGAGCTCTACCGATGAATGCTTGTACCTGTTTTAATGGATTGGGCTTTGTCCGAGCTGGTGGCGAGCTAGTCGGCCCCTGATGTCTGAGCTGGATACAAGTTGGTCATCGTCTTCCGTCTCGGCTGATAGCGAGAGCTTGTAGGGGTATGAGGCGGGCTTTATTTCTTTGGCGTGATTTGGCTTATGATGGGCGAGCTATCTTGCCGCGGGCTTTACGCTTTGTTGGGCTTGTGTGGGCCAGGCTTCAAATTCGTGGGCTCTTGTGCTTGGGATTTTGTTGTTCTTGGTGTATCACCTACATTATGCACCGTATCCTATTCTATCCTATCAACCCAACAATAATCCACTAACTATCATGTCCTACTCATCACTCAACTGTGACACATTTTATATAATTTGTTTTATTACGTTCTTTCTCATTTTAAATCCAGTAATGGAATGAGTTTATTTAATTCCATTCTATTCAATTAATTCTTGTGATTTTATTTCATTAAATTTCAATCATGCGTAACAAACATGCCATAACTAGTAATTTATGCCTGATTAGTTTGTTATTAGGGAAAATTGCAAAATCGGTCCCATAACTTTGGGGTGGTATCAATTTTGGTCTCATACAATTTCTATTTATCGTTTGTAGTCCTGTAACTTTAAAAAACACATCGATTTCAGGACAATTAAATTTTCCGGCGGGTTTTTTATATTTTCCGACCAATTTGCCATGTGTCTCTTTATTGGACAATCTTGAGTTGGCAAATTTTGCCATATGGGACGAGAAGAAAGAAAAGAAAAGCAATTTTTGAATCTTCATCCTCCTAAACCATTTCCGCCATACCTTCAAAGCCTAATACCCTTATTCCAAAATCATAGAAGATTTTTTCCCTTAATTCATAGCATCAAAGCATTTTCCACACTCACATTCAGTCCATCCATACATGCACGTGAATTTTTATTTTTATTTTCTTTTTTTAATTTAAGAAAACTATAGGAGGTGAACTTTTATCCACAAATAAATATCAACTATCATGCGATTAACATTCATAAAAATCTAGCAAGTACCAGTTGATTAAATCACATTTATAGTAAAAATACACCAAAACGAACTAGTGCGTGATTACATGCCGAATGAGTTTACCTTTGACACCACCACTGCCGTTTCACATCGAAGACCGATGACAAAAACAAAAAAGGTCAATGGCCAAAACATCCAAGATAATGACAACATAATTGTAGCCAAATACTAATAACAACCCAAAAACAAAAGGACAACAACCACACGATACTAGCATTGATGAACTTTTTTCTTCCCTTTCTTCTCCTTCCCAACAATTTGGCTTTCTTGAGACAGTTTTAAGTATTTTTTCCCTCCTTCCACGATTATTGAATGTGAAGTGTTTGGTTGTTGTGTAAAGCATGGTCTGGTGTAGCCACCAGCTGTTGGTGGAGGAGCCCTGCAATTGATTCTTGTTTGCAAACCTGGAAACATGGTAGTTGATGTGTTGGTTTGAGAAATTTGGAGCTGCTAGAACATTGATGGACCAGACCCGTTAAGGCTAAACATCCTGGAAAATATTGCTAGTCGTCGACTTTCAATTGCTTCCGATTCAACCACTTCATTTTCTCGACTCAAGAGGCCTTGGTGGTAAAATTGTTGGCATTTGTATCTCATTGCTCCTCCTAACTCGCATAAATACCAACATGCCAACATTAGAAACAGATCTCCAACAACAAGATTGAACACAAAGCAAGCATTGATGCATTAAATAGTTAACTCGAGTATCTAGAGAAGAAGAAAATGGCAGGTTTCCTTAGTCGCTTTGATTTTGATTTTTTTTTTGGAACAGAATATAATTCATGAAGTTAAAGCAACAAGCTTGAACAAATACATAATTACTATCAAAATTATTAATCCTCACACTTACTTTTAGTTTTTGCCTCGTATGAGTTTCAGATGGCCAATCCATTGTGACATTACTTTCTTGTTCAGTACTGGGTGTGGGATCCCTAACCTGTATAATTACACAAACATGATAAGTAAGATAAGCATCAAATATGTACAAAATTATTTACATTAATAAAGTGATTAAATTTTTTTTTGAAACACAATGATTTTTTTTTTTGAAACACAGTGATTAAACATATTAGACTATAATGTTTGGTTCTCGAAAAAGACTATAGTGTTTGATATACAATTGGATTATCATTAATTGTAATAATTATGATATTAAAAAAGTTGACCGAATATATACAATTAATAGTAAGATAAGAAAAAAAATTATAATTATTACTCTTCTGGTAATGTAAGGGTGACCTAATGAAGTAACATTTATACGCTCCTAAATTTGATATAGGGTGGACATGCATCTTTTAGGCCACTATAACACTTCATTCAATTCCCTATCTTTAAAAAATGTTAAAGGTCTCCCCAATAATAGAGTGTGTATTAATATGAATAGTAGTTGTTTATTTTCTCTCTCCATCAATTTTTCACATTCTTCTTATCCTGTGATGGTGTTTTGTTGTTTTTTTAATTTAATTTTTTTTAATGTTTTATCTCTCTTTTTATCCAATAAATTAATTTCACACATCAATATCATTTATATAATAATTTGTTATGTATCGAGTAATGATACGGGCACAACGGTAGTATCACAACGGTGATATACATCATTGAAAAAAAAAATTTATATATACTATTTTTTCCATAAAAAAAAATTAATCTGTCCAAATATTTATTTTTTTATTTTGAACTCTTTTTGTGTACGGATACTACATCTTTTTATTTTTTTTACCGTTGTGCGACGTATTCAAATATCACTTTGTATTCATAAAATATTTTTAAAGGGATGTATAGAGGTTGCTTATTGGAGTGAATTATTTTTTGGGTGTTGAAAAAGTGTAACTGTAACGAAAAACGATGTGTTTGAAGGATGTAATTGGGTGTCCCCATTGGGGTCACTCTAAGGTCGACTTACATTAATAATAATATTAATAATAATAATAGGTTATAAAAAAAACTATAAAAAAAAATTATGCAAGAGCTCTTATATATATATCATCTACAGTTAAATTAATTTTGTAAATAAGTTTATATAAATTAGGCACATACAATGTTGGAAGAAATGTTATTGTGCATAAGTAAGTAATTGTGTCATAATATACATATTGAATTTATAGCTTGGATGGCAAAGTGCTTGGTATTTTACCACAAGGTTGTTGGTTCGAGTCCTTCTTCCCTCCGACGTGGCAGCCTAGTGGCAGCCACGTCATCAATTTTAAAATATTCCGGTGCCCAGTCAGCAATATCCGGCGGATATTACTAAAATCCAAAAAAAAAAAAACTAACTTAGAGGACTATTTTTCTCACCGGGAGGGAAGTATGACTAAAAAATCAAAATATAAGCCAACTTGAGACTAAAATCACTAATTTTGCCTCGTCTTGAGTGCTCTCAATGCTCATATTATAGTCATCGTCTTCCAATGAGTCTAAATCAACAACATTATTGGTCTCGACAATGTCTACAGAAAATGATGGAGACTCTCGATCTGTGTTGTTTTGCTCTTTAATATATGAAAATCGAAATAGCATATTATTCAATTAAAAAAAAACAGGAGTATGCATACACCAACAAAAGCATCTGTTTTTTTACCTTTTATTTTAGTTAAAGAGCAAAGCATCTATTTTGCAAAGAAAAAACACCATATAAACTCAACCCACACAAACAAACGCACTGCATCAAAAAGGAATTAAAAAAACGCATCACTTGGAATAGGCTAAATTACGATTTTGGTCCTCTAACTGTACAGCGTTTTTGATTTTAGTCCTTGTTTTTAAAGTGAAGCACAATTTTAGTCCGGTAAGTAGTCTTTTATTTACAAAAATAGTCTTGTAAGTGGTCTTTTGTGTGTGTGGAAATGCTTTGATGATATGAATTAAAGGAAAAAATCTGCTATGATTTTGGGAGAAGGGTATTCGACTTTGAAGGTATGGCGAGAAAGGGCTTCATGGCAAATTGGCAATGAAAATGGCGAGTGTTTAGGAGGATGAAAATTCTGTTTTTTTTTTTTTTTTAAATTTTTTTTTCTTCTTGTGTCCCACATGGCAAAATTTGCCAACTCAGCATTGTCCGGTTAGCAGACCACATGGCAAATTGGTCGGAAAATACAAAAAAGACGCCGGAAAATTTAATTGTCCTGAAATCGATGTGTTTTTAAGTTACGGGACTACAAACGATAAATAGAAATTGTATGGGACCAAAATTGATACCACCCCAAAGTTATGGGATTGATTTTGTAATTTTCTCTTTGTTATTATACTGATAAGGTAAGTGTATGACAGTATGAGTGCTAGGTGACATTACATGGGTGATTTGGTATGAGTATATTTGTAATGTTTTCGGAACATTTTACTCAAGAGATATAATGGATATTCTCTTCATGTTGTTGGAAATCATTCTTGGCATCAGACCACCATAAGCCGATGTCACGAGCTCAGCTGTGCGGTGCCACCACCAGCTCCGGCGAGCTCAGATGGAGTTACAGGAGTTGCTCAAGAATCTAACACCATTCTCCCTCTTCCCAACTCAGTTGGAAATCACCAACATGCAGGGATTGACACATCAGTGTCCCAATCTGGACTTTCTATCACTTTAGGCGGATCTGGTGAAGTTTTCACCGGAATCCCAACTTATCTATGGCCTGGTTCAGCTCTTGAAGCCTCACGCTCTCCAATCTCAGCAGCTGTTGCCAGAACACCCATTTCTAAGATGCATCATTCTCCTTTTTGCAGACACTTGTATAAGAACCATCCCTTCTCTCTTCACTTCAGTAATCAAGCTCTCTTTAATGGTCATCTGACAAAACATGTAACATGAAGTTGGATAAATAATTATTATACCATGCAGGTGGAATTTCATGAATTCTCAGAATTGAGATCAAGAATTGATTAAGAAGAAATCCTACGACAGAGTGGACTGGAGTTTGGCTTCTCATACAGTTTTGCTACTTTACTAATATGAGAGAAAAATAAGCATAACCCATTAACCCCGCCAGGGGCGAACAAAATGCCAAATAGGTGGGGGCTAGTGCTCCCGTTGAAATCCGGAAAAATATATATTTTTAGTTAAAAAAATATTAATATACCATTGGTCTTCGGTAGGTCATCATTTTTATTCTAATGTCCCACTAAGAAAATTTTCTAGATCTGCTACTAACCCCAACATCCACAGGTAAGACTTACGGTGACCTAATATATTATCACACCTATTATTATTCATTGTTAATATAATGATCATAAGTATACACAATGTACGAATCACTCTACCTTAAGTTACACATCTTTTTTATACGGATACGAAAAAAACATTCGAACACATATTTTCGTTCCCATTGAGACTCGAACCAAAACCTAGGATTAATAAGCTGTAGTATTTACACATCTAAACATAATATTTTTCCTTATCTTGTGTTGTCATTTCATTTACTACTCATTTTTAAAACATGTACGGACTCTTATACTAATATACTACTATATCTTTTTTTTATGAATTACTTACTATGTTTTAATATTTGTTATCATTCATCCCATTTATTAAAAAAAGACTAAAGAACGTTTCATCATGTATGTGCAATAGAAGAATCAATACAAGGTGACTCTATTGTATTCTAATTTAACTTTGGATTTCGTTAACCTATGACCAGAACGTAAGTTAATTTGAATATGAAGTGTGACATCTATACGAAGCTCCCACACTTCAATCTGATAGTCGTGTGTAGTGACGAGCATATCTTCGAGATGACTCGTGTCCGATATGGAGAGACATTTTCTTAAATATACTTTTTTTAAAAATCTGATATCTCTCATCTCACGGCGCGATGCGTTTTCAATGAGGTGTCGACCTACCTGCACACGCCGCGACACGGCTGTATCATTTTTTTTTTAATCTATCAGTTCTTTCATGTTTTTTTAAAGGATTAAAACAGAAAGATATGTTATATACTATACGGCAGAAAATGTGATTTAAAATATTATAATCTAGAAAAAAATGTTTCTATTGATATTATTTGTTCAATGCGTCAAAAAAAGATATTATTTATTCAAAAGTGATAAAAACAATTTTTATTTATAAATTGTAATCTTTTGAATAATAATCGAATTTTCGTAATTTATATATAATATCTAATGCCCGAATAATATCTTGTCAAATGTTGTAGTACGTGTTTTATTATTTATATTTTTTTATCTTATTGTATCATCTAATATTAATAATAAAATATATATATATGCGTTGCTGACATGTCGTAACCTTAAATTTTGACATTAATAGTATCACTGTGTCCGTGTTGTAACCTTAAATTTTGACATTAAAAGTATCACCGTGTTCGTGTTTGTGTATTGTCGCGCCTGCGTGCGGCATGTCTGTGTACATGTCCAAGCATAATAGCATGACACTAATAAAACTAACTAATTACATTAAAATTTAACGCTTATACAAATTAAATTCATCACCAGCAATATTCATTTTTTTTTTTGAGAAAACAATATTCATATTTATTAACCGTAATTCACCATTTTCAATCTCTTTAATTATCTAGAATGAATTTAGGTAATTCAAATAAATATACAAATGTACCTGGACATGGATAAACTGAAGGTATGTTGACGGAATGGAGTCGAACATGTCCTTTTGAACTTGTTTTTAAATGTATTTATATCTAAAATTATATGAATATTAATTTTCCATTATATATTTTTTGACAAATTATATATATCTTTCGTTTACTAATATAAATGGAATTAAAAAAAAAAAATTGACGCCTAAGATTTTTCGTTTACTAATGTTCACACCACGATAATGATTTTTCGTTATACTCCGATCCCTCCGTTTTTTTCACCGTCACATTTAAAAAAAAAAAAAAAAAAAAACTGACATTTTTTGAATAAACCTGGTCTTTTGTTTTTTAGCTTAAACTTAGTCATTTTTGGATGAATATGGTCAATTATTTTTTCTTCAAATATGACACTTAAATAAAAAACGGAGGGAGTATATATCGTCTAGTAATACTGATCACACGCTAAATGGAATTAAAAGAAAAAGAAATTGAAGTATGAGATAATATAAAATCAGATATTATTTGAATTAATATAAAATCAAGATAAGTCCTGGAAATCACAGCTAATAAAATCAAAACTATTTAAATTTGAATATTATCGTCACAACTAATAAAATCTAAACTAATCGAAATATATGATTTGGATATTGGAGATTTTGTTTTGTGTAGTATAAATACAGCAGTTTAGTTTGATATAATTTACAAGTGCATAGGTTTTATATTCATACAAACTACGCCATGAAAATGCCTTCGAGGTTTTCAACCATTTTGGTTGTTTTGATTCTTGCATTTGCCTCGACAAATCATGTTTTGGCTGATGAGAAGGTACCTTTAACTACATACATTCATTATGATATTGTGTTTTCGATTCATCACATTGTTCATTTACACATCAAACTGAATCGATCTTTGCAATCCATATTCTAAAACGTTAATAGTGAAATCGACACATTTAAAACCGACCTTTTGCAATCGAGATTCCAAAAGTTAATAGTGGAATCGACATATTTAAAACCGATTCTTGACTTAAATCAATTTTACTAAAGTCATTTCACCATGTTAATATTGAATTCATTTTTTTCTTTCTAAATTCTATTTTTACCAGGGTCCGGTATATTCTATATATGTTAATGTATTTTTTTTTTTTTTTTTTTTTTTGTCTGTGTTTATCTTAATAAATAGTCATACATTGTATACCTTGGAGAGCATTCACATGGCCCAGAAATAACAGCTGAGGAGATTGAGAGGATTACTGACTCTCACCATGAGTTCCTTGCTTCTTTCATTGGAAGGTATATATGCTACTTCATTATTATTATTTTTTATTTTGAAAACAATTATATATATATATATATATATATATATATATATATATATGTGTGTGTGTGTGTGTGTGTGTGTGTATTGCTGTTTTTAGAAGATTTCTGAAATGGAGTTCAAATTTACAGCAAAGAGAAGGCGAAAGATGCGATATTCTATTCGTATACAAAGCAGATCAATGGTTTTGCAGCAGTTCTTAAAGAAGAAGATGCAGCACGTGTTGCTGGTATATATATATATTCTTAACCTTTTAAATTATTATTTTTAAATATACTGCAGGTGTTTCTCAAAATATAATATATACTGCATGTATTTTTTTTTTTCTGGATCTTTTAATTAGGCATTCAATAATAAGAATTTTTAAATTAGAAAACAGTTGAATTTAATTCCCCCCTTAATTTCTAAGGATAACACTATATACTATGTGATTGTATTAATTAATTATAGTATCTAGCATTCAGGAAATATTTTATATAAAAAGCATACAAATATTTGTTGAATTTTTATTTATAAGCCTACAAGATTTCATAATTTTAACATATTTTTCCTTATATATACAGATCATTCAGATGTGTTAGCTGTGACATTGAATGAAAAAAGAAAGCTTCACACAAGCCATACTTGGGAATTTCTTAGCCTTGAACATAAAGGTGTCCTAAATTCAGACTCCCTTTGGAAAAAGGCCAAGTATGGTCAAGATATTATCATTGCTACCCTTGACACTGGTAAGTCCCTATAAAAAAGACGATACGAGCACAACATTCTGTCACGATATTGATGATCCGTTTTTTCGTGGTATAATTTTGTAGGTGTTTGGCCGGAATCCGAGAGTTTTAAAGATGAAGGGTACGGCCCGATTCCATCGAAGTGGAAAGGATCATGCACAGATAAAGAATCATATGGTGTACTAAATTGCAACAATAAGCTAATTGGTGCTAAGAAATACAACAAAGGGATGATTTCAATGGGAGTAACTATACCCAAAGAATTGGACAACACGCGTGACTACGTAGGACACGGGTCCCATACCCTGTCTACTGCGGCAGGGAACTTCGTCCCTGACGCCAACCTTTTCGGGGCAGCGAACGGGACCACTAAAGGCGGCTCGCCACGTGCTCGCGTGGCGGCCTATAAGGTATGCTGGGGAGAAGACTGTAGCGACGCTGATATACTGCGAGGTTTCGAAGAGGCGATACACGACGGCGTGGATGTCATATCGGTCTCACTTGGGGGACCCGCGGTTGATTATTCTGCTGATAACACGGCGATTGGTGCGTTCCATGCCGTCAAGAGGGGTATTGTGGTCGTTTGCTCTGCTTCCAACTCCGGGCCCACCCCTGGAACCGTAACAAACGTTGCACCCTGGATTATCACTGTTGCCGCCAGCACCTTCGATCGTGAATACAAAGGCGGCATCAAGCTTCAAAACGGTGTCCATTTAAAGGTAAAAAAATTCAAAAAATTAAGTCAAAAATATTTCATGTCCTTTTATTATTTGTTAATGATTATTGATTATTGATTATCGACAGGGTGGAAGCCTTGCGCGTGGATTACCTAAGAAAAAGATGTATCCCCTTATCCTCGCCCGAGACGCAACAGCTGCAAATGCAACATCTGGGAACGCGTACGATATTTTTCTCAATATTATATTCTGGCAACACAACAAATCTACTTTCGAGAAATTTCAAATTCAAGTTTTTTTTTTTTAATTTTTTTTTTTTTTGCAGAACGTTATGTTTGGAGGGAACAATAAATCCAAAAAAAGTGAAGGGAAAGATATTGGTATGCCAAAGGGGTGACTCAGAAAGATTAGAAAAGAGTAAGGTAGCTTTGAAAGCTGGTGCTGCTGGACTTGTTCTTGCTAATGATGAATCCTATGGAGACAAAATTGCTTCCGAAGCTCATTTTCTTCCCGCTGTCCATTTGACTTATTCCGATGCTCTTCGTCTCTATAAATACATCAACTCCACCAAGTAATTGTTTCCCGTTTTTTTTTAAAGCTTGATTCGTGTTTTTAACGATTTTACACTGAATCAACCTTTTTCTTTTCGTTTTTTAATATTGGCAGGAAGCCTTTAGGGTATGTATTGCCTTCACAACAGGTTCTAGGAGTAAAGCCTTCTCCTGTGATTGCTAGTTTTTCTTCAAGGGGTCCTAATCCAGTTACTCCAGAAATTCTCAAGGTTTAATTAATTTAATTATTATTACACATATGTATCTTTGTTCTATTAGATTTTTTTAAATTTTTTTTTGATCTAATGTGTATTAATAATGCGTGGTTTTCGATTGAATTTATATATATGCAGCCTGATATTACGGCACCAGGTGTAAAAGTGTTTGCCTCGTACTCTCCAGATGCGAATCCGACTGATTCTGATATTGACACGCGTAGCTCTCCGTTCGCCTTTTTATCTGGAACATCTATGTCTTGCCCGCATGTTTCTGGTGTTGTTGGCTTGCTCAAGAAGTTACATCCTCATTGGAGCCCTGCTGCAGTAAAATCCGCAATCATCACCACAGGTGATTCAGTTTGACATGTATGCTGACGTGGTAATATCTTGGCGTGGCAGGCGAGTTGTTCGTTGCCACGCCGCTATTACACGTTAGTTAATGGAACCTTATATCTGACACATGTTTTACTAACAATTATGGAATTTGTTTGACAGCGAGATCAAAGGATAATACCGATAAACCGATTTTGGATTTCGATTTGTCAAAGGCGGCGACACCCTACGCGTATGGCGCGGGACACATTCAACCTAATGCTGCTGCAGATCCTGGACTAGTCTATGATTTGACTGTTGATGATCATCTCAACTTCCTTTGCTCATTAGGGTATAATCATACGCAACTCCGTATATTCAAATCGCATGATTGTCCGAAGGATTCTAGCATCACGAACTTCAATTATCCTTCGATTGTCATCCCTAACCGTTACGGAACCACCACGATTACTCGAAGGCTGAAGAACGTCGGCACCCCGGCGACATACGTGCCACGTTTACCTCGTTTCTCGAATGTTAAGTTGTCGGTTGAGCCGGAGTCGTTGGCATTTAAGAGAATTGGAGAAGAAAAAAGCTTTAAATTGAAATTTGAAGTTACAGGCAATGATTTAAATGCTGCACAATTTGGTGAATTATTATGGACAGATGGTAGGCATTACGTGAGGTCTCCGGTGGTTGTTGGTAAAGATTTATCATCTCCTTCTGAAAATGAATTTTTGTAAACTAGAATGATTCGTTAATTTATGTTTTCATTTTATTATTTAGGGCATTAATAAATGTATTTAAATAGGAAGTTGGTTAGTTTATGTTTTCATTCGATTTGTTGTTTTTTTTTTTATTAGGGATTAATAAGTGTATTTAAGTATGATTTGTAAGTTGTTTGAATTAAATAAAATTTGAAATTTTATTTTATGTTTGATCTTTATTTCAGTGATTTATATATGCTAGCTCATTATGTTTAAGTATTGGGATTAAGATGCAAAATAAATCTATATTGCATGGGAAATTATTTTATAGTAACATGACAGGTGGAGTTACACATGTGAAACAATCTACACTGTATAATAATTTCATGGCAACGTATATTTTCATGGCGAGTTGAAAATATATAATATAGATAACAATGTACTATCTCTGTCCTAAAATGTAAGTCTATCGAAACACCCACAATTCCTCTTCCTCCACTTCCTCTTTCAAAGGTACCTTCCACACATCCCCTCTTCACAAACAAGTCCTATATAGCTCATAATCCCACTCCTTTCCTACAATCACAGAAAAGTTCCTGCAATGTCATTCAAACTTCTGTAATCCAACCAATCTCAGCCATCCATGCAGCTGATCCTTCAAATTCCCCCATTGTTTCAAACAAACCACCACAAAAGTCCGGCAAAATTAAGATTTTAGTCCTCTAACTTGGCCTATTTTGGATTTTAGTCCTGCTCCGGTGAGGAAAATGGCCCTCTAAGTTGGCTTTTTTTTTGGATTTTAGTCCTATCCGCCGGAAATAGCTGATTGGCATCGGAATCTTTAAAAAACGCTTACGTGGCAGCCTAGTTAGAGGACTATTTTTAAAAATTCCGGTGCCCAATCAGCTATTTCTGGCGGATAGGACTACAATCCAAAAAAAAAAGCCAACTTAGAGGACCATTTTCCTCACCGGAGCAGGAGCAGGACTAAAATCCAAAATAGGCCAAGTTAGAGGACTAAAATCCTAATTTTGCCCAAAAGTCCCCATTGTTTCAAACAAACCACCACAAAAGCCAACCTCTGCAAGCAACTCCTCCGGGTGGTATCCGTAAAAACCTCTGAGATTTCATTTCGCCTTTGCCCAAGAAATGGACCCCAGATAGCTGGAAAAGCAAGAAAGCGCTTGACTCCTCGAATACCAGTGAGCGGCGCTCTTCAAACATTGCCGGTGAAGCCGGAGCCTTGAAGAAAAGCTGGCGGAAGCTGCCATATATGGGGAAGGCGTTCTTGTTGCAAGGTGGAGATTGTGCAGAGAGTTTTAAAGAGTTCCATCCAAATCACATTAGGGGCACCTTCATGATTCTTTTGCAAATGGGAGCTGTTTTAATTTGATGTTCGTGTTGGATCACTAATCCAATGTTGGGTTTATATGTGAAATTATTATTTATTACGGACTGTCGATAAGTATTAGCCCGATTTAAAAGTGATCTAATTCGATTTACGGTTGTTGGGCTATAATGTATCATTTGTGGGTCTTTTATGCGTAGAGACTAAGAGGTAATTTCTATTTCGTTGATGGGTAGAAATGGAAATACCTAAAATATATTTCACTATATATATAAGGAGGATTATGGTCCCTAGGTTACAGACTTATCTATTCTCCTCTGCCTCCCATTACCAGAAAAAGAACTACAGGGAATTCTAAAGGGTTCCTCTGAAAATTACTAGAAAGTGTGTAGATCTAGAAGACCGATCCTACAACACCAAAGGAGATTTCCGCTGCTATGGATTCAGGTATGTTTGCAGTTTTGTAACGCCCCGCTCCCAGATATCGAGTCCTTATCCGGAAACGAAACGCTCGGCACATATATAATATCAAATAAATTCAATATTATATGTAAGCCTCTACTACGTCGCATCGAGTTAGGCAAACGAAAGCTAAAAAGACTCGGCAAAACCATCATAACTGCTACTAAGAATAGAAAATCAACTAAAGATAGAAATGTAACATCTATTACATTGAAAGAAATCAAACGAAAACCAAACGACGTACGAAATCCTCAAAATAAAGTACTAAAGAAATTACAAGAAATTCCCCAAAGACAACAAGTCCAAAGTATAATAATAAAAAAACAGAAAAAAAAAAAAAGTGTTTCAACGTCGGCGTCCTCAAACATCGTCATCAAAGTCCTCCTCGTACTCCGGATCTACCTGTTCATCTTCTCTCCCCCAAACACATAGAAAACAATGCATTTGAGGTAAGCACAAAGTACTCAGTAAAAGGTAGAAGCTATAAATTAACTAAGGATTACAATTCAAGTTTTATAATTAATAAATTGTCTTTCTGAGACCGACTCAATCTAGGGTTCACTTCATGTCCATCAACATGTCATGGGTATACGTTTCTAACCTAGCTTATCTGTGTTACATCAACATTCAAGGGCACTACGCATGGTGCTACTCACCACGAAGTAACTCGGTGCAACATATTGGTGGGTCACACCAATAACCACGGAAGCCTAGTCTGGTAGACTCCGATAGTGCACACGTTTCGCGAAGTCCCTCCATACGTAGGGTCTCGGACTTACGGGGTGGTGTTCCTCCGTACGTAGGGTCCAAAGACTTACAGAGTTATTCACTTTCAGAACGCACACACATTGCGATATAGACTTGTGCCTTACCAAAAATGGATTGATGTTTAATCTTTTTACTACCCACAAGTATGTTTGTTATTATGTTGTTAACTAGTCACCTAAGTGTTTTCAAGTAAGCTCCCTCACATCTCCTACTCTCTTACTTAGACCCCTAGACACGGACAAAGTCACAAAGCCTAGCAATTACACAGACATTGATGAACCCTGGTTCATCAAAGCACAATCCCTTTCATGCTCTTCCGATGGATCCGAACTTCAACTCCCTTTAAGAGTACATTCGGTGCCGAAACTAAACGAATCGGAAGCTCAATCGAAGCTTGTTCATTTTCATTTAATCTTATTTAAACTTGTTAACAATACTACAATTCAAGCTATATATCACAATAACATTAGCTATAAAATTCACTGTCTACTAAATCATAATTTATATTTTTTTCAGAATAATAAATAACACAATACAATAATACCAAACAACTATACCTTATATATTTATTAAATTATCTTTTTTTTTTCTAAACCTAAAGCATCTCAGAATGTCAAAACATTTGCACAGCTAAACGTAACAATTGTGCTATTACTGTACGTCGGACATTAAGGGGTTGCTAGTTAATATTCAACAAGTTGATTCTTTTGCTCACCATATATATATATATATATATATATATATATATATATATATATATATATATATATATATATATATATATATATATATATATATATATATATATATATAATATATAGACGAGTGTTTTTAACCCAATTACCCGCTAATTACACCCCATACCCGTAATTTGACCCGGATCCTACCCAAAATAAACACCTTTAAATAAATAAAAAAAACCTCAATATTTACCCAATAAATACGTGTGAATTAATAAAAAAATCCCCAGCATCAACCAATTAATGCTTCCACAAAACTCAATATTTAATAAATTAAAATAAAACACATTTTTTTTTTTCTTTTTTGAGGTGCAATAAAACACACGTTGGCCCCTGCTCAAAATAAACACATATAAATAAATAAAAATCCTCCAGCATCAACAATTAATGTTCCCAAATCTCAATATTTTTCATCAAAACAAAATCTCAATATTTAATTAATTAAAAACCCACACGCTTAAATAAATAAAACAAACCGACATTCTCTCAATAAATTGACACCACATTCCCACATTTCCATGCCCCCTTCGTCTAATACGTAAGCTTTTTGTGTTTCATTGTCCAACCAAATGTTCTGGGTCACTTTTAATTGAATTTTGTTCGTTTAATTTTGATTTATTGATGCAGCCACTGCGGAGATCGAGGTCAAGGTTGGGGTTTCTTCACTAATACATTTTTTCCCTTCGGTAGCTCCTTCGATTGACAGTGCCACCGTTCATTATCTCATCCCGTTGCATTTTTCCAAGGTACGTGCTGCACATTTTTTTCTCATACATTTGTCATTAAAGATCCGTTGCATTTTTCCAAGGTACGTGCTGCATATTTTTTTCTCATTGAAAGATTTGTGATTAAAGATGTTGATTGAATAACTTTTTCTTTGTATCTACGTCTATATATAAAATCTATCTATATATATAATATATAGACGAGTATTTTTAACCCAATTACCCGCTAATTACACCCCATACCCGTAATTTGACCCGGATCCTACCCAAAATAAACACCTTTAAATAAATAAAAAACCTCAATATTTACCCAAAATAAATACGTGTGAATTAATAAAAAAATCCCCCAGCATCAACCAATTAATGCTTCCACAAAACTCAATATTTAATAAATTAAAATAAAACACTTTTTTTTTTCTTTTTTTGAGGTGCAATAAAACACACGTTGGCCCCTGCTCAAAATAAACACATATAAATAAATAAAAAATCCTCCAACATCAACAATTAATGTTCCCAAATCTCAATATTTTTCATCAAAACAAAATCTCAATATTTAATTAATTAAAAAACCCACACGCTTAAATAAATAAAACAAACCGACATTCTCTCAATAAATTGACACCACATTTCCACATTTCCATGCCCCCTTCGTCTAATACGTAAGTTTTTTGTGTTTCATTGTTCAACCAAATGTCTCGGTCACTTTTAATTGAATTTGCATTCGTTTAATTTTGATTTATTGATCTGAATGCATCGGAGATCGAGGTCAAGGTTGGGGCTTCTTCACTAATACATTTTTTTCCCTGCTAATAAATTGACATCTCATATAAAATCAATCTTTCCTAAATTCTCTACAATAATTATACCAAAATACAATAAAACCGGAAAATAAAAAAACAAAATACAAATTTCAAAATCAATGAATTTATTGCAAAATATTGCACTACCATTTCTATGATCTCCCAAATAAACACATTAAAAAAAACGCGCCTCCCGCTTTTTTAAAAATCCGGATAAAAATCGGAAAAAAAACTTAATGGATGTTCCGATTATTATTGATTTAAAAATGACCTTATTTAAAAAATAAAAAGCTATTAACTCTCCATATTAGGAAAAATTAATCCGGAAAATAATAAAACAAAATGTAAAATCGATGAATTTATTGCAAAAATATTGCACCCCATTTGCATGATCCCCAAATAAACTTTCTTAAAAACCGCCTCTCCCTTTATAAAAAAATGCCGGAAAAAATGGGCAAAAAAAAAAATCAAAATACAAAATCAAAAAAATAAAACATTTTCGGTTTTAAATTTATAAAATTAAGTAATATTCGCTTCAATAAATCACCTGCACTCCGCTTAATAAATTGTCATGTCATATAAAAAAGTTTTAAATCTCAATATTTAATTAATTAAAAAATACAAAAGCAATGAATTTATTGCAAACGTGCTAATAAATTGCCATCTCATATAAAATCAATCTTTCCCTAAATTCTCTACAATAATTATACCAAAATACAATAAAACCGGAAAATAAAAATACAAAATACAAAACTCAAAATCAATGAATTTATTGCAAAATATTGCATTACCATTTCTATGATCTCCCAAATAAACACATTAAAAACCGCCCCTCCCGTTTATAAAAAAATCCGGATAAAAATCGGAAAAAAACTTAATGGATGTTCCGATTATTATTGATTTAAAAATGGCCTTATTTAAAAAATAAAACCAATAACTTTCCATATTAAGAAAAATTAATCCGGAAAATAATAAAAACAAAAGTAAAATCGATGAATTTATTGCAAAAATATTGCACCCCATTTCCATGATCCCCAAAATAAACTTTCTTAAAAAAACCGCCCATCTCCTTTATAAAAAAATGCCGGAAAAAAATGGGCAAAAAAATCAAAATACAAAATCAAGAAAATTAAAACATTTTCGGTTTTAAATTTATAAAATTCAAATATTCGCTCAATAAACCACCTGCACTCCGCTTAATAAATTGCCATGTCATATAAAAAAATCTTTAACTCTCAATATTTAATGAATTAAAAAAATACAAAAGCAATGAATTTATTGCAGAGACTGCTAATAAATTTCCAACTCATATAAAATCAATCTTTCCTAAATTCTCTACAATAATTATACCAAAATACAATAAAACCGGAAAATAACAAAAACAAAAACAAAATTTAAAATCAATGATTTTATTGCAAAATATTGCCTTACCATTTCTATGATCTCCCCAAATAAACACATTAAAAAAACTGCATCCCTCCCGTTTATAAAAAATCCGGATAAAAATCGAGAAAAAAAAACTAACAAAAACTAAAAATATCAACATTTCCAGTTATAAATTTTAAAAAATTCGAGGATATTCTGCATAGGAAAGAAATATAAAGAATTTCATGAGGTGGTTTTTTTACCATTCAAAGAGGTTTTCAAAAATTTATTGTACATTTGTTTCATTGGTAGTATGAATTCAACATACCGTAGGTCAGTTGAAACAAAACGACATTAAATTATGGTAGTATGGATTCAATATACCGTTAGTCAAAGTAAAATATTCTTACATTAAATTACTTTTAGAATGAAAAATATGCCTAAGAAAAATAATCCTTTAAACTACTTAAATTGATGTTATGAAACATAAATAAATTAAATTTTAAATATGTTGAGCAAAAAATTACCCCTTACAAATTAGGGTCCTCCATTAATACAAATTTTTCTTAAATTAAATTACATTTTGAAAGATAATTAATTTCAAATATGCTAATTAATACGAAATATTCTTACATTAATTCATTCCCTACAAATTATCCAATTCATTTAATGTTAAAAAAAATTATATTAAATTACAGTTAAACAATAATTGTAGTCAACTTTGCCAATTAATGCGAAATATGTTTTTTTCAAATAATCCCTTGCAAATTGATCACCACATTAATGTTAGATTTTCTTACATTAAATTACATTTTCAAAAAAACTTTATTCAAATTTGTCAATTAATACAAAATATTCTTACATGAAAATCATTTCTTACAAATAAGTCACCACATTTAATGTCAAATATTCGTACATTAAATAACATTTTAAAAAATAACTTTATTAAAATTTACCAACCAATTAATTAATGTCATATATTCTTACATTAAATTGCGTTTTTAAAAATAACTATATTAAATTTTTCAATAATTAGGAAATATTTTTACATTAATGTCATCCCCACAAATTAGCTGCCCCATTTCATACCGAATATTCTTACATTCAATTCTTTTTTTAACATTACACCGATTTGTTTTTAAATAGTTTTTGAATTAATTTTGTCCGATTTTCTTTTTGTGGCTTTATGTCATTTAATATGAAATATTCTTACATTAAATACATGCCATATAAATTAGTCACCCCAATTAATACCAAATATTCTTATATTACATTAAATGTTGAAAAATACCTAAATTCAAAAATGGAATCTAATGCCACATATTATTACATTAAATTATAATTTACGAAAAATGATAAATTTGGATGGTTGGGGTAGTGGGTAAGGTAAGGTAGGGTGGTGTGGTGGGTATGATAGGGTAGAGTGGAACGATAGGGTAGGGTTGGGTGGTAGGTGAGGTATGGTAGAGAAGGGTGGGGTAGTGGGTAAGGTGGGGTTGTATGATGGGTAAGGTAGGGTAGAGTAGGGTAGGGATATAACTCAGCAGTAGAGTATCACCGGGTAGGGGTGGGTGATTGTGAAGTAGAGTAGCTAATGGGTAAGGTATGTAGGATGTCGAGGGTAAGATATGGTGATATTGGGTAGGGTAGGATAGGGTGGTGGGGGTAATTTGGGTGGGAAGAGAGGTAGGGTGCAATGGGGTATTGCGTAGGCTACCACACCCCCTTCGTCATATCCTACCTTATGAACCATAACATACCCTACTCCAGCCAACCTCTGTTTTTAACTCTATCTGACGCCAGAAACGAATACTATCTTAAATAAAACAATTTTAATAACTTGCATTACAATAAGTTTGAAGAGTTTTTGTTTTATAGTACATATTATTCATATTAACGGAATGTAATCATATTGTCATACGTCCCCGTGCATTGCACGGGTTATTGACTAGTATATATAATATACACGAAGCAATTTAGCCCGTTTTCCTTCAATTACCCGACCCAAACCCGGTAATAAAAAATAAAAATAAACATAAATACTTCGCATCCAACAAAATCGCCTTACATTAATAAAACAAATAATATTACTAAATTAAAAAAAAACCGTATTTAATGAAAATAAAAATACTCCTGCATTTACTCAAAATAATATTCTCGCCGTAATAAAAATCAACAAAATCTGCATACATTAATAAAACAAATAATATTACTAAATTAACAAAACCAAACCATATTTAATGAAAATAAAAAATACTCCCGCATTTACTCAAAATAATATTCTGCCGTAATAAAAAATCAAAAAAATTCTGCCGTATTGAAAATAAAAAATACGGCCGCATTTACTCAAAAAAAATTCTCCCTCATTTCTCTATCAACACATATTATTCCCATCATTTGCATTTCTCCCAATTCTCGATTTATTTCTTCCCAAATTACGCATTCATTTCTCCCTGCAAATAAATCTATCAAGGTACACATTTTCACGAGTTTCCCCAATTTCCCATTCATGTCTGATGTTTTTATACAAACTATTGAAAGAGTACACATTTTTCATTGTGTTTGGTTTTTTTTCCAGGTTGCTAAGTTGTTAGGGCTGCCCATATTTGAAGCTTCACACACTCTCAATCCATTAATAATTATCAGGTAATTTCTTTTCTTCATGGTCTTGGTCTTTGGCTGATTATCTATGGATACAGGGATTCAATGCTATTTGTGTTATTCTTCTAAAGAACATAAAAAAAAATCCAGATAATAATACAAAAAAAATCCAGATATTACAAAAAAAAAAAAAAAACACAACCCGTCCCATTTCTATAAAAAAATAAATAAATAAAAATGAAAATCAGATTTTCTACCCCATTCCCATTGCTAATTTTACCTTTTCTTCACCAATGATTCTTTTTTTTCCTCTCCAAGTTTATGAGTTATCATTAACGAATCTTCAATTCGGGCCTTTCCATTTCATCACATCAAAGCAATCATAACCACTGAAGAGGTAATTACTTGGAACAATGCTTTTTTTTTATACTTGGTTTAAGGGAAATTCTATTGCGTAGAGAATTTACAAAACCAATTAATATTTCTCAGGTAATTTCATTTCTATATTTATTCATTTTATCATATTCTGCATGGTTTAATTCAAGTTCATGTTTTTCCTATTTTGATTTTTTTAAGGGCTATCAAATATGTAATTACTATGTAATTACTGTTTTCAATTCTTTTTCCCGGTTTAAAATTCATATATGGATCCACTAAAAAAAATCATATATGGAATTATTGTTATTTCTGTTTTGTTTTGAAATTTTTTTCCACATGTAAAATCATCTACACAATTATTTTTTCCCTTTTTCGCAATTTTTTTCCTTTTACGTATAGTAAAATAGTGAACATTAACATTAGAACACATTTAAAATGGAGTGTTTTAATGAGAATCAACATTAAATGTTCAAAGATTCACACGTTTTTTAATTCCATTAGGTATGATATACATTATTTTTATTTATTTTTTGTGTTTTCTTTTGTGCCATATATGGATCCACTAAAAAAAATCATATATGGAATTTTTGTTTTTTCTGTTTTGTTTTGAATTTTTTTTAACCCAATAACTCATTGAAAGCGGTAGAGAATTTAACCGTTTATGTATGAAATACGCTCTCATCATCATCTCTGTTCAATGAAAGCGGTAGAGAATTTAACCGTTTAGATTTCATTCAAAAAAATGAAAAAAGGTTGTACACAAAATACCATAAATACCACCATAAATACCATAATAACAAATAAAATGCAAAACATAATTAAAAAAAGAGAAAAAAAAACACTGTAAACAAAAATACCATAAATACCACCATAAATACATTTAACGAAATCATTCTAACAAAATGCAAAACGTAATTAATAAAAGGAGGAATCTACGGACTAAAAAAACAGGTCTATTTTCGTCAAAGAAAAAAAAACTGTGACAAAAAATGCATAATCAATAAAATAAATACAATTTATATTTTGTGATACCTAACATAATAAATTTTTTTTTGAAAGAATAAAATACATACCATGGGTACCATTTATATTTTATGAAACAACATAAAGTTTACCTAAAGATTTCAAATAATAAGAAGCAAAAACATGGAATTGGTGTATTGAATAAAACGAGGAACATAATAAAAAAAGGCGGAATTATATTTTATGATCCGTAACATAAAAAAAAAGATTTGAAAGAATAAAAAAACACGGAATCAGTGGTGTATCGAATAAAATGCGGAACATAATAAAAAAAAGGCCGAATAATATTTTATTATCTCTAACATAATAAAAAAGATTTGAAAGAATAAAAAAAAACACCATAAATACATTTAACGGAATCATTCTAACAAAATGCAAAACGTAATTAATAAAAGGAGGAATCTATGGACTAAAAAAAATAGCTCTATATTCGTTAAAGAAAAAAAATATTGTGACAAAAAATGCAGAATCAATACCATAAATACAATTTATATTTTATGATCCCTAACATAATAAAAAAGATTTGAAAGAATCAAAAACATTCTTTCAATACCATGGATACCATTTATATTTTATGAAACAACATAGAGCTGTTTAAAGATTTCAAATAATAAGAAGCAAAAACACGGAATTGGTGTATTGAATAAAATGAGGAACATAATAAAAAAAAGGCGGAATTATAATTTATGATCCGTAACATAAAAAAAAAGATTTGAAAGAATAAAAAAACATGGAATCAGTGGTGTATCGAATAAAAAGCGGAACATAATAAAAAAAAGGCGGAATTATATTTTATTATCTCTAACATAATAAAAAAGATTTGAAAGAATAATAAAAAATAAAACACGGAATCAGTGTAACAAATACAATCCGGAACATAATAAAAATTTAGTGTAAATAAAATCTTTTTTAAATACTGAATTGAACATAATAAAACACGGAATCGGGTGCCAAAATAAAATATTTTTTTAAATACGGATTTTTTTTGGGTTCCAAGGACCACTAATATACCATTGCTTTCTCCAACGCTGACAACAAGCCACTTTCTAAATTTGCATTGTTTATTTCTTTCATTGGTAGTATGGATTCAACATACCGTATGTCGGTTGAAAGAAAACGACAACGGACCCTCATGTCGCGAGCCGGCCCTTCAAATTATAGTATCACTCAATCATCCACTTCAGAAGGTAGAATTGTATACTGTTATGTTAATTGCTTAATGCATACGACGTTGCTTAGGCATCTACTGTTTGCACTACTAACATGATTGTCTCACTAATTCGTCAATTAAACGTACATGTCAGATTCCTCTGACACCGATCCAGATGAATTTGTTCCCGTGTCTCCGACGGCTACAATTCAACATTTAGGTAAACTTCTTGCATACACATGATAAACTGATCGTTTGAAGCCTCTTTAAACACGCAGCTACATACACACAGTATTATTGTACATCATCAAGACATTATGGATGATTACAAATATGATGAAAGTTGTGAGATACATTTTTTTTTAATTATTTTTGCAGGATCCGATGAAAACTTAATTGATGTTCCGATTATTATTGATGTCGTCCGCTCCGAGCACCGTTTCATGCACGTTATGAGGCAGATCAAACTAGAGGTATAATAATGTTCATTTCAACATTTCATTATTACACACATTACATACTTTGATTTTTTTTTAAAAATGTTTTTACCTACATTAATATCATATTTCGTTCATCTCCTTTATTGTACACCAGCAGACAATAATTAGGTTGAGGTTCAAGTTATTGACGATTATCATATACAACCAATCGTAGAAGATCGTTCTCCGGTAGTAGAACCCATCATGGGGCGTCATCTGGCCACAAAAGCTATTCGACAAACATGTTTGATATATTTCATTGCAATCATAGATAGGTATGTTATAGAGTATGATGGTATGTGTTTTTTTAAGAAGTGGTACGTATTAGATTTACTTATGAAAATTCTTAAAGTGTTAACGTACAATTATCATTAATGCATTATGTTTCACATAACACCGTTGTATCTGAGAGCAAAGATGAGATCATTACTCTGCATGCAAATGTAACCCATAACATGGTTGCATATCAGATTTGTTAAGAAAAACTTAATGAATTGAATGTATGTATGTAGGCGTTGGATGTCGTATGTGACGTCCATAATTACGGTGGACATTCAAACCACGTTCATCCATGTGTCTCAAATGTAAAGCCGTAATGTGGGTGGAGGAGAGGGTTGCAAATAGTTCTACGAGGAATCCAAGGTATCAACTGTGTTGTGGTGACGGCCGCGTTGATTTGATGTCGGCATCAATTTATGTTTGAATAAATGTTTTTTTTTTCCTTTTTTGCATCTTTTACTCAATGTTGTCGTTGCTCATAAAAATTTCACATGATTTAATCTGCAACTTTCATAAAATAGTCGGACGCTAATGCGAATGACATTGTTGGGACACTTTGCACTTCAAGTTGCGAGTCATATACGTGAAGATAAAGTCATACTTGCATGTGGGTTGCAAGTGAAGAACTATCAAGGTAACTATACTATGTGGTAAATATAATTTTTCAACTTACAAAATTATTAATTTTGTATCTCGGTTGTTTTGTAGGAACAGTTTTACAAACAACAAAGTTCACAAAATTTTATCTTGATTGCCGCTCAGTCATATGCACGTCTGTTAGTGACTGGTAAATTTCAAATAATCTAAATGCAGAATATCTATAAAATTTTACTAGCTAATGAATGTGGATTGATTTATACAATCGTTCCTTATGGAATAATCATGTAATACAATGTAACAGGTATACAAGGGATATTTGTGCTCAACGTTTGGTTCACTGGGCAAGACGATCAGTGCACAAATCCAACAACTTGGTATTGATAGCCAATGCGAAGATAATTCTGAGAGAAGATTTGATTTGTGCCTAATGTACTACATATTTCATAAGGCTAAAGTCCTACTTCTTTTGATGTATTCATTGTATATAGCTAAAAAACTATAACGAACGCCGAAATGTGACAGGTGAAACATTTTCGCATTCTTGCTGCTATTGATATGTTATCTATTGATAACATGTTTTATGAGTCATGCAATAAATGTAATACGGAGGTGCACGTTGAACAAGGAAGTAAGATGTGTTCCAGATGCCGTGCAGCCGTCCCCTGTACATTGCGGTAAATATACGTTCTCTATAGTCATTATTGTTCACATATTACAATTTACATCTTATTCATTCTGATTTTTATTTTCCGATTATCGCATTCAGCAGAAATATTAGACACCACTGGTGGTTTGCCAATATGCTTGGGTGGTGTGGAGTCTTTGAGTTTCTTCTCCACTCTACGCCTTTGTTGTTACAAAATAGTTTGAAAATGGTAATGAAAGATGATCACATAGATTAACAATTAATTGTCGAACCCGATTTGATTATCTTCTGTGAAATATGATAAAATCCACAAATGTTTCAATTGTATAGGTTGATGGACGTCAACGTTTTTGAACGAAGACATAAATAAGTTGTTGGGTCATTTTTACACGTTCGTGTTACACGCCCACCAACGCCACATTCTAACGAACCTTCGTAAAGCGCATTTATCTCGAAAGTGGATTGGGGTGAGGCCTGTGCTCATGCTTTCAAACACATGCATAAAAGAAAACAAATACAACGTAAATTTTTTTAGAGCCATAATAACTTATATTTATCCACGATATTTTAATATTTAATAGTTTATATTGTTGTTGCTTCGATGTCATTTTATCTTTTCACGCAAATAACAAAATCTTCAATTACTTTCCTCAGGTGATTAAGATTGAGTGGCTTGATCGTTGTGGATGATAAGGCTTGGTCGTTGCGGCTTGGTCGTTGTGTGTTTTATATACTATTTCATTGGGACAACTTATGATTCATGTTGATGATCGGGATCGAGTTTATTACTTATGTACAAGATATATCATTTTCGTTTTCTTTCATTCTCGCTTACTGATTGCAATAAAACATACATTTATGAGTTTAGATGTTTTTTAATTCCACGATGCATTGACATTCGACGGTCCCGTGCAATGCACGGGTTATTGACTAGTATATATATATTTAGGAGAGGAAATAAAATCAATTTCAATCCAAACCCGAAAATTACCCGATTGACCAGCTCCATACCCGAAAATAATTACATAGGTAAAAAAGTGAATTAAATGTTCTAAAAAAATGCATTAAATAGGAAAATAAAAAATCAATTATGCACTCCCTAGAATCTCTCCACAAATAATTATGCATTAATTAAAAAAATAAAAACCAATTAAACTTTTCCTTAGAATCTTTTCACACTGCATTTTCAAATTTCAAACTTTCAAAACCATTTCATTTCACAATTAACACATGAAAAAAAACATACACTGATAATAAAAACCAATTAAACTCTCCCTAGAATCTTTTCACACTGCATTTTCAAATTTCAAACATTCAAAACCATTTCATTTCACAATTAACACATGAAAAAAAACATACACTGATTCTCCTCCATTTATGCATCATGCAATTACTCGATCATTTTCAAAAAAACATACACGGATTCTCCTCAATTTATGCATCAAGCAGTTACTCAATCCTTTTCATATGCAGATTCTGGTTTCCGACATTGAACCTCTTACCTCCGCCCTCTTTCATCTGCTCCGATGGACTGGTCGATATAAGGCGCATTTATGGGGTAAAATTTTCTGGAATGAATCCCAGAACAAGAAAGGAAGACAAGGTTTTTGTGTTTTTCGTTTTCAATTTCTTGCATTTTTTTAAGAACTTCGCTTGGATAATACACTGACCAAAAGTTTTGGTTGTTGGTCTCCATTTTTGTTTATGATAGGTGATTATAATGGCTTCCTTTTTTTTTTTTTTTTAAAACAGTGGCTTCCTAATAAACTGCAGTATATCTTGGTACGTTTGTTTTTATTATTTTATTTATTGTTATTACATTTAATATTGTAATACATTCTTTTGCTTTGAATTTCATGATTTCACATTCGAAAAAAAAAATCACAAACGAAAAATATCAAATTAAATTGGATAACAAGATTTATGTTTTGGTGTTTACCAATCCTTCAATACTTTATGGTTTTAATTTTTCCAGGTGCCTACGATGACGAAGAAGCTGCAGCCCATACATATGATGTAGCGGCATTGAAGTATTGGGGACAAGACACCTTTCGATCTTAATTTTCCTATAATATTTTTTCCTTAAATTTTTTATATATTTGTTCAACTTTAGAGATTTTTGTTGTTCTTAGTTTCATACATTTTTGTTTTGGATATGACTGCTGCAACTATAAACATATCAAAAAGAGCTTAAAGAAATGGAAGAACAAACCAAAGAAGATCGGAGTATATTGGATAATTGAGAAGTATGTACAATTCTGTAGGTTAATAATGTGGAAAATAATTATTGTTTATTTCATATTGAACAAACATGTCATTGCATATTTTCTGTAATTTTGCAGAAAAAATAGTGGATTTTGAAGTGGCGTCTCTAAATACATGGGTGTGGCAATGTTAGTTTGTAACATATGTAAAATGATATTGAAATGATGCATTAGACATTAGAATATAAAATTTATGATATTAAAACCATTTAATTAATTTTTTTGAAACTTTAGAAAGATTTTTTTTGGGTGAAGAATGATTTACATTTAGTAGTGATATTTCCATGAATGCAATGGATTTTTCTCATTATTGCCATAACTACTTAGGGATCTTCAATTTCTAATCCCATTGCAATGGTGTGGTGGTCCTTTGTTTTGAGACTAATTTTTTTTTAGGGAATTCGATTAATACACCCTTATTGAAAATATATTCGAAAGCTACACCCCTTAAAATTAAAAAAATCTCAGTCTATTCATCTCACCTTTTTGAAAATATATTCGAAATCCCTTTGCTCCCGGCGGATCCTTACAAATTAGCCACCTCATTTATTGTCATCACACATCCATCACATTTCATTCACCTATTCATCTCACTTGATTTATTCACCGGCATTATAATGTATTATATTGTCATCTATTTGCATTTTAATGTACTTTTGTTTATTTGTAGTTTACTCATCCACTTGATTCGTCTCATCCTCTTTTATCTGTGGTTGCTTTGTGTAGAATATTAGCTCCCTGCGAGGTAAGATTTTTTGACATTCTATTTTGATTTTATTTGTTCATGAATAAGACTTTAGAAAAAAACAACCTTCTACTAAAAAAATTAAAAGGAATTAAAAATTACATGTTTAAGTAGATATTGATTTTTTTTTAATTTTTTTTTAAATAGTGAGACACATATATTCATATTTTTTTGTTATTGTATCAGAATGTTTTATAGCTGCATATTTTTAGCTGAATGTTTTAGGCGGATAGAATAAAATGCACGACACACTTTGTCAGATAATGATATGGATATTTTTGTTAATTTTTTAAACATAGATAGGCGGATTTTTTTTAAATATAATTTTTCTCTTATTTTTTAAATAGCCGGATTTTTTTTAATATTGATGGATCATGGGAAATAGCTTTTTGAGGGCATTAGTGTTTTTTTTCTTAAATTATTGCGTAATATAGTATAAAATACTAATTGATTGTCTCTAAAAAAAATACTAATTGCTTAAAATCAGAATCAATCATAATTATTGCGTAATATAGAAAAATGAAAAATTTATTGCCTCCAAATACACAATTAATGCGTAACATTGTAAATGATTACAATAATAAACAATGCATCAGAATATTTAAGGAGTAAAAATGTTTTTTTTTTTATAGTATAGAATAGTTGAATAAAAATAGAATCAATCATAATTAATATAAAATACGAAAAAAAAATCACACTAATTACTAAATTTGAGTTTTTAAAATTTTATTTTCCTAATAAATAATCTCTCTCTCCAATCACACTAATGCCATGTAATACTATACAATAGAATATTTGCGGAAAAATAAAGTTTTTAGATTTCTCGTGATAATGATATTTATAGTCATACTGACAAATTTTGAACGATCATTTTCATGTCTTGCTTAAATTTGATCGGCTCGAATGTTATGCAATATTGAATTCATTATCTATATATAAGACAAAAGATTCTATCTTCTTTGACATCCTTTAATGATTGAGATTCTATCTTCTTTGACATCCTATAATGGTTGAAATGTTGCAAGTTATTTACTTTAATTTCATTTTATCGTATGATCATGCATTGGGTTGTTTACTTTTTTTTTCAGAAGAGTATTTATTTAAAATTTTATAAATTATGGATGATTCACTGGTTTATTTTACGTTGAGTTATCTCCGTGTATGACACGGGTAAATTGCTAGTATGTATATATATAGTAGTGAACCTGTGCTTATTTTATTATTTATTTATATATATACACATATTTTAAACAGAATACTATGCTTGACGGTCAACTATTACTATTGTAGTTCCTGCTCATGATTTTCGGCAACAGAAACATGCCATTCGCCATCTATTCTTTAATATAAAAGTATCTTATAATACCAAATTTAGATACTTTATTTATTTATTTATTTGGAACTCCTGCGTAATTCTTTTGTTACCTTTAAAAGTTGGCACAACAAGTGGGATGAAGTATCAAATACTCTAAAAGTATCGAAGACATGTACGACACAAATTATTGAAGCGTATTAAGTGATGAAATTTGGTATGAGATCTCATGGAGTTCTTCAAATAACATTTCTAAAGAAACAATAGCAACAAAAAGATTTATTTGAAACTAAACGGGGTTGAGAAAATGGAAAGAAGAAAGAAAGATCAAAAACCAGCCAATCGTGAAAACATTTGTCATGAAATGTTTTGTTTGCAAAGCTCAATAAATCTGTATACATTCTTGCCCAATTAATGGAAGAAAATGTGATTAATGGAAGAAGATCAATTGATTTTGCCAAATCAATATTACTTCTGATCAAAAGACTCGCGCAATGTCAAAACAATTCATATTAACTCACTGCTTCAAAATTCGAACAATGCAAAATTGTAATACCTTCCTTTTTTTGGGTGTGAGTGGCAAAATAATCACCATTGTAGCACTTAGCATAACATGACATAGAATGTCATCCTTCCAAAGTAGTGAATCGCCGCATAAACATTCAAAAATCAAACTTAGAAAAATAAATTAATCAGCAAAAGCACATATCTATTTTACCATGTCCAAGACAAAAATAAAATCTTAGCTGTTTCATCGGCCATTCTGACATCGGGATCTGAATAAAACTGCCCACAAATAGTTCACAGCATAAAAACCAAGATTAGTACAAAATGCAACAATCAAACCGAGATTCAAATCACAGCGTATCAATTATCCCGTAAACCTAGATGCAAATCACAGCATAAAAAACAAGATTAGTACAAAATGCAACAATCAAACCGAGATTCAACTCACAGCGTATCAATTATCCCGTAAAATCCAAGATTATTACAAAAGTATTAGAACCGAATAGAAACCGCCTCACATGGATTTAGCTAGCGCCCTAAGCAGCTTAGCTTAGATTTTGCTTCTCTGGATTTGTTTTATGTGCTCCGTACGATTTCTACAGGTTTTTGAGACAGGTGAATTCATGAACTCAATCAATAAACCCATCAAGAAACCACAAAAATAGATGTATAATATTACATCAATGAAAAAGGTGAAATGAAAAATATAAACAAAAAATAATTCACCAGAATTACCATTAGGACCATTAGGGGTGTAAAGTTTGATCCTCTCTTCAAGACCACGTTCACAAATCACAAGCACTTCCAGCCCAACCAGATGAGACACCAGCAATTCCGGAAATTTCATAATCCACGTTAAAAAAATTCACCGTATTAGTATGTTGCTCCCCTGTTTCCACTCCACCGGTATAATGCTTCACTGGCCATTGAAAGCGTCCCTAACAACAACACTGAGGCTCGTTGGGACATGGAAAAGTAAATAGTGAATATAATAAATCATATATAACATCATGAGTCATGAGTAGAGAGAAATTCTTACAACAAATTCATCAACATTCCTGTTGAATGCGTCGGATTAATTGCTCCATGGAAAACATATTCTCAATTAGAACACATGGGCTAGTCGGATGAACTGCATAATTCTCAAGCCAATCATAAATAGTACGAAAATGAGGCAATTCTGAGAATATGAACATTTTATCAGCAATTGGAGAACTGCATAGTTTCCGAAATTCCAAGTAACCAAGTCTAAAAGTTTCTTCCATCATAAGGATAATATTATACCATACCAAATGAAAATCAATCAAAGCTAAAACATCATAATCATAAGGATAATATTATAACAAATCAAAACCAATCAAAGTAGAAAATCAAATGAGACTATAAAAACCCCAATCCACAGAAGTATGAAAAAATGACAAACCCGTGAATTGGGGGCGGGAATAATTATCCAAAGCATGAAATTGGCAAAGATCTTGAATCCGCTGCAGCCTGCAAGCCTTGGTTCCAACTGTGCCCGTTGCAACCTCATGTTCCAACTGTGTCGGTCGTGGAAGATGTTGCTTATGCCGTGAATGAATATGTGAAAATGAGATGCGGGAATCGAATATTTGAAATAGGGGAAGTTGAGGAAGTTTGAAGAGGACGTGAGGGGTTGAGGAAGTTTGACATTTGTAGTGGAAAATATTTAGGGATAGTGGGCATGGGGGAGTTTTTTTTGGCTTAACCGATAGGTTGTTTCTTTTCTTGTGTGTCGGGTCATATGCGGGTTACAAACAGGTCAAAAAGCCAAATTGGATCAATTGACAGTTAATTGCTCTAAAATATTAATATAGATAGTCAAAGGGAGAAATTAGGGTTTATCCCTTTTATTATTTAAGGGCCACATTAAAAATCTATATTTATATTTTCGAGTAAAAAACCGTCAATTGATCTGTTTTTTCAGAATTACCGACCCATACCCGGTTTTCCCACCCTTGAACGAAAAAAAGAAAAAAAGAAAACATCTGCACACCTTTCCCCTAAATCGCCAAATTCATGGCCACAACTCCTCTGCCCATGCTCTCCCTTTTGTCTGCAACTGTTCTTGCATTTTTCCCGATACATCCAACCTCCCCAAAAGAAACTCTCACCACGACCCTCCGATCCAAATCATCCCCACCGGCCAATACTACCCGCAAGAAATCTTCCCACTCCCAAACCCATCATAAATTAACTTTGTTCAGATTTGTTAAAACTGTCTCAAATTATACGGAAGGGAATTAATCTTCACTAAATGAATCTTCACTTCTTTTGCTCTGGGTTACTCCAACAATTTTCACTCCTAGCGTTGATTGATTTTGAAACCATTTCTTCATGATTTATTTTCCTGCATTTACTCTCGATTCAACACTCAAACAACAATGTAGTCGGCATTTCGATTGTGGGTTTAGATTTACTCATGTTGCATCTATGTTTCAGGCTTTCATCACTCAAAGAACGATTTAGGTGTCATATCGATCGTGGGTTTACATTTATTCATGTTGCATCTTTTTCCAGAACTTTATTATTAATTTCGGTTTGAAAAGATTGGAACGTGCATTTGAAGCTTAAGCTCGATCATTCATTTATATTATACTTGAAGTAGCTTCTTTGGTAAGTTTTTTTTTGGTATTTGGCGTCCATCTTTTTCTTCTGTATTAGCATTGTTTGTACAACTATGCTTACATACTGATACATGTTGGTGATGCTTATAATCTCTTTGTTGTGGTTTCAAGGGGTATGTATCATTATTCTGTCAGTTCTTGGTGACATTCACAAGTTCGTTATTTTGTAATAGCCTGACTTATTTCTAACCTCTTTTAGCTTCTTTTTTTCCTTCTTAAATTTATCGAAATTCTATAGTCGATTCGATTTTCATTTACAGCAGATAGTTTTCCTATAGATATTTTTTTTTCTGGATTTGGTATATATATTGTGAACATTTTTTGGTTTGATGAGAATTATACTTTTGTTTCTGTTTTAGGGTTGCTAAGAATATCATGTGGCAAGCACAACAAGTAAATTTTATCGCTTAAGGTTTTGATTTTTGTTCCAAGTTTTTTTATTCACCAGTTGGAATTATTTATTGTTCATTTCATTGGTGTAGCTTAATGGAAGTTTGGGCTGGAGCAAAAACAATGCAGTGAAGGAAATTTGATTTGGAGTGGATGCTCGAACTCTAATGCTTAGTGATGTTGAGGAGTTGGTTGATGCCGCTAAACTGACCGTGGGTCCAAAGGTATAGTTTGTGTAATCTTCAAAAATGTGTTATCAAATGTTTTTTTTCATTTTATTTTATACATCTGTTATGAAATGATGTGATCTGGTCAACCATGTCATGTCTGTAAGCTGTTTATCATCCTAGGAATCAATATATATTGCATATGGATCTTGAAGCTCCACCCCGTGAAAGGCTGAATTTGACAATGTCACTGAAGAATGACTTAACTTTTTCACAACTGCAAAATGTTCGCGTGATGACACAATCGAATTTGGTGACAAATAAGGGGCCTACCATGATTGCAACTACTACCTTCAAGCAATTGCAATATTACTAAAGGAGAACGAGAAATGGGACTGGTTTTTAAATCTCAGTGCTTCGGATTACCGTCTAATGACTCAAGACGGTTAGTTTTATGCCTTCTAATTTATGTATTTTTCTCTTGATATGTTCCACACTTACCTTTTGTGCATGCTATTAATGAACAGTAATTGTGTGCATTCTCCTTCAACAATACATATGAATGACTATCATCACTTGCTTTTTCAGATAATCATCAGAGACACATTTGATACGTATCACTGGATACGTAGGATACACTCTGGTGACAAGTATGTGATATTTAAAACTTTATTTATTGTTTTATATTTCTTTGGAACATCTGATTTTGTTAAAATGTCGAGCAAGAAACTTCACCTGAACAGTTGATGTATAAAAACAGAAAAGAAGGATGACGATACGGGATTTCACCCCTCCACGTGGAATTATCTAATTGGTCCAGCTGGCATGTGGAAAAGTCTGTGTTAGTGATCCACATCGGATCGATATGAGACGTGCCAGTGAAGGCCGTGGTTCAGGGGAGGTTCCACAAGTGTCCGAACTCGAACACCCACGTCGGTGTCCATCGACTCGAAACCATAGACTTCAGCCTAGGCTCCTGGGCCCACATCCAATAGGTTACTTGGGCAAGGAGGCAAGGCCGATTTAGGGGTATTTATGTCAATAGACCTAACCACCCTAAACTTAGGGCAGAAGAAGGACATGTGCCTATAAATGCACTATTCTAGGAACTACGTAAGGCTTGATTCCTGGACAATACACAGGATACGTAGGCAATCCAAGATACATTCTTGGACTCAGCCATAAAACCCTAAAATCACCCCCAAAACCATCCTTGATTCTATCATCCCTAGATTAAATTGGCCTCAAATTATACATGACAAAATCCAGCATCGTCATTGGCGCTAGAAGGAGGGCCTTCTATCGGTGATGGATCAAGGAGTGGTGGTTCGTGATCAATTTAATGCCAAAAACGCAGTCTGATCGATGGTTGATTGACGGAAATAGAACCGTTGAAACAAGATTTCCACCGTTCAGATTCAAGGATAAGGAGGGACGAACAAGCCCTCCAAATTTCGTGACGATCGGAGTCCGTTTAGATAGCCGATCGTCGCCGGAAAGTTCCTGTTGTAACAACAAAAACGCAGCACCCAAAAACGCAGCGAGATCGGCGGCTAATTTATGGAGTTTGAACCGTTGGAAAAAAAATCCCACCGTTCAGAGTGAATAATATGGAGGGACGAACAAACCCTCAAAATTTTGTGCCGATCGGAGTCCGGTTACATGCCCGTCCGTCGCCAAGAGAAGTTTTTGCCAGTATCAAAATGCGCAGCCCAAAAAGCGGTCAGATCGATGGATTATTTCGGAGTTTCAACCGTTGGAACTAGATTTCCACCGTTCATATCCAAGGATTAGGAGGGTCGAACAAGCCCACCAAATTTCATGCTGATCGGAGTTGTTTTGAGTCCCCGATCGTTGCAAATAAGTTCTTCTTTGTATTATAGAAACGCAGCAGAACCCTAATCTGCAGGTTCCAAGTCGGCTGAATATTCCCGAAAATTGAACCGTTGGAACAAGATTTCAACCGGTCAGATTCAAGAATTATGAATACCGAGCAAGCCCTCAAAATTTTATTCCGATCGGAGTTCGATTGAACTCGATCGTGGCAAAGAAGTTATCGCAGCACCAAAAACGCAGCAGGATTCGGGACGAAGCTGCCAGATCGGCTGCTTATTCCCGGAGATTGAGCCATCGAAAGAAAATTTCCACCGGTCACATCGAAGGAAAGTGAAGGAAGAACGATCCTCCAAATTTCGTGCCGATCGGAATCCGTTCGAGGTCTGATTGCCGCCGGAAAGACAACTTTGTGGCGCCCCAGAAAGCTACGAGTTATCTACCGTATCTAGCTATCCATGAAGCGAGTTCTCGAGCTCCAAAGAGCGAGCCGAGCTCTTTAGCTCTCCAGGTTCGTACAATTGTTATTTTAAATTCTTATGTACTTTGTAAGTCTTTATTATATGTGTAATGTTTTTTATCACAATCACATTGCACCACAAAGACTCGAGATATCGAGCACCGGCATTCGAGCTCTACGGACTCGTCTTGCCCAAAACCTGAGCTCGACTCGGAGTCGTATTTGGAGCTCACCGATGGGCAAATCTTTAATAAGTCCGAGCTCGCCTCGGCATCATATTTGGAGCTCGGCTCGGCGGTATCTTTTATAAGACCGGGCTCGGCTCGGCGTCATCTTTTATAAGACCGAGCTTGCCTCGGCATCATATTTGGAACACTCTCGAGCGTATCTTTTATAAGTCTGAGCTCGCCTCGGCATCATATTTGGAGCTCTCGGCGTATCTTTTATAAGACCGAGCCGCCTCGGCATCATATTTGGAGCTCTCTCGGCGTATCTTTTATAAGTCCGAGCTCGGCCTCGGCATCATATTTGGAGCTCTCGGCGTATCTTTTATAAGACCGAGCTTGGCCTCGGCATCATATTTGGAGCTCTCTCGAGCGTATCTTTTATAAGTCCGAGCTCGCCTCGCATCATATTTGGAGCTCTCTCGGAGTATCTTTTATAAGACCGAAGCCTCGGCATCATATTGGAGCTCTCTCGAGCGTATCTTTTATAAGTCCGAGCTCGGCCTCGGCATCATATTTGGAGCTCTCGAGCGTATCTTTTATAAGACCGAATCGGGCCTCGGCATCATATTTGGAGCTCTCTCGGCGTATCTTTTATAAGTCCGAGCTCGGCCTCGCATCATATTTGGAGATCTCTCGAGCGTATCTTTTATAAGACCGAGCTTGGCCTCGGCATCATATTTGGAGCTCTCTCGGCGTATCTTTTATAAGTCCGAGCTCGCCCTCGCATCATATTGGAGCTCTCTCGGCGTATCTTTTATAAGACCGAGCCGCCTCGGCATCATATTGGAGCTCTCTCGGCGTATCTTTTATAAGTCCGAGCTCGGCCTCGGCATCATATTTGGAGCTCTCTCGAGGGTATCTTTTATAAGACCGAGCTTGGCCTCGGCATCATATTTGGAGCTCTCTGGAGCGTATCTTTTATAAGACCGAGCTCGTCTCGGCATCATTTTGGAGCTCTCTCGAGCGAATCTTTTATAAGACCGATCCCGGCTCGGCATCATCTTTTATAAGACCGAGCTCGGCTCGGCATCATATTTGGAGCTCTCTCGAGCGTATCTTTTATAAGACCGAGCTCGGCTCGGCATCATATTTGGAGCTCTCTCGAGCGTATCTTTTATAAGACCGAGCTCGGCTCGGCATCATATTTGGAGCTCTCTCGAGCGTATCTTTTATAAGACCGAGACCGGCTCGGCATCATCTTTTATAAGACCGAGCTCGGCCTCGGCATCATATTTAGAGCTCAACTTGAGCGAATCTTTATAAAACCGCAGGTCGGCTCGGCCCCATATTTGAAGCTCAACTTGAGCGCATCTTTAATAAGACCGAGCTCGCCTCGGCATAATATTCGGAGCTCGAAGGCGACCTTACGTAAGTCCGCCTGCCATCTAAGCATGATACCAACAGACTACACCAAATAAGCTAAGCCTTATCTCAATTAACTTCTGTTTTTACATTTTTATGTCTTGTAATAAGTCCATGTGACAATTTCATAAATATTCTAATAAGCATGTCTTTCCTCGAGACGCTTTTGTGTTTGTTATGATTTACAGCCTTCACATTGCAAATCTACCACGATACAAAATGGCAAAGGCAAAAAATTCGACCAGCCTTAAAGCAAAAGAAGTCCATGTGATTAAAAGATAAAAGAGGCAAAAGTCAACCACAACTACAAATCCTCGACACGGCGAAGTCGGAATAATATGGTGAATAAAGCCAAGTCAGCGACGGTGCTTATATCACCTCGACACGATCTTGATGAGAAATAAAGCGTTGAAAAAGCCAAGTCACCGATGAGCTTATATCACTCCCGACCGCCAAGAAGCCACGATGCTAGCGGTTGGAAGATCCCACGATGGATACCCTATTCGACCGGGTTCGAAGCACCACGAAGTGCGACGAAATGAGTAGGATTTTTCAATTCGACCATGTCGAAGCCCGACGAGGCAAGGCAGTCGATTCGAGCTCCGACCAGATAGCCAAGTCAAGCCGAGAAGGCAGTACAGTGCTAGGTCGACTCATATCCAAGTGTACCATGAGTCATGTACTCATACTACACTTTGAAGGGCCACAGGGGAATTAAGTCCAAAGGACTACACCTCACAAGGCAGCTTTTGCAAGGGAATTAAGTCCAAAGGACTACACCCTAGGCAAATATTCAACAACACAAACAACATTCAAAGGAAATGTCAGAATTCAAAATTCAAAATTCAAAAGTCCCAGGGATCGAATCGTGAAAGACAGACAACAAAAAGCGACAAGCAACATACTACAAAAATTGAAGCAAAATAAAACTAGGCGTCATATTTGGAGCTCACCGATGAGTGAATCTGTAATAAGTCCGAGTTCGACTCGGCATCTTACCTCGGAGCTATATTATTTTGGAACTCACCCTACCGAACTGGCGGGTCGAGCTATCTTATTTTGGAACTCACCCTACTGAACTGGCGGGTGGAGCTATTTTTTTTGGAACTCTCCTAGCCGAGCATGGCGGGACGAGCCTTCTTATTTCGGGAACTATCCCTATGGTTATTGCGACTTTTTGACTAGTGCCTGGCGTATCTCGAGGATCCACTCCGTAAAGGATCTACTCAACGGTTTACGAGGATCCGCAAGTCGGATGCCTTCAGTGTCGACAGTCAACGTTTACAAGTCCTAATAGGACGAAAACGCAATGGCATCGAAGTCCAAGTCGACAGCGGCGTAATTTGACTCCCAAGAGAGAGAATTTACTTGGGCATCGAGGCCGGGCAACATGATCATTTCGATCGACAGCCAGTGAAGCTAAAAGTTCCATGGAACCAAAAGGCTAAGGCATCGAGTTCGGACCAAGTCCAAAACTCGGCGATCATGTGTCATGAGTCATGAGCGACAAAGAAACACCACGACACCGAGATCCAGAGCGACATTTACGTATTACGATCGTATAGAGGCGGTAAGTACTAGGACATCGTGAGCGTAAATATCTATCGACGGCCGAAAGAGCATCGATTCCGACAAACGAAATGAGACAACCAGGGCATCTCTTCTACCACGCAACAACAAAGAAAAGTCCAAAAATGCTAAAGCATGGAAGACAAGTTACATATGGTCGACAAATGGAACTCACGAAAGTATAACGAAGATGATGAATGCATTATACTTTGGAGGCAACAACGAAGTCGACATTGAATACTCGAGAAAAATCGAGCAAAGGAATGGGAATCGACATGCAACAAAAGTGTTTGACACCAAATACTTGTAAAAATTTCAGCATTTATAACAAAAAAGCCTAGTCACAAAGACTGGCCAAATATGATCCAAACCTAAGGTTCTCATGATACTTGGAGGGCAGAAATCGACATATATGCATCGACATGAGAGAGGCCGATGTGCAAAAAGGCCAAAGGCCGCAATAAAGCAAGATGGTCTACTTCAAAGACCAAAGAAAAGAAGGAAAAATGTAACAATTTTTCAAGGAAAGAATAAGCCAAGTCCAAATGACCGGCTAATTGTTTTTACAGATGGAAGCCAACGACAACGATGGTTAAAAAGGGCAAAGACTAAGAAGAAGCATCTTTTTTGGCGTTAAGGCAAAGTCTCAAGACTGTTAGACTAACATTCGAGATCCGCATGCCGTACTCCAAAATCCAGGCAAATCAGATTCTTCAGAGAAGTCGACCTCGACCGAGACAATCCCAAGTTGGACATCTCATCATTCCTTCGACAAACACGGCATCGAAGTCGATGTCAACTTAGCCACACGTTATAAGTCCCAGGGCGAGATAATGCTAAGATAAAAAAGTTTGCAAAGCGAGACATGGAAAGGCCGTATGTCGGACTCCACAGAAGTAAGTCTGCAGGCGATTTAAATTGAGCATTGGATGACAAAGTGGCGAGATATACCTTTGACAGATCGGACGACCTCAAGAGCTCGAGGCAGATCACGGGGGCTTATGACGATCGACGGGATTTCACCCTCCACGTGGAATTATCTAATTGGTCCAGCTGGCATGTGGAAAACTCTGTGTTAGTGATCCACATCGGATCGATATGAGGCGTGCCAGTGAAGGCCGTGGTTCAGGGGAGGTTCCACAAGTGTCCGAACTCGAACACCCACGTCGGTGTCCATCGACTCGAAACCATAGACTTCAGTCTAGGCTCCTGGGCCCACATCCAATAGGTTACTTGGGCAAGGAGGCAAGGCCGATTTAGGGGTATTTATGTCAATAGACCTAACCACCCTAAACTTAGGGCAGAAGAAGGACATGTGCCTATAAATGCACTATTTCAGGAACTACGTAAGGCTTGATTCCTGGACAATACACATGATACGTAGGCAATCCAAGATACATTCTTGGACTCAGCCATAAAACCCTAAAATCACCTTCAAAACCATCCTTGATTCTATCATCCCTAGATTAAATTGGCCTCAAATTATACATGACAAAATCTAGCATCGTCAAAGGATAATGAAAACTCAAAACTAAATCCTAATGTCTACACTTTATGCTTGATTTTTTTTTATTGTACACAAAAGTTCTTGATTACCTATGGTTTACGCCTTGTTGCCATTTTGAATGTTACTAAACCTAAAAAAAGTTCATCCTTTGTTGTTTTTGTATTGGGTGCTATTGGCCTAACCATAAGTCGTTTGAGCTTCAAGAATTTTATTATCCTTTGGGAATTCATTTACCGCTCAGATGAGACTACTCCACTAGTGTAAAGTCCCACATCGGTAAAATAAGAGAATGCTCACCCCCATATAAGTGTGAGACATAAAGGTCTTGTCAACTCGGGTTAGCCTTTTTTAGACTAAGCGAGCGGGTGTCTAAGCGATTGACGGACATTTATGGCTCATTTAGCGCTACCAAGCCCGGGGTCTGGGGGCATTACAGAATGGTATTCAGAGCCGACTATCAGACGGAATTATGCGCTGCACCGTACAAGAAGACGGTGTAAGGATGGCCTCTAGTTACCTCTGGTAGGGACGATCCGGGAACGAGCCTGGTCGTCTGGCGAGGGACGCCGATCCCTTATAAGGGGGAGAATGTAAAGTCCCACATCGGTAAAATAAGAGAATGCTCACCCCCATATAAGTGTGAGACATAAAGGTCTTGTCAACTCGGGTTAGCCCTTTTAGACTGGGGAAAAATGGATTTTTAGTCCGGTAACTTTTCCATTTTTCAATTTTAGTCCGTTTTTTACTCCGGTGGGAATTTTGGTCCGTTATGTTTTAAAACTGAATTTGATCCTTTCCACCGAGAAAGGATGAAATTCAGTTTTAAAACATAACGGACCAAAATTCCCACCGGAGTAAAAAACGGACTAAAATCGAAAAATGGAAAAGTTGCCGGACTAAAAATCCATTTTTCCCTTTTAGACTGCGAGGACGGCGGTATAAGCAGTTGACCGGACATTTATGACTCAATTAGCGCTACCAGGCCCGGGGTCTGGGGGCGTTACAACTAGGCTGCTGAATGAGCCAAAATTGCCGGTGCCTCCAAGATAATCAGTGTTGATGTGAATCTTGATATATATCAAGAAGGTAATAACCATTCCATGAGATGGATCCTTTTTGCATTCAATTTAATTGATGTGCTTAAACCTTTAAATTAATTTGTGATGAGGCCTTTTCCACACTTCGTAGCTAAGAAGTTTGCTGTGACTGCATTCATGAACCCAAAAGACTAATGTACCTGTTCGAGAGGTTTTTTGGCATCAAATGTATGACTCACAATTATAATCATTTCATGGTAAAGGTAAAGTCTAATTTCTTGAGATCATTTGACATGTAGGTGATTGCTGAGATGGCAAGTAGTGGATTTGATCGAAGCGATAAATGTACTGAAAGCACTAATGTCGTAATCTCTGCTTGCGAATGTGTCCATCATGTTAGTTCCTCACACATATTCAAGATTAAACTTCATTTTATAGCTTTTTTTAAGGCTACCTTCATTTTATACTAGGTAGTAGAAGTTTAGTTTTATGTGAACACTTTTGCATACCCTTTCAGGAAATAGTTTCATATCTTCTCCAAATCTTTCTACTGTGCAAGCGCTTCTTCAAGCATGGTAGTTCATGTTTTCTTGAGTTCTATACTTACATTTAGATTCCGATTGTTTCCGGTTTTTATAGTGGCTCCTTTTATATGTCTAACTCAATCATTTAAACGATTTGGCCCATCGTTTTAGTGCTTCACCTAAAAATCTGCGACCAACGGTTTTTCGGAATTTATTTTTAGTCTTCTTGATGGTAACAATGTTCTTTAAGGGGGTTCTAGATGTAGGTGGAGTTGATAAAGTTCCTTAAAACCTATATATCTGCATTTTCATATTATTTTTATTATTGGCTAATTTGCAATTGGTCTTCTTATGTTTATGTTTGTCATATCTGTTCCTACTTCCATCGATTTGATCCCTTTTACTTCTGTATTCTTCAAATATATGGCCTGTTTGTAAACGAAGAGAATACTTTGATCATCTACTGATTAATTGTGTTTACACAAAGTAAATTTTGTGTTTTACCTTTTGACTATCGTCTTTGGCTAAGGCAGAATTTGAATGGATGGATATGTGCTAATGCAATATGTTTTCGTGTTAATATAGTCCTTAACAAGCCGAGCATCAGTGGTTTGGCAATGTGACTTCTCATCAGTGGTATTGAAATTTTCTGGTCGACGTCGATATTCTCAATGTGTACTATTTAGTAATGATCCTTTGTTATACATGCTTTATGGTTGAACCTTTTGATTATCAAGAGATGAATCGGGTGGTGTTGTTTTTGCTGACATTTGATTCTCCCAGAGGAATTGTTCGGAGTGGGAATGTTGAGAGTATCACATACTCACATCAAGGATTGGCGGAGTGTATAACAAATATCATTTTTCTGATAAATGTACTATCGTTAATAATCTCATAACAATGATATTCGTTATGTTTATTTTTCCAGCATTATTGTGATTGAAGCTGACATTTATTATTTAACGTTAAGGTTGTTGATTGAAGTTTTCAGGACATGAGTTATGTTTTTTTCAACTCCAGATCCATTGTTTTTTATCAATAAAACAACATTTTGTTAACGTCTCATTTGGTATTTTTCTTCAATGCTTATTCTCGAACATTATGTTTTTTCCTTCCTTGCAGATCGTTCAATAATTGTCCATTCCATATATGGGTATAGAGATATAGTATGGCTATAGTTCTTCCGAAATTTCATCGCCAAGAGGAGAAAATTAACACATTTACATAAATGTCTCATTCACTTTCCTACTTGCTTTTATGTACGGACTCATGTCAATTGTCTTTATATTTCTTTACTACTGTATATTATTCGTTACTCTTACACTAAATTTAATGACCTTAAACATATGTAATGTAGATGGTTTTTCACCGTGACTTCTGAGTTCTAATAAAACATTTGTGTTAAAATATGTTTTCATTTTTTTCCCTAAAAAAATGTAATCATTATCATTCAACTTATTTTTTAATTTTACTTTCTTTCGTGCAATGCACGGATTTTCCTACTAGTACGTATATATTGTTGAATGAGGACCGCAAATTTGATCCATGCCAGCCGTTATTTTTTAGAGTTGGAATTGATGTTAGGATAATTGCGGGTAACTGTTTTACATATTAAATATTCAGTGAGCCAAAAATATTGAATCAGTTTTTCAATTAAAAGTTGCTTAATATTATTTTTTATTATTTTTTATCCACTCAAAAAAAAAAAATATTATTTTTTATTTACGGACATTTATGTAATAATAATTGGTTTATATATAAATTAGTGCGGTAAGATTTGAAGAAATAAGCAACTCAATTTTGATTGATCTTTTTAAAAAAAATGTTAATATGGTAAAATCAAATATTGATACATTGTGGTATTTGTATTTATTATGTCTTTAAGTGGATTTGTTGAAATGATATATCGTCAAAGTGACATCTACGTGGAAATTGATTCACGGTGGGATGTAAAATGGTTTGTGTGTTTATAAATTCATACGGATAGTGTTCCCAAAGGAAGGATATTATTTGGAAGAATTGTAAATACACCTGTGGTGATAAATACGTGACAATTATTTGGTTTCCATGTGGGTAATAGATACGGTCCAAAGATTGGTCTATTATTTGATAGGAATTATTGTCAGTGTTTGATCACTACGCCAAGATGTCAATTACGAGTTAGTATTATCATCCAAAGATGAGATATTAATGTCGTGCCGACATTTTGTGATGGGAAAATATATCATAAATTTGTTTGATTTTGGATATTTTTCAGATCTTATATATGTGAGCCTAAAGTCATTAAGTTGTCTTATGTATTCAATTATAAATTATGCTTTAAAGTTTATATGCTCATTTAAGTGTTATATTCCTCCACTAATGGCCTATCATTTCAAGAGTTAGAAATAACAAGTTTGTTCTTCTCATTGACATTATGGATCTCGATTTGACATTTAGGTATGATCCGCTTAAACGTCTCAGTTAGATAGTCTAGACAAACATATTTGTACTTTGAGAAGTGAGAGTGATCACACAGGTTGAGTCTAGTGATCATATAGGAAGTCATTCCGGATACTCTTGAAGTGGCATAAGGATTATGGTGACTATTAAGAAAAATTTTGTATTCAATAGAGTTGCACAATGTCCAGGAAGAGATAGACGAGGCATACATTGTCATGTCTAAGCTAGTCTCTATAAGGTACTAGGGCTAATGCAACATAAAGGGCACACTCTAGAAATGGCTCATCTGATTTCCAAACTTCAGGTCTTTGATTAGGATATTTGTGATGGCCTTCTGGTGTAATTTGTCATTCTTTCTCTTCATGCACAATATGGTAAATTAAATGCCAGTTATAACTGACATAAGGAATGGTGGGAGTTGAAGGAATCAATTTTCCCACTAAGTGCAAGAAGTGGAATGATTGAAATTTGGGCAACCAGAAAGTGCTAAATATGGTCACCATTAAAGGTAAGGGCACAATAAAATTTAAGTTTAAGGAAGTTGTTGGTATTCAACACTAAGGGCATAAATGACAACATAAGGATATTAGTTGTTTATTATGTCAATAGGTAGGTACACAATGAAGATTGCTTATAGTGTAATGCTTGCTGAGCATATTAAGTTGAGTTTTTTTTTTTTTTTTTTTTTTTTTTTTTTTCCTTTTTTGGTTTGTTAAGGGGTTGAATTGATTTTTGTGCCTGAACACACTTGGTGGATAGATTCGGATGCTACGATGCACTTAAGCGTGAATATGCATAGTAACTAGCATCATCAATCACCAGTTGATGTTGAAAGATACATTTTTTAAGGTGATTAATAATGCTGTAAAGTTTAAGGCTATTCAAACACTAGATTTTTACCGAAGATTGAGCATTTTCTAGACTTGGAAGAGACTTATCAGACCGTCTTTATGGCAGAATTCGGCTTTTCATTTATTGATTGGACAAATAAGGACATTCTTGTTCAGTTAAGAGTGATACCTTTAGTCTTTTCTAATATTCAGATCAAATATGTTCTAATCATTTGGATTTCGATAATAATCTAAATTTGGTGGATACCATTGTATCCTTAATGACACTCTACATTTAGTTTTTCACGGCACAAATCAAATTTAAGTGATGATGGTTCCTACATGGTTTGGCATTAGCATTTAAGGAAAATTTCTCAAAAGAGAATATAAATGCTTGTGTTAGATGGAACATTTGGCCCCCTTGATGTGTCAGATGGATTTTGTCTGAGCAGGTTATATTAAGGGGTAACAAACCAACATAGGAGATTAGATATTTGATTGCTCTAAGTACGTCTTAGAATTGGTACATATGGTCACTTGATGTCTATTCCTTACGGTATGTTGGAATGGTCAGCAATAAAGTATCACATTCATAGACGATTATTCGCTTTTAATTACCTATATCTAATGGTAGTCACTACAAAAATTAAAGTTGGCAGCTTTCATTCTAAATAAATACCACTACAGCAGTAACCAAAACCCAATAAAAAATATGGACTAGGAAAACCTAGTATTCGGTGTAATCATATTTGAGGTTGTCCAACTAAGGTTAGGCCTTATAAACCAAAGGAGTGAAAATTGGACTTAGGAATGGTCAATTGTTATGTGTGGTGTTTTTTTAAGAGATCCAGGGGTATTAAGTTCCATGGTCCTTCTTCCCGTTTTTTGTTTTTTTATTAGACGGGATCTACAAGGTTCCTTAAGGATATTGAGTTTGATGGGAAGATAAGGTATGTAATATTGTCTTTAAAGAAGAGTCTACCATGACTCTCCTTATAGTGGCATTTGGTAACAATTTGTTTTCCCAAATGGGATGTATACTATTGTCATATACGGTTCATAACAATATTCTTGAACTTCCAATTAGGCAACCTCAACATCCTCAAGAACCTATATAGGAGCAACATGAGCATATAAGGTACCACATGAGAAATCAGTGGCACCACAACTCAGGCACTCTACTAGAGAGATGAAGTCAACAATTCAGGATGACTATATTGTTTACCTTCTTGAGCATAAGGATCCAGGCATTAGGGAGGACGGTCCGGTTAATGTTCTCCAATCCATATAAAGATCTAACTCTCATAAGTGTATTGATGCTATGCAATATGAGGTGAATCCCATTAAGGAAAATGACATTTGAAATCTTCTACCATTCCCAGAAAGATCGAAACCCATGGTCACAAATGGACATTTAAGACTGAGGGGTTCAGATGGAAATGTAGAAAGACATAAACTTTGTCTTGTCATTAATGTCTTTACTTAAAAGGAGCATATAAAGGCCCTTTGAAAGGCCATTTCAGGATAATTATGGCTTTACTTACTCATATGGATTATTAGTTACATTACATGGATGTAAAGACAATGTGTCTCAGTGGTGACATTGACGAAACATTGATTTGGTGCAGCCATAAAACTTTGCATTTGGTGACGTAAAGAATATGGTTTGCAAACTAAAGAAATCTATCTACGGACTCAAACGGTTTTCTCGTCGATGGTATGTTAGATTTCATCAAATTATTGCCTTATTTGGTTCTGAGTCATATTTTATTGATGAATGTATCTACCATAAGTTTTGTGGGAGTAGGTTCATACTCTTGGTTTTATATGTCGATGATATATTGTTTGCCACTAACGATATAGATTTTGGGCGTGAAACTAAATCACTTCTCTCGTTTTATTTTGAGTTAAAAGTTAAGTGACGCTAATTCAGTTTCGGGATCCATGTATGTTGGATTATTCCTGAGGTATTATTGGATCATTACAAACAGACTATATCGATAAAGTTTTCTTAAGAGATTCAACATGCTGGATTGTAAACCACATGGTACCCCTTATGTTTAAGTGAGAGACAAGTTCAGTCTCAAACTATGCCTTTTCTAATGTTTTAAAGTAGGAGGAAATGTAGAAGATTCCTTTGATTTATTATTGGGAGTCTAATGTGCGATTAGGTTTGTACGTGTCTGGTTATTGTGTACATTTCAGTCAAGTCGAGCAGATTCTTAAAATATCATGGAAATGGTCATTTGGTCGCAGCCTATAAGGTTATATAGAACTTACAGAAAACAAAATATAATATGCTCACATATCCGGAGTCAAAAAAGTTAGAGATCACTCGGTATACTGACATAGATTTTGGTGGATGTAAAGATAAATTTAAATCCACATAAGGTTATGTGTTCATTTTATAAAAAAAAAGTTGTTTATGAAAAGTGCTAAGCAGACACTTATGGCTTCTTCGACATTGAAGACAAAAAATTTGGGGCTTGTACTGAAGCCTCTAGTGATGGGATATAGATGCGGAAGTATATTTCATGGCTGCAAATTTGGCCATTGAATGACCACTGAGGTTTTCTTGTGATCATGATTCCGCAGTGTTTTATCCCAACAACAACAGGAGTTCATCAATGTCTAAGAACATTGATATAAGGTTCCTAGTTGTTAAAGATAGAGTTCATAGTGGAAGGGTGTCTATTGAAATTATCATGACAAACTCCATTATTATGGATCCACTCACTAAGGGACAACCACCCAAGATGTTCTTGAGCATATTGCTTATATGGGTGTCATGTCAGTTAAGGATGCTCTGATACCATTATGAAGTTTGTAGAATTACAAACAAACAAAATAAAATACAGAATTATTATTGATCATGTAAAAGTTACAGTGTGATTACAATGTGGCTGATCATGTGGTATTTATAACATCATACACCTCATGGATCAGTTAGAAGCAAGTTACAAATGGTTATAACAGATTACAACTAAATAACCGCTTTCTATATTATATACTATATCAAACTGATCAGCAGCTTGATGAGTCTTCGTATTGTCACAGTCGCCGATCTTTCATACTCAAAGAAGTCGCTTTGTCTTTGATTGATCAGCAGAGTGCACTCAACATTCCCATCAACTTCTATATCGTAATGCACTTAAGAAATAAAGTCCCGCCTGGCGGACCCTTAAATAATCAAGTCTGCGCAGTCGACATTAAAATTAAGTCCGCTGAAAGCGGACCCAAGAAATTAAAGTTTGCATGAGCAGACCCCAAATAATCAAGTCTGCAGGTCAGACACCAAAAAATTAAGTCTGCCTGAGCAAACCCCAAGAAATTAAGTCTGTCTGAGCAGACTCCAAAAAATTAAGTATGCAAGACTGATATACTGAGCTCCGCAGGTCGGACTCAGCAAAATATATAAGTCAGCAGGACCTGAGCTCCGCTGGTCGTACTCAGCAAAAAATATAAGTTAGCAGGGCTGACAAACAGAGCTCCGTGGGTCGGGCTCAGCAAAAAAAAATATAATGTATATTAATAAAAAAATATAAGTCAGCAGGACTGACAAACTGACCTTCGCTGGTCGGACACAGCAAAAAAATATAAGTTAGCAGGGCTAACAAACTGAGCTCCGTAGGTCGGACTCAGCAAAAAAATATAATGTATATTAATAAAATATATAAGTCAGCAGGACTGACAAACGGAGCTCTGCTGGTCGTACTCAGCAAAAATACAAGTCAGTAGGGCTGACAAACTGAGCTCCGCAGGTCGGACTCAGAAAAAAAAATGGAATGTATATTAATAAAATAAATATGTCAGCAGGACTGACAAGGGCTGACAAACTGAGCTCCGCTGGTCGGACTCAACAAAAAATATAAGTCAGCAGGACTGACATACTGAGCTCCGCAGGTCGGACTTGACAACGCCTAAACCTATCCCTGAGAATGGTGCCAGAAATCTGACAGACATTTCCCGGGTTAAACAATTCTAACCGGCAGTGTGCCGGGTCAAACTGTAGTGCTAGTATGGTGAGTCAGAGTATCGTATCCACAGGGAACTTGGTAATTTCTTCTACGTGTGGTTAAACACCAAAGAGCTGTTATTAACTCGATCTAAACCGCAATTTTATAACACAGATCACTACTATTCTAGTCAACATAAAATAAATACGAAAATTAAAAACTATGCTAACACGATATATATAAATACATAAATATATATAGATCTGCATAAACTGCAATTTATATATATAGATATAAGTATATATAGATACCAAAATATTAAAATGATAATTTTAGAGAATCGGCCAAAACTTATATAATTGGTTTATACGATCTTTCGATTAAATGAAATGTGTTCGATCTCTCCTTTTATTTTAGGTCCAATTGAGTAAATGAAACGGTGCACTCCTGAGGTAAACAATTCCTCCTCACATGAGCGTATGAAATTGTCATATGTCCATTGCATCACCCAAGGTCCACAATCATTACGTTTTTACGAACAGTCCCGAGTACAAATCTACCTTTAGATAAAAGGAGTCATTCCGTTCGTCAAACGGTCAATTTTATTTTAAAGGCTCCGGTTGTCAAAGCCGGACGATTCAACTTTCCGGTTTAAGTTTCAATTAACTGATAATTTTACATTATTACGATCTCGAGTACAAATTATAATAAGATTCATTTCTCCCAAAACAAATCTACCCCGGGTAGAAATCGGATTCCGTTATCACGTTGTTCACACGGCCAATTTTACCCTCCGGTTTTTCTATCTTTTATTTTGTATCCTAAATACGAGGCGTCAATTCATAATTAGATTATGAATTCCTCAGATCGATTAAATACGTCAATACGAATATGATCAAAATAGAAAAAGATTCAATTAACTCAATTTTAGTCATTTTAACTTAACAACATTTCTTTAACGAAAGATCGAAATAAAACCGATTACATAGTTTTGGCCAAGATTATATTTAGCCTAAAAACATTATAACAACGAAAAATATAAAAACAAACATAAATACTTAAGAAAAGTTATCCGAATACGGCAGCTGATTCAGAAATGGTATTTTCCGGATATTACAACTTCTTCAAAGAAACCGACTTCGAGATTTTCCGAGCATTATAACGATACTAAAACTACATTATTACGGCGTAAGGCCTTATTTACAACTATTACTAAAAATTAAAAAAAAGAGAGAGAGATATATATATATATAGGATGTATATATATTTTTGTTACCTCTCTCGCTCTGTTGAAATGAGGCCCTTATATAGAAAAATCTTCCTTGGCCGGACCGGTCCGAGATTAAGCCGGATCGGTCCGGACTAATGATTGCTTCCACTATCGATTGCAATCAAGATGTGCAGTGAAGATATTTATTTTTTATATATAATTATTAAACTTCTAAAATTCATATCTCGAGTTCGGACCTCCAAAATTGCAAACGAAATGCCAAAATTAAGGTCGGAGAAACTCTACAACTTTCATGAAGGACTCTTCTTGAGATAACGCCTTCTTGATAACCTCGTGTTCCTCCGAAGCTATTTCGAATTTTTCTTAACCCAAATCGATTAGCCACTTAATCACTTTGTTTAAGTTGTAGACCTCCAATCTTCATAATTTAAATTGCATTGGAAAGCTTTCGGAAAAATCTACAACTTTCGTGGAAGAAGAACACTTTTACGAAAATGTCGTTTTGATGAGCCATTCGTTTGTCGAAGACATTTTTGATTATTACTTAACCAGATTGGTTGGCCATCACGTCACTTAAGCTATTCAATTGACCATTTAAGCTCGTGGCACTCTCTAAATCATTCGAGAGATATGATTAAACTTCAATATGTCGATTCTCGGGTCTCGGGTTATAAAACCGCAATAAAACATCACAAATACCCACGTAAATCGACATTTACACTCCGATTTACTAAAATCGGTACAAAATTACAACTTTTACTATTTTTACTACTAACTACTCTAAATTATAAAGATTAACATTTCATACTATTTATACCATAATTTCATATATTTTATATAGAATTCGTTAATAAAACATATTAATATAACGTATATTTAGTCATATAAAAATAATACATCAAATTACTCCCCACTTAGCTTGTGATCGTCCTCGAGCAAAAATAAGCGGTAATAAAAGATAGTATAATTTATCAGATTTCAGTTTATATTGTCAATATTATAAATATATTATCTATCTTAATTTAAAATCTTAAGAAGACAGAAAGAGTATATAAATTAAATAACTTAATAATCAAATATTATTTAGATAAAATTGTACATGTAATACTTAATAAGTATAAATAAAATATTAGAATTATTTTTAATCGCAACTATTATGAAATCTTGGAATCGGAAACTTGGTCAGGTAGTCGACAAAAATGGCTTATAAAGTTTAGGTTCAAGATGTTGGTTAATCGGAAAAAAGGAAATCAAAAAGAGAAAGAGACAAGTCGTACGTAGTACGTACCTACATCTTCATATTCTTGAAAAAACGTAATCTCGATTAATAGCATTTTTTTTTTTTTTTTTTCAAGATTAAGAACTAAAAGTGTGAGTGTGTGTAGAAAATCAAATTCTGAGGCATTGCTTCATCAAGATTGATCAGAGTACTACTCTTTCGATCGAAAATTACAAGTCCGGTTTTCTTAAACTTGTAATAATTCCGAGATCTTATGATTCAACTTTTTCTTTTCATTTTATCTTGTGCCTTCATTCCAAGCAATAGGACATTTCGAGATAATACCCTATTTGGACTACTATCATCGTGCAATCGGGAGCTTAATTACCTCGTAGTGATATAGGACATTTCGTGATAATACCCTACTCACTCCAATCATTGGTAGCTACAACCGATCGATTCTTTTTATTTTTAAGTTGTTAATCACAGATAAGGAAGATACCTGATATTCGATTAATTCTGTGTAAATATGGTGCTTCGTTCTTAATTTAGAATTTTAATATATCCGAACTTATTACCAAAATCGACTATCTTGCAAGTGTCATGAGGTAAGATCGAATATACTAATACTTATCTAATCTTTCCAATCTCAGCATATACCAAAACTTAGCTTTTATGTCTCCATCTCTTTTCATAAGTACGTACAAACTTGCGGAATTTTAAGGAAATGTAGACCAAAATTAGCTAAAGCTTGGTTAATTAATCACAATTGACAATTTCGAGTGAGGTCTTGATCACTCTAATCAAGGCTAAGGTAGGTTATTTGGCTATAGTTATATTTTTGTGGTGCCAAAAATCAACAAACTTAGTCCAATTCCAAACTCATAATTCATATTGAAAATGATTCTAAAAATTTTACTTATAAATATCAACATACTTATATAATTTTATAAAACCAATATCTAATATTAATTATTCAATTATATAAACTTAAAATCTTATAAAAATCTAAATTAGACATATAATATAATTATTTTTGACTATTTTTCGAAAATTTTAATGAATTTTCTAACCTAACTCTACTCCCCACTTATTTAAGTGGCATCGTCCCGATGTTCAATGAGTAGTAAAGAAGTAGGTTCGAAAATAAAATTAAAATTATCTATTAACGTTATTTTTCTGATTTTATTTTAGCTTATACTAATTATATCATTAAATAAAAAACAAACAAACTTAAAAAACTAAGACATATATATTAAACAAGATACATTATTACAAACTTAAAAGAAAAACGTAACTTAACTAAAGAAACTTCAAACTTAACTTAATTTAACTTATTCAAACTTAAATAACACCAACAAACAACTCTCTAGATGGTAGACAAACAACCCGGTGTATCAACCGGTAGTAATCCAAACCGACTATCTCTAGACGGAAAAATTTCATCCGTCTCCAGCTCTTCTACTCCATTCAGAAAAGTACACAAACGTGATATCATCCATGAATTAGGCATAGGTTTCCCCCTACTACCTCTCGTAATCGCAAACTCCAACACCGTCCTTTGAATCAATATACCCCAATCAACAAATACACCGAATGTCAAAGCATAAAGTAGAAGCATTTCATTCTCATTAAACTTCCAAAATCCCAGGTGGGATAAACTCGAGAATTTATAAAATGCTTCCACGCCTTTAGATGTGGAAGTAGAGCTCGTGTTGACATGTCGTGATTTGTATCAAAAAGCGAAAGCAGACATTGGAACGACTCGTGTACTTTATTCAAATGATTAGAGGATTTTGTAGTCCCCATTGCATTTCAAAATGTGGCATCGAATCATGGAATTTCAAAATTTGATTGATAATAGATGAAGAGAGAGCGAACCACTCCTCTTACTAGAACAACTGAGTGATATCGATCATAGATGTCGTCATAAGTGCGTAATAAAATTCTCGCACTATCGAGACATTTATCCTACCTCTCGGTGTAATGACAAATTTTTTCCAACCAAAACTTGAATGATAGTTTTTCCCATTGATCAAGCTTGTCGAAATTTAAACCTTTCTCCAATAGGATTGGAGAATTTGCAAAATGATTGTGTAAAATGATACTCTCATTAGAAGCTTGAGATTCGGATGATCCGGTGTATGAGGCTCGTAAGAATTAACCCGATGGTGAGGAGTGGTTTGACATTTAAAATTATATAAAAACAGAGTTGAAAGTAAAAGGAAAGCAAATGAATGAATGTTTACTCATGCTCTTACCTCCTTTAATAGATGAAAAAGTTTACATACGTGGATGCATTAGACGGACTCAAGAATGACTCACCTTTTTTTCTTCACGGCCCGGTCCGGGAATATGCCGGACGGTCCGGCCTCATCTTCCTTTTTTGAGGATGAGGTAAAAGTCAAGTTGTATTTGGTTTTTTACTTCACGTCTTTGAACAATACATACCTTTTCCTTGAAGATATTCTATAATGCTTAATTAAACTTGATACAAACGGATAAAAGCGACACATTATATTTTTGTAAAATGACGTAGTAATACTACAAAAATTATTTTTGGGATTTTATAGTTTTTATAAAACTAAACGATCTAGAATGCAAACCAAATTTTGATAAAACGATTGTAAAATCAAACTAAACGAAAAATGAAAACAAATCAATATCTAAATGACAAATGTCGAGAGTAAAAGTGCAATAAAAATGTTTAATAAAAATTATTAAATTCAATCTTCTTCGTAGTCTTCCTCGGGATCAACTTGAAAACTCGAACTCGAAACGATTGAGAAGTCGATGGTTGAATCGTAGTCGTGGTCCGATCGAACTATCAAGACCCATCGAACTCATGCCGGTCGTGACATGTGCAAACTCGGTGAATCCTCCCCAACTCGACATTCTTTGGTCTCTCGAACACTGTCGAAAATACACTGTCCCCACTAGATTGGCTTCCAAAAAGGATATGACGATGGATGAAAGCTCGACGGTGGTGGAATAGGTGTTACCCACTCGTAAGGTATAAGGATCAGGACCGACAAGGTGGATAGGCAGGATCATCAAAAGTAGGATTACGAAGCAACTGCTCGTTCCTCCTTAAACCTCTACGAAGATCATCACACCACTGCCTAGTACTCTCAAAGATACAAAGCCACATTGGCTTGACCACGTGCAACGCGTCATCACTAAAGATTGAAACATGTCATATGTGATAGTGTTGGAGAAAGGAGTTTGTTGAGGCTGACTAGAAAAAGATGGAAAAGAAGAAGAAGATGTAAAAACTGGTGGAGCTGGCTGAGTTTGACGTCTTCTAATGAAAGAGCTAATACTACCATCCGGAAGACTAGTCAAACTAGGTCCAATCAGATTTCCATCAGCCAGAGATAACTTGTCATTAGGCAGGAATGGTACTCCCAACCTACGACATAAATCGAGAGATGAAACAAGGGAAGTATAGATGACTCCTCAGTGCGGCGATGACAATACTCTCAAAAATTCTTTTAAACATGACCTTTCCAACATCCACTCTAACATCGTTTACCATCGCCAAGCGATACAAACATCTTCCTTTCCAAAAGCGGTATGTTTACTTAGAAGAATAGAGATTATGGCTAATGAATCTTTTAATTGCCCTTAAACCTCTAAAACAGTTCCCGTAATTAAATCGATTTTCAACCCCACACAATGGTCGGGTCAAAAGCAGTCCCGAGCTCAGGCGATCACGCTTCAAAGCTAACAGGATCATCTAAATTATAAACTACCCTGTAATCCTCCTCCTCAGGAAATTCTTCAACTCCTAGGATTGCATTAATGACGGCAGGGTTAAAAGGAATATTTACGCTCGTAAAGTGCAGTTTCCGACTGAGTAAGCTGCTCTTCTAACAATGTAGATAAAACCGAATAAAACTCAGCTACTATAGTCGTGTTAATCTCCCCTTCCCTTCTGGCTGCTAAATCTAACCACTGACGCTTTCTAAAGATATTCTTAACTTCATCACCTAAGTCATCCAAGTCTAATCCTTTTTCAACCAAAACATCACATTTACTATAAATTTTTGCATACGCTTTCTTAGCCTCGTGTGATGCGGTTTTTCAAAGCTTACGGCTTCTTCCTCGAGATGATAAAATTATCATGTGCCTACGACAGGAGTTGATATTGGAATTTTGATTTTCTCTTTTAGAGACTCACAGTACTCGACTCAACCATTCTACGATATTGGTAATGCCAATCAACAAAAAAAAACAAAAAAAAAATAAAAATGTCACAACACACTCAAAATTCAAAAGCAGTTGAAATTAATCTAAAAATTTATGAAAAAATACTTAAATTGACAACTAAATAAACTAAATTATACCTTAATATGTAGAAAACGTTGAAAAGTAGGCCGGAAAAGTTGAAAAGTCACTTGAATGAAATGTGGCTTGTTTTTGATCCTTTTTGATTTTTCCAAACTTTTGTGTAAGAGAGGAGATGAAAAGAGGAAGAAATCAAGTAGCGGTGTAGTGTGAGATGAATTTTTGTGGAAGAATTGATAAAATTTTCGAGTGGTGGGGTTTGGGTGTGTGAAGTGCAATTTGTTAGAAGAATTAGGGAAGAAGAAGAAGAAAAGAAGGGTCCCCGTCTTTTTTATGATTTTAGACCCGGACCGGTCAGGTTAAGGCGGATCGGTCCGTGCCCAAATTTTTCCACTTTTCGATTTTTGACTTTTTATGATTCTTGATGAAAACTTATAAAAATTCTAATAAAACTTAATTAAAATCTTAAAAATAAGTTTATAAAACTTAATTAAAATTTGAAGGAAATTTTATAATTTTATAACAATTTCTAAAATTTAATAAAATCTTTATAACACTTTAATAAAAGCTTATAAAAATTTAATAAATTTATATCAATTCTTATAAAACATCTAAATTAAAACTAAAAACTTTTATAAAACTCCTCAAATTTCATAAAGATCCAATTTTATAAAAATTCTCGGAAGTTATGCTAAATTTTTATAAAATAAAATATAAGAAAAGACTCAAACTTAAGGGTTCCTGATTCTTCGATTTCTAAATCTTAGGAGTTTCGATATAACGCTCGATCAACCTAACTCCTAAAAGCGAAGCATTTGAATTATCTCGGAATTCCATCGGGATTTTCGAGATAACCACCTAATCGTTCCTTCTTAACAATATTCAAACACTCATCCAGGATTTGGTTGTATTTTTCCCATGGCGTCCAACATGTTCACTTTTTCCATGATTCTCGCATCTCATTAGAAACTTTGCCCTTCTTTTCATCGCACTTCTTGATGTTCCATTACATACTTCTCTCAATCTGATCTTTCTCAACAATTTCTTGTTTTGTTCAAAAACTAAAGCTTCTATAGAAAACGCGACATCTTTATCAAGGCCTAATTTTAAAAGTAAAATAAAAACTCCTATTCTATCTAAAAAAGGCATCCAGTTCTTTTTACGCCTATCCAAGAAAAAGGCGAAAAGAGTTTAAACATAATTAAAAATACGAAAAGTAGAATAAAGATAGATAGCACCTGGTATTGGTGATTCCGATTCTCTGCCTCTTTTTCGCTTTTCATTTTTTCTCGCTTTTTCAATTTGTCGGGGACCAATCAATAGCATTACTTCTTCTTTCCGGTGTGATTCCTTTCTCCTCCACAAATAACTTTACTCTGTGGCCATTGGCTATAAAAGTTGTATCTCCATCGATTAGTTCAATGACTCAGCTTTGTAAACCCTTGTTACTTTAAATGGACTGTCCATCTCGATTTAAGCTTACTACGAAACAACTTTAAACGTGAATTGTACAAAAGCACTCGATCACCTACATGGAACTCACGATTATAGATTTTCTTATCATGGAAAGATTTCGTGCGTTCCTTGTAGATTCGAGCGTTTTCATAGGAATCGAGCGAAATTCTTCTAGTTCATCAATTGAAGCAATCTATGATCACCGATGTGACCTTAGGATCAAAATTCAGAAATCTAATAGCCCAGAAGGCTCGGTGTTCTAACTCAACTGGGAGATGACATGACTTACCAAAGACTAGCTTATAGGGAGAACAACCAATTGGTGTTTTAAAAGTCATCTCAGACGCCCATAATGCATCATCTAATTTAAGCGCTTGCTTTTACGATTTGAATCAACTGCTTTTTTCCACGATTCTTTTGATCTCTATTCGACACCTCTACCACGACCATTAGTTTGCGGATGATGAAGGCGTAACCTAACTTATGCGTTACACCATATTTCTCAACTATCTTAGTAAATGGTCTATTACAAAAGTGTGAACCTCTATCACTAATGATCGCCTCGGAATGCCATATCGGTAAATATATTCTTTTAAGGAATCGTATGACAACTTTGGTATCATTAGTGGGAAGAGCTTCACTTTCTACCCATTTCAAACATAATCTACCATTACAAGAATAAATCTTTTTCCAAACGATATAGGAAAAGGTCCCATGAAATCTATACCCCAAACATCAAATAACTCACATTCTAAAATAGGTTGCATAGGCATTTCATGCTTTTTAGATACATTTCCCCATTTTTGACAAGATTCACAAGATTTAACATACTTATAAGCATCTTTATATAGCGTAGGCCAATAAAAACCACATTGTAAAACTTTAAAAGCAGTTTTCCATCCTCCATGATGACCTCCTGCCTCACGATCATGACAAAATGATAAAATACTTAAAATTTCATTATCAGGCACACATTTTCTGATTATCCCATCCGAACATTTACGGAAAAGATCTGGTTCCTCCCAGTAATAAAATTTTAAGTCGTAAAAAAACTTCTTTTTCTGTGGCCAAGTCCAATGAGACGGAATATAATCACAGGTTAAGTAATTAATGATATCTCCAAACCAATGTGACATTTCCTTAGAAGGAATTCTATTCTTTAATAACTGCATGGTTGAAGGAGTATCTATTCTAAATAGTTGTTCATCAGGAAATGAATCTTTAATTTCATTCCCTATCTCTTCCTCAGTCTCCATTCTACTTAGATGATCTGCTACTACATTCTCACTTCCCTTTTTATCTTTAATTTCAATATCAAATTCTTGAAGTAGGAGAATCCATCTAAGAAGGCGTGGTTTCGCATCATTCTTACTCATTAAATACTTGAGTGAATGGTGCTGTGTAGATTATTACCTTAGAACCAACAATATATGATCTAAACTTATCTAAGGCAAAAATTACGATAGCAGTTCTTTTTCGTAGTTGCATAATTAAGGTGAAATTGCGTTTAATGTGTGGGATGCATAGTAAATAGCTTTGAGAATTTTGTTATACCTTTGACCTAGAAACGACTCCTACTGCCTAAATCGCTTGCATCACACATAATCTCAAAGGTAAATTCCATCTGGTGCTACCAATCACCGTGCGATAATCAACTTCGCTTTGTGGTCTTAAATGATTCCATACATTTACTATCAAACTTAAAAGGTACTTCTTTTTCAAGCAAATGACTTAGTGGCTTTGCTATCTTGAAAAATCTGCAATAAATCTCCTATAAAATCCTGCATGTCCAAGAAATCCTCTTAGAGTCCTTAGATTAAGCTGGTAGTGGTAATTTTTCAATCACCTCGACTTTAGCTTTATCAACTTCAATCCTATTTTTAGATTCTATGACCTAGAACAATTCCTTACGATACCATTAAATGACATTTTTCCCAGTTTAGTACTAAATTGGTATCCTCACAGCGTTGTAACACTCTTTCTAAGTCGACAAACATTTACCAAAAGAATCTCCGTAAACACTAAAGTCGTCCATAAAAATTTCTAAGAATTTCTCAACCATATCAGGAAAATATAGACATCATACATCTTTGAAGCGTAGCAGAGAGCATTACATAAACCAAGCGGCATTCTTTTATACATAAAAGTTCCATAAGGACAGGTGAAAGTAGTCTTTTCCCTATCTCTCTGCTTTGCAATGAATATCTCAGTAAATATCTGAATAACCATCTAAGAAGCAATAATATTTATGACCACTTAAGCGTTCCAACATTTGAACTATGAATGGAAGTGGATGATGATCTTTCTTAGTATGATCATTTAGTTTTCTAAAATCAATGCACATTCGATATCCTGTAATTTCCCTTGTTGGAATCCATTCATTCTTATCATTCTCTTTCTTTGTGAAACCTCCTTTCTTTGGTACAACTTGAGTTGGACTTACCCATTCACTATCGATATAGGAAAGATTATTCCCATTTCTAATAGCTTAATCACCTCTTTCTTAACGATTAAACTGTAAATTCGGGTTGAGGCGGCGTTGCGGTTGAATACAAGGTTTAGCATCTTCTTTCAGAATTATCTTATGAACACAAATCTCGGGGCTAATACCTCGAATATCGACAATTGTCCATCCAAAAGCTTTCTTATGCTTTCTTAACATTCTAAGTAATTGATCTTCTTGTTGCTCGATTAAAGTTGATGAAATAATAATCGGTAATAGATTATCGGTTTCAAGAAAAGCATATTTGATTTAAAGGTAATGGTTTCAATTCCGCATTCTTCGGTGGATCTTATTGATGATTTAAGAATCGGTCCTTCTAGTTCTAACTCCAAATACTTATGCCATGGTGGCTTAAAAGTAAAGCTTCCTTTATCTAGAGAAAGGATTATCTCTTTCATTTCAATGTCTTCCTCATCTTCTTTATAGATAGACAGAGTTAAGCATTCTTCTAATCTGTCTTCAAAAGTTGGTAGCTGATTATCATAGACAGAATGAATATCTTCTATAAAAGAACATGATTCTGGTGATGTATATGGATGGTTCATAGCTTTGAAAATATTGAAAGCAACTTCATCTTCATTGACTCTCAAAATCAATTCTCCTTTCTGAACATCGATTAAAGTTCTTCCTGTAGCTAGAAATGGTCGACCTAAGATAAGTGGTATTTGAATAACCTTCTTCCATTTCCATAACTACAAAGTCTCTTTGGAAAATAGAACTTGTCTACTTTAACCAATACGTCCTTAATAATCACTTTAGGGTACTTAATCGATCTATACGCCATTTGCGAGAGTCATTTCGATCTTCGTAAGCTTTCATATGCCTAGCTTTTTATAATCCTCATAAGACATGAGATTTATACTAGCTCTAGATCACATAAGACCTTCTTAAAATGTAAATCCTCCAATTTCACATGGAATCGTAAAACTTCCGGGATCTTTCAGTTTAGGTGGTAACTTATCTTTATGAAGTGCAGAACATTCTTCATTTAGGCATATAATCTCATAGTCCTCTAATTTTTCTTATTTGATAGTATATCTTTCAGAAACTTTCCATAGGCAGGTATATTAATCAGAGCTTCAATAACAGGGATATTAACATGAAGATGACGAAAAGTGTCAAGGAAACGAGCATACTTCTTATCAATTTTTGCCTTTTTGATTTGATCTTTAGGAGGGTAAGGTAAAGATTCTAAATCTATAACCTTTGGCTCCTTAGTCAATTTCTCTTTTCCTTTTTCCTTAAACCTTTGAGTATTACTTAGTCGCCATGTTTCAGGTTCTTGAATTTTTTCTTTTAAATTGTTCCCTGAATCAATCTCTACTTCAGACTCTTTCGGTTCTTCCTGTTTCTCATCCTTATTACCAGTTTCATCTATTCTAACATGTTCCTTGAATAAATTCCTTAAATCTTTATCCATAGGGTCTTTCAAAATCCTAGGGATTTTTACCCATTTTTCACCTTCATTTTTGGGTTCCAAACTTTATTCCTTTTCAAGAAATTCTCTATAATTTCTTCTTCCTCATCGATGAATTCAATTTCATCTTTAATTTCATCATTCTTTCCATCTAAATCATCTTCTACTTCATTATTCCTAAAGTTTTCAACTCCATTGCTTCCACAGAGTTTTCTACTTCTCGTAACTACAACATTTACCTCTCTTGGGTTTCTTTCAGTATTGCTTGGTAATCCTCCTGGGGGTCTACTGTTGTTACGTTCACCTTCCCTACTCAAATGATCTTCCATATTCCTTAATGAGGCTTCTATCGTTCTCATTCGGTATCATGTCCACTCATAGATGTTTTCATTGTACTCGGATCCTTAGACTGTGCAATAGAAGTCATCATTGTTTCCATATTCTTAGCTTGAGTAGATACTACACCCATCATATTTTCCATTAGTTTTTCCCATTTTTCAACTCCTTACCTGAGTTGAGTTGAACTCACGAGTTCTTGGTATACTTTGAGTGGTATGTTGAGGATAGGATCTTGGTAATGATTGTAAATTCGATTAGATGTATTTTCTTGATAAACTTGATTATTATTCTATATGGGATTTGGATATGGCGGTTGTCTCGGCTTACTAGGGTTTTCGGACCATCGATAAGTAGGATGATCTCTTCTAATAGCATTAAACGAGTTTGAATATGCATTGTTCAAATTCTATCTTCTTTGAAGAAAACTCACCTCCTCCCTTGAATATCTGTTGGTTCTTCACTCCCTAATGACACATTATCATGACTTGAGTATTGGTTGGTGTACTATTTTACGAACTTAGGTTTTGTTAGATTGTAGGCCATCAAATTTCTACTCAAATTTTCTAAATGTGCTAGAACTTCCGTATTAGATGTACATTCTCCCGCAAAGCTACTTTTACGGTGCTAGAACCGGTTTCCCACATTACATTATTTTTGGAAATCTTTTCTATAGCATCGTAAACTGTTTGAGCTTCACTCATCATTAACGAACCACCACATGCATGATCTACATCCGCACGTGAATCTTTTCTTAATTTACGACAGAAGAGTTGAATTTGCATATCTAAGGAATAACCATGATCGGGACAAGCTCTTAATAATTTTTTAAACCTTTCCCACGCATTCCCAAGAGTTTCCTCAGATCCTTGTCTAAAGTTAGCAACCTCGACTTTTAATTCCAAATTTCGTCCAGGAGTGAAATATTGTTTCAGAAATTCAGTTTGAATCTCCTCCCAACTAGTAAGTGAATGATGTGGAAGAGACATAAACCAATCTCGGGCTCGTCCTTTTAGAGAAAAAGGAAACATAGTCATCCTCGTTAATTCCTTATGAGCACCTTGACTTTTGGTTTGTATTGCACAGATTCTTCAAAAGATAGAGATGATGATGTGGATCTTCATCATCTCTCTCCTAGGAATTGGGCTCTTGCGTCAATTAAACCAAAAGATGAGACTTAATTTGAAATTATTCGCTCCTTCATTAGGTAAAAGTATGGGATTATTAGTCCGGTTTCTTCTCACGGTTTGATCACGAGATAGGCCTCGGGTTTGGTGGGTTATTTCGATTATTCGGTTCCGATTACGATTATTTCTATTATTATTATTATTATTATTAGGGTTAATGTGGTTTTGTCCACGACTAGTATGACAGCGTTTACTCTCTACTCTTAACTGCCTTTCGTAAGTGTTTATGTCAGGCTTATAAGGAGTGAGCGGGGCCTTACCACTTCTGGTCATCAACTAACGAAAATAGAAAATAACACGAAATTGATAGTAGTAAAAATTGGTAATTTACTTATAAGGTAACAACCAACGAAAAATAAAATAGAAATGGGATAAGAAAAGTGTTGACTTATTCTCGAGAATTTTGAGCTAATACAAGTAGTAACCATAGACACAAAAAAAAAATTAGCGACGGTCCCCGGCAACGGCGCCAAAAAGCTGACAACGCCTAAACCTATCCCTGAGAATGGTGCCAGAAATCTGACAGACATTTCCCGGGTTAAACAATTCTAACCGGCAGTGTACCGGGTCAAACTGTAGTGCTAGTATGGTGAGTCAGAGTATCGTATCCACAGGGAACTTGGTAATTTCTTCTACGTGTGGTTAAACACCAAAAGATTCATTATTAACTCGATCTAAACCGCAATTTTATAACACGGATCACTACTATTCTAGTCAACATAAAATAAATACGAAAATTAAAAACTATGCTAACACGATATATATAAATACATAAATATATATAGATCTGCATAAGCGCAATTTATATATATAGATATAAGTATATATAGATACCAAAATATTAAGCAGATAATTTTAGAAGCTGGCCAAAACTTATATAATTGGTTTATACGATCTTTCGATTAAATGAAATGTGTTCGATCTCTCCTTTTATTTTAGGTCCAATTGAGTAAATGAAGCGGTGCACTCACGAGGTAAACAATTCCTCCTCACATGAGCGTATGAAATTGTCATATGTCCATTGCATCATCCAAGGTCCACAAGCTATTACGGTTTTTACGAAGCAGGTCCGAGTACAAATCTACCTTTAGATAAAAGGAGTCATTCCGTTCGTCAAGCGGTCAATTTTATTTTAAAGGCTCCGGTTGTCAAAGCCGGACGATTCAACTTTCGGTTTAAGTTTCAATTAAGCGATAATTTTACATTATTACGATCTCGAGTACAAATTATAATAAGATTCATTTCTCCCAAAACAAATCTACCCCCGGGTAGGAAATCGGATTCCGTTATCACGTTGTTCACACGGCCAATTTTACCCTCCGGTTTTTCTATCTTTTATTTTGTATCCTAAATACGAGGCGTCAATTCATAATTAGATTATGAATTCCTCAGATCGATTAAATACGTCAATACGAATATGATCAAAATAGAAAAAGATTCAATTAACTCAATTTTAGTCATTTTAACTTAACAACATTTCTTTAACTTGAAAGATCGAAATAAAACCGATTACATAGTTTTGGCGAGTATTATATTTAGCCTAAAAACATTATAACAACGAAAAATATAAAAACAAACATAAATACTTAAGAAAAGTTACCCGAATACGGCAGATTGATTCGAAATGGTATTTTCCGGATATTACAACTTCTTCAAAAAACCGACTTCGAGATTTTCCCGAGCATTATAACGATACTAAAACTACATTATTACTGGCGTAAGGCCTTATTTACAACTATTACTAAAAATTAAAAAAGAAAGAGAGAGAGATATATATATATATAGGATGTATATATATTTTTGTTACCTCTAAATACATTGAAATGAGGCCCCTTATATAGAAAAATCTTCCTTGGCCGGACGGTCCGAGATTAAGCCGGATCGGTCCGGACTAATGATTGCTTCCACTACTCGATTGCAATCGGCATATGCAGTGAAGATATTTATTTTTATATATAATTATTAAACTTCTAAAATTCATATCTCGAGTTACGGACCTCCAAAAATTGCAAGCGAAATGCCAAAATTAAGGTCTCGAGAAACTCTACAACTTTCATGAAGGACTCTTCTTCAGATAACGCCTTCTTGATAACCTCGTGTTCCTCGAAGCTATTTGAATTTTCTTAACCCAAATCGATTAGCCACTTAATCACTTTGTTTAAGTTGTAGACCTCCAATCTTCATAATTTAAATTGCATTGGAAAGCTTTCGGAAAAATCTACAACTTTCGTGAAGAACACTTTTCGAAAATGTCGTTTTGATGAGCCATTCGTTTGTCGAAGACATTTCGATTATTACTTAACCAGATTGGTTGGCCACTTGTCCACTTAAGCTATTCAATTGACCATTTAAGCTCGTGGCACTCTCTAAATCATTCCGAGATATGATTAAACTTCAATATGTCGATTCTCGGGGTCTCGGGTTATAAATCCGCAATAAAACATCACAAATACCCACGTAAATCGACATTTACACTCCGATTTACTAAAATCGGTACAAAATTACAACTTTTACTATTTTTACTACTAACTACTCTAAATTATAAAGATTAACATTTCATACTATTTATACCATAATTTCATATATTTTATATAGAATTCGTTAATAAAACATATTAATATAACGTATATTTAGTCATATAAAAATAATACATCAAATTACTCCCACTTAGCTTTTGATCGTCCTCGAGCAAAAATAAGCGATAATAAAAGATAGTATAATTTATCGATTTGATTTATATTGTCAATATTATAAATATATTATCTATCTTAATTTAAAATCTTAAGAAGGCAGAAAGAGTATATAAATTAAATAACTTAATAATCAAATATTATTTAGATAAAATTGTACATGTAATACTTAATAAGTATAAATAAAATATTAGAATTATTTTTAATCATAACTATTATGAAATCTTGGAATCGGAAACTTGGTGGGTAGTCGACAAAAATGGCTTATAAAGTTTAGGTTCAAGATGTTGGTTAATCGGAAAAAAGGAAATCAAAAAAGAAAGAGACAAGTAAATGCATATTCTACATCTTCATATTCTTGAAAAACGTAATCTCGATTAATGGCATCTTTTTTTTTTCAAGATTAAGAACTAAAAGCGTGAGTGTGTGTAGAAAATCAAATTTCTGAGGCATTGCTTCATCAAGATTGATCGAGTACTACTCTTTCGATCGAAAATTACAAGTCGGTTTCTTAAACTTGTAATAATTCACGAGATCTTATGATTCAACTTTTTTCTTTTCATTTTATCTTGTGCCTTCATTCCCGGCAATAGGACATTTTGAGATAATACCCTAGTGGACTACTATCATCAGAGCAATCGGGAGCTTAATTACCTCATAGTGATATAGGACATTTCGTGATAATACCCTACTCACTCCAATCATTGGTAGCTACAACCGATCGGTTCTTTTTATTTTTAAGTTGTTAATCACGAGATAAGGAAGATACACGATATTCGATTAATTACATTGTAAATATGGTGCTTCGTTCTTAATTTAGAATTTTAATATATCCGAACTTATTACCAAAATCGACTATCTTGCAAGTGTCATGAGGTAAGATCGAATATACTAATACTTATCTAATCTTTCCAATCTCAAAGATATACCAAAACTTAGCTTTTATGTCTCCATCTCTTTTCATAAAGCACGTACAAACTTGCGGAATTTCAAGGAAATGTAGACCAAAATTAGCTAAAGCTTGGTTAATTAATCACAATTGACAATTTGAGTGAGGTCTTGATCACTCTAATCAAGGCTGAGGTAGGTTATTTGGCTATAGTTATATTTTTGTGGTGCCAAAAATCAACAAACTTAGTCCAATTCCAAACTCATAATTCATATTGAAAATGATTCTAAAAATTTTACTTATAAATATCAACATACTTATATAATTTTATAAAACCAATATCTAATATTAATTATTCAATTATATAAACTTAAAATCTTATTAAAATCTAAATTAGACATATAATATAATTATTTTTGACTATTTTTCGAAAATTTTAATGAATTTTCTAACCTAACTCTACTCCCCACTTATTTAAGTGGCATCGTCCGATGTTCAATGAGTAGTAAAAAAGTAGGTTCGAAAATAAAATTAAAATTATCTATTAACGTTATTTTTACGATTTTATTTTAGCTTATACTAATTATATCATTAAATAAAAACAAACAAACTTAAAAACTAAGACATATATATTAAACAAGATACATTATTACAAACTTAAAAGAAAAACGTAACTTAACTAAAGAAACTTCAAACTTAACTTAATTTAACTTATTCAAACTTAAATAACACCAACAAACAACTCTCAGATGGTAGAGCGAACAACCCGGTGTATCAACCGGTAGTAATCAAACCGACTATCTCTGAGCGGAAAAATTTCATCCGTCTCCACTCTTCTACTCCATTCGAGGAAAAGTACACAAGCGTGATATCATCCATGAATTAGGCATAGGTTTCCTACTACTACCTCTCGTAATCGCAAACTCCAACACCGTCCTTTGAATCAATATACCCCAATCAACAAATACACCGAATGTCAAAGCATAAAGTAGAAGCATTTCATTCTCATTAAACTTCCAAAATCCAGGTGGGATAAACTCGAGAATTTATAAAATGCTTCCACGCCTTTAGATGTGGAAGTAGAGCTCGTGTTGACATGTCGTGATTTGTATCAAAAAGCGGGAACAGACATTGGAACGACTCGTGTACTTTATTCAAATGATTAGAGGGATTTTGTAGTCCCCATTGCATTTCAAAATGTGGCATCGTAACTGGCGGAATTTCAAAAATTTGATTGATAATAGATGAAGAGAAGGGAACAGCCACTCCTCTTACTAGAACAATCTGAGTGATATCGATCATAGATGTCGTCATAAGTGCAGAATAAAATTCTCGCACTATCGAGACATTTATCCTACCTCTCGGTGTACTGACAAATTTTTTCCAACCAAAACTTCGAATGATAGTTTTTCCCCATTGATCAAGCTTGTCGAAATTTAAACCTTTCTCCAATAGGATTGGAGAATTTGCAAAATGATTGTGTAAAATGATACTCTCATTAGAAGCTTGAGATTCCGGATGATCCGGTGTATGAGGCTCGTAAGAATTAACCGATGGTGAGGAGTGGTTTGACATTTAAAATTATATAAAAGCAGAGTTGAAAGTAAAAGGAAAGCGGTGAATGAATGTTTACTCATGCTCTTACCTCCTTTAATAGATGAAAAAGTTTACATACGTGGATGCATTAGACGGACTCAAGAATGACTCACCTTTTTTTCTTCACGGCCCGGTCCGGGAATATGCCGGACCGGTCCGGCCTCATCTTCCTTTTTGCGAGGACGAGGTAAAAGTCAAGTTGTATTTTGGTTTTTACTTCACGTCTTTGAACAATACATACCTTTTCCTTGAAGATATTCTATAATGCTTAATTAAACTTGATACAAGCGGATAAAAGCGACACATTATATTTTTGTAAAATGGCGTAGTAATACTACAAAAATTATTTTTGGGATTTTTATAGTTTTATAAAAACTAAACGATCTAGAATGCAAACCAAATTTTGATAAAACGATTGTAAAATCAAACTAAGCGAAAAATGAAAACAAATCAATATCTAAATGACAAATGTCGAGTAAAAGTGCAATAAAAATGTTTAATAAAAATTATTAAATTCAATCTTCTTCGTAGTCTTCCTCAGGATCAACTTGAAAACTCGAACTCGGAAACGAATGGAGAAGTGGATGGTTGAATCTGTTGTCGTGGTCTGATGAACTATCAAGACCCATCGAACTCATGCCAGTCGTGACATGTGCAAACTCGGTGAATCCTCCCCAACTCGACATTCTTTGGTCTACGAACACTGTCGAAAATACACCTGTCCCACTAGATTGGCTTCCAAAAGGATATGACGATGGATGAAAGCTCGACGGTGGTGGAATAGGTGTTACCCACTCTGGTAAGGTATAAGGATCAGACTGACAAGGTGGATAGGCAGGATCATCAAAAGTAGGATTACGAAGCAATTGCTCGTTCCTCCTTAAACCTCTACGAAGATCATCACACCACTGCCTAGTACTCTCAGCATACAAAGCCACATTGGCTTGACCACGTGCAACGTCTGTCACTAAAGATTGAAACATGTCATATGTGATAGTGTTGGAGAAAGGAGTTTGTTGAGGCTGACTAGAAAAAGATGGAAAAGAAGAAGAAGATGTAAAGCGGTGGAGTGGCATTTGAGTTTGGCGTCTTCTAATGAAAGAGCTAATACTACCATCCGGAAGACTAGTCAAACTAGGTCCAATCATTTCCATCACCTGAGATAACTTGTCATTAGGCGGGAATGGTACTCCCAACCTACGACATAAATCGAGAGATGAAACAAGGGAAGTATAGATGACTCCACAGTGCAGCGATGACAATACTCTCAAAAATTCTTTTAAACATGACCTTTCCAACATCCACTCTAACATCGTTTACCATCGCCCAAGCGATACAAACATCTTCCTTTCCAAAAGCGGTATGTTTACGAGAAGAATAGAGATTATGGCTAATGAATCTTTTAATTGCCCTTAAACCTCTAAAGCAGTTCCGTAATTAAATCGATTTTCAACCCTTTGGCCGGTCGGGTCAAAAGCAGTCCCGAGCTCTCGAGGCGATCTGCTCAAAGCTAGCAGGATCATCTAAATTATAAACTACCCTGTAATCCTCCTCCTCAGGAAATTCTTCAACTCCTAGGATTGCATTAATGACGGCAGGGTTAAAGGGAATATTTACGCTCGTAAAGTGCAGATTTCCATCGAGTAAGTTGCTTCTTCTAACAATGTAGATAAAACCGAATAAAACTCGCCTACTATAGTCGTGTTAATCTCCCCTTCCCTTCAGGTCGCTAAATCTAACCAACGACGCTTTTAAAGATATTCTTAACTTCATCACCTAAGTCATCCAAGTCTAATCCTTTTTCAACCAAAACATCACATTTACTATAAATTTTTGCATACGCTTTCTTAGCCTCAGGTGATGCGGTTTTTTCAAAGCTTACGGCTTCTTCCTCAGATGATAAAATTACTGTGCCTACGACAGGAGTTGATATTGGAATTTTTGATTTTCTCTTTTTAGAGACTCTAGTACTCGACTCAGTCATTCTACGATATTGGTAATGCCAATCAACAACAAAAACAACAACAAAAACAACAAAAAAAAATAAAAATGTCACAACACACTCAAAATTCAAAACAGTTGAAATTAATCTAAAAAATTTATGAAAAAAATACGAAATTGACAACTAAATAAACTAAATTATACCTTAATATGTAGAAAACGTTGAAAAGTAGGCCGGAAAAGTTGAAAAGTCGCCGGAATGAAATGTGGCTTGTTTTTGATCCTTTTTTGATTTTTCCAAACTTTTGTGTAAGAGAGGAGATGAAAAGAGGAAGAAATCAAGTAGCGGTGTAGTGTGAGATGAATTTTTGTGGAAGAATTGATAAAATTTTCGAGTGGTGGGGTTTGGGTGTGTGGGGTGCGGCTGTTAGAAGAATTAGGGAAGAAGAAGAAGAAAAGAAGGGTCCCCGTCTTTTTTTATGATTTTAGACCCCGGACCGGTCCGGGTTAAGGCCGGATCGGTCCGTGCCCAAATTTTTCCACTTTTTCGATTTTTTTGACTTTTTATGATTCTTGATGAAAACTTATAAAAATTCTAATAAAACTTAATTAAAATCTTAAAAATAAGTTTATAAAACTTAATTAAAATTTGAAGGAAATTTTATAATTTTATAACAATTTCTAAAAATTTAATAAAATCTTTATAACACTTTAATAAAAGCTTATAAAAATTTAATAAATTTATATCAATTCTTATAAAACATCTAAATTAAAACTAAAAAACTTTTATAAAACTCCTCAAATTTCATAAAGATCCAATTTTATAAAAATTCTCGAAGTTATGCGAAATTTTTATAAAATAAAATATAAGAAAAGACTCGAAACTTAAGGGTTTCACGATTCTTCGATTTCTAAATCTTCCGGAGTTACGATATAACGCTCGATCAACCTAACTCCTAAAAGCGAAGCATTTGAATTATCTCTCGAATTCCATCGGGATTTTGAGATAACCACCTAATCGTTCCTTCTTAACAATATTCAAACACTCATCCCAGGATTTGGTTGTATTTTTCCCACAAAGCGTCAACATGTTCACTTTTTCCACTGATTACGCATCTCATTAGAAACTTTGCCCTTCTTTTCATCGCACTTCTTGATGTTCCATTACATACTTCTCTCAATCTGATCTTTCTCAACAATTTCTTGTTTTGTTCAAAAACTAAAGCTTCTATAGAAAACGCGACATCTTTATCAAGGCCTAATTTTAAAAGTAAAATAAAAACTCCTATTCTATCTAAAAGGCATCCAGTTCTTTTACGTCTATCCGGTAAAAGATTTAAAAGAGTTTAAACATAATTAAAAATACAGAAAAGTAGAATAAAGATAGATAGCACCTGGTATTCGGCTGATTCCAGTCTCTCTGCTTTTCAGTTTTTCATTTTTTTCTGCTTTTTCAATTTGTCGGGGGACCAATCAATAGCATTACTTCTTCTTTCAGTGTGATTCCTTCTCCCTCCACAAATAACTTTACTCTGTGGCCATTGGCTATAAAAGTTGTATCTCCATCAGTTAGTTCAACGGCTCGGCTTTGTAAACCCTTGTTACTTTAAATGGACCTGTCCATCTCGATTTAAGCTTACCTGGAAACAACTTTAAACGTGAATTGTACAAAAGCACTCGATCACCTACATGGAACTCACGATTATAGATTTTCTTATCATGGAAAGATTTCGTATGCCTTGTAGATTCAGCGTTTTCATAGGAATCGAGACGAAATTCTTCTAGTTTTGTCAATTGAAGCAATCTATGATCACCGATGACCTTAGGATCAAAATTGTAAATCTAATAGCCCGAAGGCTCGGTGTTCTAACTCAAGCGGGAGATGACATGACTTACCAAAGACTAGCTTATAGGAGAACAACCAATTGGTGTTTTAAAAGTCGTTCATGACGCCCATAATGCATCATCTAATTTAAGCGCTTGATTTTACGATTTGAATCAACTTTTTTTCCACGATTCTTTTGATCTCTCTATTCGACACCTCTACACGACCACTAGTTTATGGATGATGATAGGCGTTCACTAACTTATCGTTACACCATATTTCTCAACTATCTTAGTAAATGGTCTATTACAAAAGTGTGAACCTCTATCACTAATGATCGCCTCGAATGCCATATCGGTAAATATATTCTTTTAAGGAATCGTATGACAACTTTGGTATCATTAGTGGGAAGAGCTTCAACTTTCTACCCATTTCAAACATAATCTACCATTACAAGAATAAATCTTTTTCCAAACGATATAGAAAAGGTCCCATGAAATCTATACCCCAAACATCAAATAACTCACATTAAAAAATAGGTTGCATAGGCATTTCATGCTTTTAGATACATTTCCCCATTTTTGACAAGATTCACAAGATTTAACATACTTATAAGCATCTTTATATAGCGTAGGCCAATAAAAACCACATTGTAAAACTTTAAAAGCAGTTTTCCATCCTCCATGATGACCTCCTGCCTCACGATCATGACAAAATGATAAAATACTTAAAATTTCATTATCAGGCACACATTTTCTGATTATCCCATCCGAACATTTACGGAAAAGATCTGGTTCCTCCCAGTAATAAAATTTTAAGTCGTAAAAAAACTTCTTTTTCTGTGGCCAAGTCCAATGAGACGGAATATAATCACAGGTTAAGTAATTAATGATATCTCCAAACCAATGTGACATTTCCTTTGAAGGAATTCTATTCTTTAATAAGCTGCATGGTTGAAGGAGTATCTATTCTAAATAGTTGTTCATCGGAAATGAATCTTTAATTTCATTCCCTATCTCTTCCTCAGTCTCCATTCTACTTAGATGATCTGCTACTACATTCTCACTTCCCTTTTTATCTTTAATTTCAATATCAAATTCTTGAAGTAGGAGAATCCATCTAAGAAGACGTGGTTTCGCATCCTTCTTACTCAGTAAATACTTGGTGAATGAATGGTCCTGTGTAGATTATTACCTTAGAACCAACAATATATGATCTAAACTTATCTAAGGCAAAAATTACAGCCAATGATTCTTTTTTCAGAGTTGCATAATTAAGCTGAGCTGCGTTTAATGTGTGGGATGCATAGTAAATAGCTTTGAGAATTTTGTTATACCTTTGACCTAAAACAGCTCCTACAGCTAAATCGCTTGCATCACACATAATCTCAAAAGGTAAATTCCAGTCTGGTGCTACCAATACTGGTGCAGTAATCAACTTCGCTTTCAGGGTCTTAAATGATTCCATACATTTACTATCAAACTTAAAAGGTACTTCTTTTTCAAGCAAATGACTTAGAGGCTTTGCTATCTTCGAAAAATCTGCAATAAATCTCCTATAAAATCCTGCATGTCCAAGAAATCCTCTTAGAGTCCTTAGATTAACTGGTAGTGGTAATTTGTCAGTCCTTAGATTTACTAAAATCGGTACAAAATTACAACTTTTTACTATTTTTACTACTAACTACTCTAAATTATAAAGATTAACATTTCATACTATTTATACCATAATTTCATATATTTTATATAGAATTCGTTAATAAAACATATTAATATAACGTATATTTAGTCATATAAAAATAATACATCAGGACTCAGCAAAAAATATAAGTCAGCAGGGCTGACAAACTAAGCTCCGCTGGTCGGACTCAGCAAATAATATAAGTTAGTAGGGCTGACAAACTGAGCTCCGCAGGTCGGACTCAGCAAAAAATATAAGCTCTCGCCCAGCCAACAAGACGGACAAAAGTATGAGCTCTCTAGCTCAGCCTCCGTAAAGTTTGTAGACCAAACTTCCTTAGTTTGACGAACTCAAACCGAGCTCCGCAAGTCGGACTCGTCAGAAAACAAGTCCGCAAGACGGGCTCGAGCAATAATCCGCAGGACGGATCCAAATTTAAGAGCTTTGTAGGCCAGGCTCATTAAGTTTGCAGGACAAAGTTAGTTCGCAGAGGAACTCAAACCGAGCTCCGCAGGTCGGACTCCTCAGAAAGAAAGTCTGCAGGATGGACTTAAATTCAGAACACTGGATGTCAGGCTCAATGTGTTTGCAAAGCTGAGCTCCGCAGGTCGGACTAACTCTAAACAGCCAGTCTACTGGTCAGACTCACGCAAGTCCGCATGTCGGATAAATTTGTCGGGCTCCACATGTCAGGCTCGCTAACTTTACGAAGTACACTTCCTAAGTCCCTAAAGGGACCCGAGTTGAGCTACATAGGTCGGGCTCGTAAAAATACAACAAAGCATAAACGAAATGCAAGTTCAAACACCTAAGAAGCAGCAGCCGCAGAAGGCACTAAAGAAGGAGCTGCAACAGCATTCTCAAAAACCGTTCCACTTCATAAAACGTGGGCACGAATGACTGTTAGGAAATCTACGCGGGAACGCAGCGGAATTTAAAATTTTATTTCCTTTTAACCAGGATCGACTTCGTTCAAGCAATAAACGAATAAGCTAGTAGACGGTGGTTACCTTGGTTAATCTAAAAGATCGACGCTTTGACCGTCTAAGGAGAGTAGTTCTGCATAGAGCCGCCTAAGTGTTCGGCCTCTACCGCTAGTCCACACGAACAGCCCACCGGAATCCCATCATGGATTGCTATTGGAAAACTCCGGTTGTTAGACCGGCCTTTTTCCCCTCTCTCCAACTCTCTATAGGACGCTCTCTATTTTACACACGAATTATTAGTTCTTGGAATTGTGTTGTACAAAAGAGCTTGACGCCCACCTCTTATTTATAGTGTAGGGGGCGCCCCAACCTAGAGTGGAGGAGAAGAAAACATTTTCCCAATAAAATAAGAAAAATATATTTGATTGATTTATCTCATTTAATTTAATATCTTATATTAAATATTTCCAATATATTGTCAATATCTTATATTGACTATATTTATCTTATTACCATAAATCAATTTACACGTGTATATATATATATCACTTATATATATTACAAACATAAATCTATATAAATATATATTTTGGAAACAAATGTGCACATGCACATCATATGTGCAATACGCATGTATGTATATATTTATAAATATTAATATCTAATATTAATATATGGTAATACCATTAATTAAATTACACAATCCAAGTGTATCTTTATACACTAATATTGGCGCCACCTTTAGCCATAAATTGGCTTCCGGAATATTTTTTAATTAATATAATACTATTAATATCTTGTATTTAATTTATTCATAATAAATAAATACCACCATATTAATTTACTACTATAACTTTTATAGTCTCGAGATAAACTTTCCTTATTTGGTTATCATCTATAACCACATTTTAATCCGGCTAGATGTTCATATGTGTGTGACCCGATAGGCTTCCGAATATGTTGGCCGTAGACACAAAGTGCAAATTACGAAAATGTCCTTCATGCCTAACGATCACGGGATAGCGTCTAGCAACACACCGTGACCCCCAATCATCGGAAGAGTCAAATGCAACGACTACTACCTTTCATGTGAAACAGTTACCGTGTAACTTACAATCATATCGCTATAATAATATCAATACGAACGTATCTCGAGTGTCAATACATTAACGACCGTATCTTATAATCTGGATATCATGCTCTCTCGCGAAGTAACTCATTTAATTCCACTTTGCAAAGATTCACGAGAGTAAGAAGATGAGACTGTATTTTGTGGTGTCTTATGTGCCTCTTTTATATCTATTTTGTCGGGAGATGCTCTTTTTCGGGTATGTGTTGGTTGATTTTCAGGTTTTAAGAGTTCGTGAGAGGTGATGGGATATTTTCGGACATATAGAGCGGTTTTGAAAGCCTTGTGGAAGATCGGAGAAAAATGGCGTCATAAGAATCGTGAATTTTAGTTTTCGCCTACGTCGGGACTCGAGATGTTGAAAAGAGACATTGCCTATAAAGTCATCCGTGGATTTTCTCTCTTTAGTCACATTGAATTTTTATTATTAGTAGGACGATTTCAATAATTAGTTATTATTATTATTCTTATTATTACCTAAAACCTTTTAAGTAATTAGAGTAAAATAATTGATTGGGCTGGGCCCAATGTGCATTTAACGTGAGCAGCAGCAACAATAGAAAATTAATTAGACATTACATTAGGTTTTATTTTTTTCCGGAAGGGAACAGAGAGTATCATTGGACGTGAAAAAGAAAAGCTGCTGCCGGCTTTGAGTTCGGCCGGCATTTTATTTCATGTAATAAAGGTATTATATTTACTGTTTTGTTTGATTTAATTGTTTATACTATGAATAGCTAGCATTATTCTTCCAGTTAATTGATTATTGAACCCTCAATTTTGTATGGTTGTGAGATCTAATTGTGTTCTCTCCTCGTTTGATTGTTGGTATTTGTCTGTTTTCTGTTTTCAATATAGGATTAGAATTATTCGTTTAATTGTTGGCGCGCGATAGTTAAACGATTATTTTGATCTAGCACCAAAATCCATCTTAGGCGGTTGCCATAAAAGATTGGATTTTTAGTGGTAAACAGCACATTACTTGCCGGTTCGTAGCCCGTAGGATTCCCTGTTGTGGAAATAGACAATCTAGGTTAAAATTAGTCCGGTTGGATTAATGCATTGAATTGGGTCTCTCAAACCTTAATGCTTCCGGGATTCCAAACTCCTATGACCGTGTCTAGGGGTGTTTTCCGGTTAGAGAATAATTAACGACCGTGTCTTGATTATCGAATTTAGGAGAGATTGGTCACTTGGCGGGTGTCGGTGACTATAACCAATTTATTAATAATTTAGCGAGTCATCCTTGAATCGATGATCAATCGTAGGAATTGAGGGGGAAATTGTTAATTAGCTAGAACTTTTCTTCGTTTATTTTTCATTTCTTTTTAGGAAATAGGTAAAAACCTAAATATATTTTGTTTAACAAATCTTAGGAGAAATAAATCCACCGTTCCCTGTGGGTTCGACCCCTACTTCTACTATACTAGCTATAGAGGTTGTAAGTGATCTATCTTTGGTGGTTTGATGACCCACCATAAGACATTCCTTATAAGAAGACCCTTTCAGATATTCACCCCTACTGATAGGGTACGCGATTCCCAGACGACCAAACATGTATACTCCGCATGCTTCAGTATCACACCCAATCACTACCGCATGATCGCCCCGTGGCTAGGGGAAACCTCAATAGTGTCAAAGCATGACAATCCACACCGTGATGCCATGAAGACTCCGGTCTAAAGGATAATTACACAACTGCCACATAGTGCGACACTTAATGTAAGTGGGTCAGTCTAACGTATGCATTCTCTAATACACGTCCATGTATAGTCCAAGTGTCACTACACTTTGATAGGCAAGATCTATCCATGCCCTTAAAGACAGAAGACATCTAATACGTACTAGTCTGTTTATACTATCAATGACATGTTTAATAGTACATCAGCCTAGAGACATTTAAGTATCAAACTTATTAAAGTGATTAGAGATCTCATCAACCATAATCGCCTATCATGGTTTCTCCACCACAGTTTAATACTAAGGACGTTATCATATAACAATTCATAAATAGTTCTTTAAAAGAACAAATATATGACAACAGAAAAGTCATTTAATCTATGTATAAACATAAAGAAATAGTAGAAATGATCCGACCCGGTCGGATCCGGTCCAACCCGATTGGGTTTAGGACACTATTCCAACAATGACAGCGTCATAACAGTAACTATGCCACCTGGCAGAGAAGACCATTGTAAAATTCTACAAGTCTAGATGACAGTGGCCGAACAACACCTCTAACAGATCCGATCTCACAACGAGTAGTTTAGCCAGATCTGGGGGGCTTATGATGAAGGTCGAAGTGAGCCTTACCACGTGTCATCTCTTAATTGATCAAACATTAAATGAAGACATAAAAACTATAACATTAAGGGTCAGGAGCCCCACTTCACGCCTAAGGGCAGATCCGAAGCCCAGGTGGGAGATCGGTCCCACTCCCCCGACCACCGCAGGTCAGCTAGGTCCCCCGACCCCCTGAACTCCCCAGTGTAGTTCAGGCTGAGACGGCCTGGGAGGCTCGACGTAGGTCGGCTAGAGCCTCCTTTATATGATAATTAGCCCATGTGCTTATGAGATAATTATGAAAAGATCCTAAAGATCCTTTACCCATTAAGACTCTGATTTTGATATTTAATATATCCATAATTATCCTTAAATTATAGGGATATACACGTCAAAATCCTTAGGGACTAAGAATTAGAATCCTTGCAGGATAAGGCTTTAGATGAGACGTATAAACGACCCCTAAGGAACTACGGAGACTTGATTCCTGAACAATGACAGGATACGTAGGCAACTTGGGAAAATAACCCATGCTCAGTAAAAATCCCCCCAAAACCATCCCGTTTTACATCTTGTTCTAGGTCTTATTCTTGAGTTAATTGTCACTAAGAGAAATTCGGCCCGGATTTATTCATAGACGAAATCCAGCATCGTCATCCATATTCATACAATAATACAAAATAGGGGCGAACATGTAAGGTGGGATCACATGATCACATTGAGCTTTGTTAAGATCAAGCGCTTACCGTTTTGAGTTTTGTTAAGATTAAGTGTTTACCGTTGTACTAAAACCAATTGGTTGTAATAAATGCGCAAATTTATTTCTTTATAATTTAAGAGTGTGACCCCCTCAAGTGTTGGAAATTTGTCCAACACTTGCACAATTTTGTTTTACAAATAGTGTGGGCAATCTGTCCAAACACTTGCACAAATTCTTTTTTAAAATATTAATGTTTCTGCTGGATATACAGAAACCCAAATCCGGATCCGATCCATAATTGGATCGTCAGATCTAATTCACAACACCGATCGAGACGCTCGATCATGCACAGCGGAAGCTACGAATAAATTCGCATGCGATTTTACCACATTCACACAAATAATTAATATAACTACGAGAAGGTTGAAGATTTACCTAAACGGAGAGGAATAGGCAATCGACCAAAGGGAGAAGCCGTGATCTTCCGGATTGTATCTCCAAGCGACGACTGGTGGCGTCGATCCTCGCCGTAGAACCTTCTCTCCAATGACTAAGACAATAAAACAAATTTCTCTTTTTTTCTAAAAAGATGTGTCCCTCCTTTTTTTCAATTAATATGGCGTTGGTTTGCTCTAGGTCTATTTTGTGTTGGGAGAAACTCTCTTTTTAATAGGAAAATAACCAAATAATTTGACAGTTTATCTTTTACACACAAATTTATCTTTTTCTTTTAGAAAAATAAAACACACTAATTTCTTATTTGTATAATTATATAACACATAAATAATTATATTATCCACATTATAATTAATTAGGAGAATATTTTTTTCCGAAAATCAAAATAATGTGGCGCCATTTTAATGTCATTTGGGATAACAGAAAATGTCTTTTCTATTTTATATATTATTTACCAAGTAAATAATATTGCATATTCATTAAATAGACCAACTATTTAATTTATTATCGAGGTTCCACAAAACGAGAAAACACTTGCGTGTTAGGAGTCAACCCGGGGACCATGGACCTATAACCAATAGCTACAATAAATTGAATAAAATATTCATCGTGCAGAATATTTCTACTCACCTTATTAATTCCGGAATTACGTCACCATAAATCCGAAACTGAACTCTATCGATTATAGATATAACTTATTCTCAAAACGTCGAGTCGATAAGTGTCCATTGATATAATCATTACATATAAACTAACCCTCTATTGACTATCCGTAAAGAAGCGGGATTATTTCTGTAAACCTTCTTCATTACATCTCATCCTTATTTACCATTAACCCACTAGTGATCAATTAGTTCATAACCAATACGAACTCCCGGGATCGATCAGTTTCTAGGATTAACAAATAAGAGGATTGTATTTCTACTTCCCGCAGGAAGGAATGAATTCCATATCTGTGAAACACACACTTCTCACTCATTCCAGAATAGTGCCAACGTGAAAGTGATTCGGACCGCGCCTCTTAGCGATCCTTAAAGAACACATCAAACAATATCCTGAAACAAGTAGGAGTATGCAATCACTTCAGGATTAAGGTTAATCCATATATGATCATCTTGTGATTTAATAAGATTTCTCAATCACGAAATTCTATGAGAAATGTAGATTAAATCGGTCCAGTCCTATATGACTACATCATATATAAATGCCCCACTTAGATAACTAATACCGACGGTCCAGATTAGACGGTCACACCATAAAGTGTTCTGGGCGCATTAATGGTGGTTTAATCAATAGACCTCATACTTTGATTAAGTTCACCACAGACTAATAGTTCTAGTGTATCACCATAAACTTAATCCTCATGTGTGACACACACTAAGTTATATGGCTACATACGATACAACTTGGGATTTTCAGTAGTGTATTAAATATAAGCACAAAGCAAATAATAAGATGAGAATAAATCCGTCATTTATTAATTATAAAAACAATTACATAAATTATCTTTCGGGCGCTACTTCCAACAGTTTCAACCAGGGTTCGATCCCCTAATCTCTGGCTCTCATACCATGTTAAAATCAAGCGCTTACCATTCTACTAAAACCAATTAGATTTAGTAAACTGGCAAGTGCTTGATCTTAAACAAGATTCAAGTTTTTTTTTTCATAGTATTTTTTTTTAAATCTACACAAAAACATAATTTATTTTGGGAGGGAAGGGAAAGTGTCGTTAAGAAATATTAATGTATATAAAGCTTTTTAGGTGTATGGAAAAAAATCGGGTGGAGGAAAATTAATTGGAGTTTCCCGGAAAAAAATAATTAGGGCCAGAAATAAATGTGGCGTTGGATACTTGGATTCGTTCATTATTTTTTTGATATTTTGTTTTTGTTATATTACTTTTTAATGTTATTCTAATAGATTTTTTTTATTAATTTCAGGATATTTACACCATTTTTACCAAATGCTATAAATTAATCTTACACCTTTAACCTAAATTTTCCAAAATAATATATATCTCATATTATAAGTCATTTTGGGTGTTTTCACACATATTAAAAAAAGGGTTGAATATCATAAATTTGAAGATTAATGTCTAAAATGCCCTTGAGTATCATTAATGCAGTAGGTGTTAAATAATAAAAAGTTGTTAGATTGATAATAAATTAAGGGTAAAATGGAGAAAGGGAGGCATGGGTACGGCTGAACCTCAATAGAGGGGTGGGAGATACGTTGGGCTCTACGACTTGGAAGTACACGTGGAGGGAAGACTATATGGTATTTGGTTGTGGCATGCTAAACAGGGATCTTCATGGGTTCAACAGGAAAGACCTCCTGCAGTGGGTTTTTGGCACATGTGGTGGAGAGGCCAGAACTCACGCTGCTTGGCATGATTTAGAGTTAAAACTTAACAATTTGTTAAGTTCATTTTATTTTTAGTTTTTTTTTTCTGATGTAAAGAATTTTTTTGTTACGCCTTTGACTGTTTAATAAAATGACTGCTTCTTTAAAAAAAGAAAAAGAAAAAGAGTTGAATATCATAAATTTGAAGATTAATGTCTAAAATGCCCTTGAGTATCATTAATGCAGTAGGTGTTAAATAATAAAAAGTTGTTAGATTGATAATAAATTAAGGGTAAAATGGAGAAAGAGAGTAATGAATGTTGCATTGGTAATTTAGAATAATTTATATTGTGTGACAAATCTAAAGAGGTAAAATGATTTATAAAATGGAATGGATGTAGGGCTGAGCATAAAACCCAATGAACCCAATCTAACCCTTAATCCAAACCGAACCAACCCGAAAATCCCAACCCAATTGAACCCAAAATTTTTAGGTTGGTTTTTGACCCGAACTGAAAACGTTTTTGGTTGGTTTGGATTTTTAAAATTTTATTTTGGTTGACCCAATCCAACCCGATAATATATATATATATATATATATATATATATATATATATATATATAATTATTTGTAGAAATGCGTTTTATATTACGATTATTGGTATGAACGTATGGTATGTGACTCGAATTTAGATATTATATGTGTGTATTTTATAGCATGAAAGTAAGAATATACATGCATGTTTTGTAGATGAAAACTCAAAACCCAACTCACCCAATCCGATCCTACCCATTGAGTTTTATATTCGTTCGGTTGGTTTGGGTTTTTTTTTTAGAACCTACCTGATTTATATGTAAAAACTCAACCCAACTCAACCCACGCTATTATTATATATACTCTCATAATTTTCATATTCTTATAAGAGTAATGATTACGAGACAACCGTTGTGACACAAGACTTCCACAACGTGTATTTACACCATTGATCATTATGAATATAATAACGATCAATGAGTCTACATTATTAATCAAAGATGTACGTTGTGACACTCGTTTTGTCACAACGGTTGTCTCGTTATAATTACTCTTGTTATAAATATGTGGTTAGAAGATAAACATCACTCCTCTTTTACCCGTATAAGGATCTGAGATTTCAACCCTGTGTTCAAAAGAGTCCTAAAACAAAACAAAAAAAACATCATTTAACCAAAAAGAAAAATCCCTAAATTCAGTTTTCCCATGAAAATTATGGCTCTGTCAAAAATTTACACCACCTCTGTTTTAGGGTTTTGTGCCATCGTAACGCTCATCAACTGTTTGCGAAAATTACATGCCGAAAAGAGATTTCTTTCTTCCTCAATCACGAAGACAACAAAACCGGCCCTTACAGTTCTTGAATCCACCGAACCCATCGAACCCATTACAGTTCTTGAATCCACCGAATCCACCACCATGGATCATCATGAAGACGTTATTTATAATATGAATCCGAGCCCACAAATTAGAGACAGATGCATGGAGTTGCAGATGGGTTCGTTTTATATAGCGAAAGAGAATTCAGATAATCCCTTTGGAGAAGATGCACATTTTATCAGCGAAAGAAACCAGATTTTCGGTTTAGCCGACGGCGTCAGTGGTTGGGCGAGGAGAGGCATAGATAGCGGAAAATACGCGTGCGAATTGATGGAAAATGCGTTATTTGCGATCATAGACAATCCCACAGGTAGAAACTTCACGTCTATGGACTTCTACGATTTTTTTTTTAATATATTAATTTTTTATATTGAAACTAACTACGTTATTAAGTATATAGTATATAAAGTTGCACGGGTTTTCGTATCAAAATATATATATATATATATATATATATATATATAAAGTAATATAATACTCACATTATTTATTAGTTTTTTTCTCTATATTTGTTTTTGATTTTTTTCCTCTCAATATTACATCTAGTTTATTTACCATTCAATAACTTATCATTACTTCATAACTAGTGCCACGGATGTTTTAAACATTTTTCTTTAGAATTTATAACTATCACTCACTTTGTTAATTCATGTAAAAAGTCTTAAAATGACTTATATTTTAGTATTTCACGTCTTAATGAAGCAATTTCAACGGTAAATAGTAAACTGTAAAAGCACTAGAGCGTGGTATGGTAGCGGCAACATCAGTTTTGTTTTAGAGATAGAGTATGGAAATTCGATAAATGTATCGAATACTCTTAGCAAAAAGGCAATGTCAACCTCTTGAAACTAGACCACCAAGGCTCGTCTTTTAATAAGGCACCCTAGGTCTGGGTCTTGGGCCCCCAGGTGCCTAAGAGCCCCTTTGCCCCCTCCCCTACACTTCGTTATGGAGTTTCGTAAGTTTTCGCTTAAAACTATATAGACATCATGCAAAATTCTTATAATTTTTGTTCATACGATAACCCAGTGGCGGAGTTGCATACTACCAAGAGAGAATCAACCCTCTTGATCTGGAAAAATTACATTAATATATGTACAAAATATATCGTTTGTCCTCCGTTGAATTTTTTATTTGCCTTTAAAAAATTTATTGTCCCCTGCGTCCGCCCCTATAATAACCTATTTTCGAAATTCCAATAATCTTCCAGATGTAATAGATCCAATGCAAGTTCTAAATGAGGCATTTTCCAAGACCAAATCTGAAGGATCATCAACCGCCTGTATCGTCACTCTTAACAGCGATCTGTTGCAAGCTGTGAATGTCGGAGATAGCGGATTCATCGTGATCAGAGAAGGAAAAATCGTGTGTAAAACGACCCCGAGGCAGCATCGTTTCAACTGCCCGTATCAATTAGGGTCTTCTTCGTCGTCGTCTCAGAGAAGAGGTGATATTCCGAATGCAGTTGACGAGATTTTTTTTCCGGTGAAGTTTGGTGATGTCGTGGTGGCCGGAACCGATGGGTTGTTCGATAATGTTTACCCATCGGAGATTGTGGATTTGGTGAAGACATGCCGGAGAGAAGCCGATTTACCGGCAGAGACGGCTAGTAAGATAGCAAAGGTGGCTCTTTCTCAGTCGCTTAGTAGGGACAAAGTGAGTCCATTTGCCAGAGCAGCCATGAAAGCTGGAATATCTAATTCCTCAAGGTATACAGGAGGGAAGATAGATGACGTCACAGTTATTGTTGCTTACGTCGTACAACCGCTCGATTGGGTATAATGCATTGCGATCACATATTTCTTTCACTGAAGACGGTAGAAGGTATGAAAATAATGCATATTATTTGGTATAACCTATTTAGATCGCCGATCGGTCGTAAGAGATGGTTTTCATAATGATTAGGGCATTAAACTAGTGTTCTTATTTTATCATCTCTAAAATTTTATAATTGATATAGTGATGTTTAAAAAAAATTATTATGTAATAATTCAAATAATATTATGATTGATTTTGTGTGGATTATGATTTCAATAATAGAATACAATAATTAGCAAATGAGGTAATAGTCATCTAAATAAGGTAATTTCGTTTTGATGGAAAAAAAAAATACAATAATTGCTACTTCTTCTTATTTTTCCTTGTCATCTCTCCCTCTTTTTTAAGAAATAAAATCATTTTATTATTTTATCATCTCTCCCTCAATAGAATTATATTCGAAGGTGGAAGAGACCCCAAATGATGTTTCCCACAAATTCTAAACTTTTTTTTTTGCAAGCAAGGGCGGATCCATCAATTTTATTGAGTGGGGTATGTAATTATTTTTCAAAGTAAACTCAGAATATTATGGGGGTCTGAAATATATATTTTTAAGGTAAATTTTTTTTTTTACGGAGTCCGAAATATTTTTTTATAGATAAAATATAGAGTACTTATTTTTTAACGGGGCCCGTTGATCTCATTTAATACCGTGGACGATATACGTCACGCCGGCTAAAGGGACAAATGACGACTTGCGTCACGAGGATAGGGGAAGACCCGCGTCATGTCGGTTGACTGATATGAGAGCGACCTGCGCTATATTGGAGATGATATATTGTTGATGTAGTCATCTTTATTGAGTTGCAAGTTTGGATGAGTGTCGTATAATCTTATCGATCTCACCTATATCACCTTCTGGTGTAATAACGTTTCGTGATGTTGATAAAGTTTAATAAAATGCTTTTGCTCCTTGAAAAAAAAAACATTCTCATGTTCAACTCGCACGAACATGCTCGAACTTAAAATACATGTAATTTTTTTTGATTGAATCGGATTATTATTTCTTAGATTATTATGTTTATCTATTCTTATTCGCGAGTTACATTTGATATTTCAGATGTCTCGCTTAAGAAATACTTTTCTCTTATAATATGAGATTAAAATGAAATATATCAAAAATATTTTACTGTTGTATATTATTCAACTCAAAATAAACTTAAATTCAACTTGTGAGTTTGTATGTGTGAATGATAAAATTTGGAATTGATAGACATCTTAACTTTGTATTCACACTCGAATTCGTAAAATATAAAATGATGATGCCAATATCACAACCAAGGACGGACGCAGCATCCCGGGTGAGAGAAGACGATAATCCTAGAGATTTTTCGCAATCAGGAACATGTACACTAGTGTTTTTTTTTATGCTTTCATTGATTCGAAGAGAAATCCTACTATGTAATCACTGCTATACATTTAACGATAAATATTGGAAGAAACATGCTATCGCATTGTCCGAACACATTAACCATTCTATTCCCATTATTAACAATTTTATTAAGGGAAAAAACATTTCATATATTTGTATTATTAATTTTTATAATTAAAATCTTATTATTATTTGCTTAGATGTATATCACTTTTGTAATGACTATGTGTTCTTATTAATTAACATGATAAAAGGATTTTTTTGGTCAATTTATAAGATTATTACAGATGATATAGGCGAGTATAAATTTTTAGGAGGGGTAAAAGGACATACACAACATACATAATAATATTTTTTCGGATCCGAGGAGGGCGATCGCCCCCCTAATTACAAGGTAAGTCCGCCCCTGATCACAACGATTGACATAAAACATTTTGCATCATTGATTACAGTAATAATCAATGATACACAGATATATTGTATCACTTCATGTTGCAAAACTGTAATATTTGTAACATTTCCTAATATAGAGTACTTGGCTCGATTCATATCGTTTACGGTCTTTGACATTCTAGATAAAAAAAAGGCAACAAACTGCATTTACGTGGATTTTAACAAACGCACTAGAAGTGTAAATGATCTGATCGAATTAAACAACTATATATGTGTCGAGTCGAACAACTTCTTAAAACATTAATGCTCGAACTGGGTGTGAGCAAGAAAAATTGTCTGAGACGGTCTCTTTTGAGTTTTCATTATGTTCAAAATCTATTCAATTATGCACAACAATGTTTTAAGCACTATAAACTCTGATCTCTCCTTGAAAGAAAAAAAAAACTCAAACTAAAGTTCAGCTTTAAAGTTTTTGAGTTTGACTTGTTAAATAATACAAACAAATTCATATTTTTAATACAACTTTCAAGTGCTCGTTAACTTTGTGTCACAACTCTCTGTGAAATTTCCAGAAAAAATCAATGAAAACAGAGGAAATTAGGGGATAAAGGGGAGAACCGGGAGAAGGAGAGAAAGAAGGAAGAAGGACTTAGAGAGAGAAAAGAGAGGGAAAGTAGGAGAGAAAATTAGGGAGAAATATCATTCATGATCATAATCTCATATCCATGTTTACATCTCAATAATATAGGCAATTGACAACTTAGGCAATAAGTCGGCATACTCGAATAATATAAATACGACGTAAATAAAGCGATGACATCATATCTAACGGTCACTGACGCGTTTTCGGTCTTCCTTCTAATTTTTAACCTCGGGACATGACACTTTGTAGAACTGTTCGATGTCAATCGGCTCGATTTCGGTTCATTCATATTTAAATGAGTATTTTGCTAGCCGAACATTGAGCTGCTCGTAAATGGCTCGGCTCACCCCTAAACTCCACTAACAAAATAACTTCCTTTCTCCCCTCCCCCGGCTCCTGCTTCCGCTTCACAGCCGTTTGTCTCTTCTTCCGTTTTTTTCCCACTTTCACCAAACCCAATCCTCATTTCGTGCCCCCCTGTCTTTTTCAAACTTGATTTGATTCCAATTTCAATTTCAATTTTTGACTTTTTTTTCCCTCGCGTTGAATTCTTGAAGATTTGGGGAACTTCGATATTTGGATGATTGTGGAGGAATCCATGGGTTCTGCATTAGAGAGCAGCAGCAGTGGTGTGGTTTTGGGAGTAGATGGAGGAACTACCTCTACAGTATGCGTTTGCATGGCTTTCGACCCTTTACACCACCACCACCACTTGCCTGAACCTCTTCCGATTATTGGCCGTGCGGTTGCTGGCTGCTCCAACCACAACAGCGTCGGTGGTATATCTTGCAATTCATTAGTCTAATCATAGACTTTTGTTGCCAACTTAATTGGTGAAAACACCTAGATGTCTGTAACAGGAAATGTTTGTCAACTGTTCGACCGTATGTGAATGGGTAATTGAGTATAATTGAGAAGTGAAACTTGAAGTCCTCTCTCATTTATATGTTGAAAATGGGTGATACCTGTTGAATAAGAGATCCAAAGTAGGAAATTCTAGCAGTTTTATGGTCCACTGTGTGTGTATTTGGTTTTGGGACACATTCGGAGTTTGTTTGCGTACTGAATTTACTAGAATAAGGAGGTAACAGTTTAAACCCCTAAAAAAAGAGAGGTAACAGTTTATACTGGTTGGGTCCTTCCAAGGATTTGTTGTTATAATTTTGAAAATCTTGTATTCCACTTCTCATTGTCTGTTTCGTGTTTACTATTTAGGATTCATTTATTTGTTTGTGTTCTTATTTTTAAGCGTATCAGTAGCAAGATTTGTTTTCTTGATTTAACTTTGAAATGATAGTGTAGACATGAAGATGTAGTTCTTGATCCCCCCTTCCCATTTTTCGTTTTTCTTGTTTTTTCTAATGTACAGTTATGGTTACGATTCTTGTCAGTGATTTTAGTTTTATGGAAATATTTGCAGAGGATCAAGCCAAAGAGACATTAGAACAGGTTATAGAAGAAGTCCTTTTGAATTCAAAAGTGAAAAGGTCAGCAGTTAGAGCTGTATGTTTAGGGGTTTCTGGAGTTAACCATCCAACTGATCAGGAGCGAGTTTTGAATTGGATAAGGTAGAAATCTGTTTAATGCACTATATAGCATCTGTGATAATTGTTGCATTTACGACCAACTGTTCAAATATCTTATGCGCATCCCATTTTGTATGTGTATGGGATTTCTTTTTGTAATGAAATATCACTGCACGTTTATGCTAGTGTGGACATCTCATCTTATATGTGTAGTTATCTGAGCAGTGCGACAAATCAGCTTATGGTCAATGATTGATATTTCTCTTCTGAAATCAGGAAGTTTATCCATGTCTTTTTTTGTAGCCTCTTTGTCGGATATCTTTTATCGCAATGGTGAGGTCTATTACCTATGATTAGAAATCATAATAAAATTGCAAGTTTTGCTTACAAATGTTTTATATACAATGATGTGAATAGTTGCTTATAGTAAATTTCTCTGAAGAATTGATTTAATGGCTATTCTTTTCAACTTATTGCACTTGCCTCCTTGGAGCATCTTACGGGTTTAGAGTTTTGTTCTATTGACCTTGGAATAACATATTGATAAATTACTACGTCTCCACAAGCTTAAGTTGTTGGGGAGGGGAGGGGGGAGGAGGGGGGTGGTGGTGAGTAATTTACGTATTTATAAACCTTATACACTCACATGCGAGTCTAAACTAAGAGTCTGGTCAACGTAAGATGTGATGGTATATTAAGGGCTGGGCGATCAGTTGGCACACAAAGCCAAATATAGAGGCCCAACATGTGGACAATACAAATAGGATGGTGATTTTGGCAGATAGGTTGATCTCATGACCTCCTATTCTAACATATATTAGATTACTGTCTCTCCTAAAAGCTTAAGTTGTTGGGTGTTTTGGGAGGTGTGTAAAACATACAGAATTCTTAACGAATGTCAAGTTCTCTCAATTTCTAATTGTATTTCAATGGAGCATCTGTGAGAACTTATAAAATGTATTTCAATGGAGCTGCACCATATAAAGAACCTGGAGCCGAAAATACAGAATTAGGCAGCCGATACTGGATCAGTGATCTTATTCAGCTTACCTATGGCAAAGGCTGTGACCTTGTAGTTATAGGAAATCTCGGTACCTTGGTATAGAACTTCGACCCATTGGTTATATTAGAGCTAAGAACCCGTATAAGGGTGAATGCCTTGTGAGATACTTAAACTCTGGATAGACTTTTATTATTGATTGCATCCAACTGATTGTGTGATCTCACGAAAAGTACAATTGTCTGCTACATCTTTTGCCTGTCAATATCTTGGTTTTCCAAGTCTGGATCATAAGATTGTCTCATTTTTTCTTCTTGTGTATATTATTGTCAGTTTCCTTGGTTTCCTCACAAAGGTTGAGCGGTCTATACAGTTTGATATCATCTTTTACCTCTTTAGTTGCTTTCCCCCCCTTGTTTAGTGTGAGAGGACAGATGTTGTTTTGTAAAATGTCTGCGCCTTTGAGAGGATAAAGAAGATATCTTCCATTGACAACTCTGTTACATTTGTATATTTTTCAAGCTTAGTTCTGAATTATTTCAGTAACGTAACAGGGACACATTTCCTGCTCATGTAAAGATTTACGTCCACAATGACGCTGTTGCTGCTCTTGCAAGTGGGACAATGGGGAAGCTGCATGGCTGTGTTCTAATAGCTGGGACCGGGAGCATTTCCTATGGATGTACCGAGGATGGAAGAGATGCTCGAGCTGCTGGTGCCGGACCTGTATTAGGTGATTGGGGCAGGTAATCTTCTTTATATTTTTATATGGATCAGTGATTACTTGAAAAACATTTTCCCTCTTTCTTTGTTATGGAAATAAATCCAAATGATGTTTTCGCTTTTGGGTGGATAATTCTCTTAACCCTGAGTGAATTTACTTCTGTTATCACACATAGTTATTTCTAATCTGCTTGCAGTAGGATAACCATCTGAAATCCTTTGAAACAGCATTTTACAACTTTTACATCGACACTTAAAATTTAGTTGTTCCTGCAAGTTACTTGTGTTACCAAAGCAGCTTCCATACTATATATGTTCTGCTCTTGAAAGGCTGTACTGAGCCTGTGCTTCTTGCTGGCAAAAATGTCATCGTTAAAATGAGAGTTTCTGATCTTTTCTAATTGTATTATGCCGATAGTTTTCACTAGAAAGCTCTCTTACAGGCAGTGATGAAAAAAGTTAGTGTTTGTTCTTTGTTGTTCTACTCTCTATGAAACTAGTGGAATAATTGTTCTTCAGATCTCATGTGTTCCTGTTGATATGTTAAAGTTTTTATTTTTACTCGAATTTTATGCGTTATTCTAATAATGGTCATTTTGTCTGAAAAACAAATGATTGAGGATTACCTTTCCTAATTGTTCTCTAGGTAAACTATATGAAGCCGCTGAAAATTCATATGAAACCGGCAGAACGGCTTTAAGGTTTTAGAGCGATAATGTTGTTGAGAGACTCTGGCCGTTTTATATTCTAATATCTGCTTTTGCAACTGTTATTTATGTGGTATTCCTTTTTGGTGTCTGAAAATTGTAATCTGATGCAGCTGCTAACCTTTCTTGAAGTATTTGAAGAAACATCTAAACACATGGCTCTTGATGCTAGTAGGACATCGTTTTTACTTTTTTACCGAATGAGATCCCGTGTTCAATGCCTTCATCATTGCTTTTGCAGATACTTGTTTTCTTCTTCTTGAGTAATTTATTTATTTTGGCTTTGACTTAATATTTTTTCCTTCCAGTGGTTATGGAATCGCTGCTCAGGGATTGACCGCAGTAATTAGGGCTCATGATGGTCGTGGTCCACCAACAATGCTGACAAGCAGTATTCTAGAGTCACTTGGTCTTTCTTCACCAGATGAATTGATAGGGTAATTTCACTTTAATGTTTACGGCACTGTCCACGGTCTGTTGAAGAAAAAGTTTTAGAATACAACCATCGTAGAAAAGTTGTATCAAGTGGCATGCATCATATCCTTCAATTTTTACGACTGCTTCTCAACTCTTTCGAACTTGACATGCATTCCTAGTTTCTCTGTGATTTACATGTCGTTTTTTGGTCGATACTTAGGTGGACCTATGCAGATCCGTCTTGGGCTCGTATAGCAGCACTTGTTCCAGTTGTAGTCTCCTGCGCCGATGCTGGGGATTCAGTTGCAGATGAGATATTGACTAAAGCTGTCCAAGAATTGGCCTCAAGTGTAAAAGCTGTTGTTCAAAAGTTACATTTGGCTGGGGAAGGTTTGACTTTGCTTAATCGTATTTTATTCAAGTACATAATTATTATGCATTCGTCGTTTTTACTTCAAGTGATGAAGAAGCTTGAGTCTGGTAAAAGTTTTATAGAGATGTACTCTGTTTACCGAATTATGTATTCGAAATGGGGATGCGTTGTGATGTAAACCTACGCAATGCTCCCACGATGCTTCAACTACGATTTGCGATGCCTTGTGATGTAAACCGACATTTTTTTCATCCAAAACGATGTCGTGTTGACCTGGACAGACAATTTGGACGGGGATAGAACAGATGATCCGGTCCCTTATAATTTAGCACCTTTGGTTTGTTGCTAACTTCTTGTAACTTGACGATATTAATTGCATTTATGTTTTATTGCAGATGGAAATGGTGCTTTTCCTGTAGTGATGGTTGGTGGTGTTCTTGAAGCAAACAATAGGTGGGATATAGGGAAAGAGGTTGCAACCGCTATATCGAGTTCTTATCCTGGGGCTTGTTCTATTAGACCTAAGGTCTGCAACCCTCCTCATGTTGATTTATTTTTCTTTATCCTCTTCTTTTTTTCCTTTTTTTTTTCTTTCAAAATGGTGAAATTTAACATTACAATCTTAATGTGTGGCTTTATCCTCAACCAAGTCCTTCAGGGTAAAGTACAGCCAGAGAGGCCTATAATTATTATTGTTAATTATTATTTTTGTTTGGGGGGGTGGGGGGTTGGACACTATAATTTGTTGATTTCCACTCGATCTGAATAAAGTTAATTATGTAAATTTATCTTTGGGAGCTTTTAAGGGCACCACACTAAATCTACCTGAGGCATCACACTAGGATTTAAATATAGACATGTACTGGGGTGCCTTTAAAGGGGCTATGGTAGATTTAGTGTGGTGCCATTAAAAACTCCCTTTTCTTTTGCATTTATTTTAGCTGAAAAGTAGCATATTTAGTTTAATTTTGCAAAATGGGCTCAATTTTTTTTTTCAGGTGGAACCAGCAACAGGAGCTGCATTACTGGCCTGGAACTTCTTGATGAAAGAAGCTTCACAAGTAGCAAATGGGCATTAGGTAATGGCTATTCATATTGTACAGCTATAAGCAAAACGGCACAGATACCCAGTGCGGTGGGGGAGCCACGTATGTCTATATCTAAACAACGTGGTTTTGATGTGAGGTTAAACAAAAAAAAATGGCCCCTCGATCTCTCCCTTTTTTGTGCCGCCATTCTGGATCCGTTACTGCAAATACTTTCTACTACCTATTAACATCAAATAATTCATTCTCTTACCTTTTAGCGGGGAGGCGCTAACAGAGACAACAAATGTACATTATTATTTTAGCGTCTCCCTTAATGATTTCTCTCAATGTTGTGGAAATTGTATTCCTCTTGTGTGTGCTGTATTTGACTGTCCATTTTTTTGAAAGGCAATTAGCACAATTTTACTATGATTTTCTGGATGCATCGGGCTGATAAAGCTTGTATGTAAGTGCGTATTTTGCATTATTTTTTCGAGTATTCTAAAGGCGGCCGCCTAGAAGGTAGCGTCTAGGCTCTAGGCCCTGGCCGTCTCGATTTTACCCCAAAGCGACTCATTTTCCTTTTACAATTGATTTTGAGCAACAGAGTCGAAGTGCTGTGCTCGCCTTCGGTTAACCCAATCAGCGGGATTTTTTAATGATATTGCGAGATAGGATGCCTCGAGATAGGGGATCGGCATTTCAAAAGTCAAAATAGAGGCTGTCAAGAAAAAAGTATTTGTTGCTAATAAATGAATGAACACAATATACGATTTCATTGCGTGAATTTTTTTTATTTCCCCTCCGGGGAAGTCTCGAAATGTTCCACATCGTTTCAGAGCGGACCTAACCCACGATACATATCTCAGCTCAGATTTGAGGGGCTTTTGACATGAGCATGACCCGACTTCATACACACGACACTTCTTGGGTCTCGGATAATGTGGTAGACATTCTCGGCAAATGTGCCAACGGGCCTCACTCAATGTTGGTGTCAGATATATCGAGATAGCTTGATGAAAGCTCGCTCCCGTACAACGCAGATTGCTAATATTATCATTATATCGACATGACGCAGGTTGTCCTCTGTCCGACATGATGCATGCCGTCATTCTCTGCCTTCTATGATCAGGTCAACATAAGATGTCTACAACTGCATATTGCCGACATGGTGCAAGTTCACCTCGACCTCTTACGGTCAACATAGGGCAAGTCTGGATCGACCTCAGATTACAATTACATTCCATCAATGGATCATTAACCCACGATTTATAATTGTTCATAATTCCCGCAATATGAGCCATGACTGCACCACGATTGCCTCATAACGGCTCTCATTGACCATGTGTTCAATGGCAGCATATTTAACTCCTCCACGAGGGATACCTATAAAAGGATCATCATCATCATTATCAAAGAACTACGTTTTAGCTTGATCCCATCACTCTAGGCACACAGACAATTATTAATGGCTCAACTATTTTTCATAAACAAAACCATCAAAATGCTAGTTGGGTCACCCTTTCAAAACTCCGTCACCCGCATAACAACCAAATTTTGAATCCGAAGATTTATGATATCGTCACCCCGATAGATTTACTGTGTTGCCAGTAACAATGGTGTATCATTCACTATAATAGATCAAACAAAGAAAAAAACAAAAAAAAAAACTTTAAACAATAAATTATTTATTTTTTCCTCAATAACATCCTACAACCAGACAGGGTGGTAGGAGTAGATAAAAAAGTACTCAACCAGATAGACAAAGCACAAATAAAAATAACACCAAACAAAACAATGCATCATAAGCTGCAAAAGTCTTGTCCTGAAGTTCCATTTATATAGTTTTTAAAAAAGGGCACACACAAAACAACAAAAGAATGAAAGAATCATGCACTCAATGCACAAACAATGTTTATAATGATTTTAACATTTTCAATAAATGGAATGAATACAATAATTTGATCGAATAATCGCAACAAGAAGTACAGCCCGCGATCAAGATCCTCTTCAGTGAGACCGGCGGTGTAGTTACTTTTTCCAGTGAGAGTGAGACCGATGTTGTGATCTGTCCGGTGCAAAGTAAGCAAGCCTGTCTATCACCTTCCTTGCATGTTAACCATTTGTGAAAAGTCCTCAATGACTGCTACATGATGGTGTTCTTTAGAATCTAAAGGGGCAAAATCTCTCTCTATATCCTTGTCTGAGTTTACGGGTTCTTTTTCGTCGATAGTTTGGTGAACCTGATTGATTGAAATGCAGGTTTCTCCAGTATTGGTTTGGTTTTGTAACCAAAGTTCATGAATCTGCAAAATGTATTCCAAGTGCCACAACACTTCCCCCATAGTTGGCCTGCTTTTGCCCTCATCTGCAAGACATTTCTCGGCAATTTCCGCGTATTTTATGAATGATTCAGGGCAATATTTGCCTTTTAGCCATGGATCAATAATGGTTTCAAGAGATTTCTTTTGTTGCCACTTCATTGCCCATTCTGCAAGATTGATTTGATCTCGTGGCAAGCTAGGGTTTATCACGGGGACGTGCACAAACAACCTCGAAAAAGTACAACCCGAATGAGTATACATCAGACTTCTCAGTTAATTGCTGTAATCTGTAATATTCAGGATCAAGATATCCAAAACTACCCTTTACTGCAGTACTAACATGCGTATGATCGAGTGAAGGTCCGGCTTTTGACAATCCGAAATCAGCCATTTTTGCTACGAAATCCTCGTCTAACAATATGTTGGTGGATTTCACGTCCCGGTGAATTATACCGCGTTCTGATCCTGTATGAAGGTAATGCAGTCCTCTAGCTGAACCAATACATGCTTGAGCCGTTGCTTCCATGATAACGGTGGAAGATCACTTCGAAAAGATGACTCCTAAGAGTGCCATTAGCCATGTATTCATACACCAAAATCATCTCTTTTGTTCATCACAGAATCCAATCATGCTAACAAGATGCCTATGCCTTAACTTCGATAGCATCTCAATCTCCGTTCAATTCGACTAAACCTTGTTGTGATTGTGGATTTGCACGTTTTGCTGCTATAAAGGTGCCATCTTCAAGCTTTCCTTTAAACACCTTACCAAATCCACCTACTCCAATCACGAAACTTTCATCGAAATTGTTCGTTGCAGATTTGAGTTCAGCAAGGGTGAATCGCTTTCCAGTCCTAGCAACGATTTGCCAATCAGAAGATTTCTTGGCACCAGCATGTTTATTACTCGATTTTCTCTTAGACCGAATCACAAACACCATGACTACGATAAAAACTGAAATAAATGCAATGCAAGCTACAACCCCTATCCATAATAACAACGATTTCGAAGATTTTTTCCCTTTTAGGTTACCATATTCTTGTATATGAGCTAGATTACCATCTTGGCTCAGTTTAAAAACCTCCAAACCGCTCAAAAGAGCATCGGTTCTGCAGTGAAGCGGATGCATCAGCCCTAATTGCACCCATAAAGTGTTCGATTTTGATGGCATAACATCGAAATAATCTTCATGATACGCCTTATTCATTCCCCCGGCTCGCGCAAAGATATCTACATTAGAAGCTGCGGTTTTGTTATTTATGTAAATCTTGAAATTCCTTTGATTTTCCTTATCATAAAGAAGCTCACAAAAATGTAACCGAATAAGATATTCAAACTCGGGATCCACAACCAATTTCCATGACATATTGAAGCTCTTCTCCAAAACATCGGCGTTAGACAAAGTCCTTGCTGCTTCATAAACCGATAAAGGAGCAATAGAAGTTTAAATGCTGGTGATGCATACGTAATGTTAGAACGGTTACGAATCTCTGAACCCGCATCCGGATTTATCATGTAACTCGAATCCATTTCCCATGATCTCCAATACTTCGAGTCCATATCCGGACTAGTTTGTGATCCGCCCACATCCAACCTATACATAGTCTCAATCCCTCTTTTGCTTAAATCAATCGAACTATTAACACCGTTATCCCCAACTTTAACTACAGAATCAACAAAAAGCTTATCTGTAACCGGGATAACTTCAATAGCGTTTACAATACCGAAGGACCCTTTTCTCGGAATGAACTCAATCACCAACACATTTCCCTCAATTGCTACGAAATACTCCTTTACTAAAGACGATGATACGTTTAATACAGCTCCAGAACCTTTCAAGTTACCTTTTTTCCGCAAAATCTCACCAGGGATATTGAATTCAGAAACTAAACTCAAACCATTTGCAACAACAGAAAACAAAGATCTATTGAAATCATACTTTTCAACAGGGAATGGACAAAAATGGAGTCTAAGAAAACAATTCCCTTGAACACCTGTAAAAGTGTAATTCATTGTCTCTGTCATAATCCTAGCTGTATTGTAAAGTGGCCCGTAATTCGGATCACTATTCGGAACCGTCGTCGAGGCCTCTATACCAGGAGAACTAAGAGTAACATTGTTTCGAGGAGCTAAATCACCAACCCATTTTCTACCATCCACATTAAGAGTAGAACTTGAACCACAGTTAATAAGAAACATATTCCCATCAGCTTGACAATTTATAACAAATAAAAACATGACGAAAATGAAGCCCAAGATTCCCATTTCTTGGACCTTCATACTTCTTTTACCAAAGCTGCTATCTTTTTTTTCTTATTTAAGCTTCCTTTCAATTGCTTGCTACCCTTGATTGCCCTAAATAAAAAAGGGTATATGTCACCAATAAAGGCGAGCAGGTAATCGAATATCACTAGCTAAATTGCTCAAATTCCCTTTATCAATCAGCAAAATCCACTAGCAAATATCAAAGTACAGTGTTTCTAAATAGCAAAAATAGGGCAATTAAAATTACCTTATTATACCAGACAGGGCAATGAAGATAATTTCTTGACACTGAAAAGAGAGATCTGAAACAATGAAGGGCTAGAATAAGTGGGTAACAAAAATTTGATAACAATTTTTCGCAGGGCAAGAAAGTAAGTGATAAAAGCAGCTAAAAATTTGAGGGATTTTTGAAAATGAAATTATTTTTAATGAAGAAGCGTGTGAATGGAGAGATTAGAGATCAAATCCACAGGATTAATACATTGGATAATGGGTTTGTAAAAGATGCAACAAAAAGGTTGAGACTTTAACGAAAAGCACATGGGAGGTGGCTGGAGGATGGAGCTAATTGTTGTAACAGACAGACTGGAAACATTCACCACCTCCCCTGAATTTCGTCTTGTCTTTTTTTTGCGTTGTTTATTTAGGTTTAATCTACGTTTTTATATTATAAACGGAATCGCGGCCGCGACCAAAACTGCATGTCGCCGTCAGTTGTCACCTTTCTCAGTGGTTTATTTCAAATTTTTTTTTTAAGGATATTGTACGTTTGATTGTATTCAGATACATACCATTGTGGTAGCCTATTTAGGGTGTACTTAGCATTTTGGTATGGAGGCAGATTCGAACCGTTTGGCGTAGTTTAGGATGGGTGTGATTGTATTTTGTTTGTGAAAAGAAATCATAATTTTACAAAAACAAAAAGACCCCAAAACTCATATAGTTTTGTTAGTAAAGACTTACGGGGAGAACGTAAATCGATAGTTATACGTCTCATTATTAAGAGAAGAACTCGATATTTTAAGAAATCGAAGTCTTACATCATAGAATAGCAACAACGTGTCATTAATTAATGTATTCATACTCTTTTTTACCATTGATTTGTGTTCTGAAAGCGGTTTATGAATACCGAAAGATTTGTAGAAGATGTAAATTGTGGGTTATATCTCGGTTATAAATGATGCTTAGACACCTCTTATTGGCGAGAGAAGTCAATAAGTTTTGGAATCGAACTCTTACATCTAATCTTAACGACAACGTTGTCATTACAGTATCCATATTCGTTTACTTATTATTGAGTTATGCTCGTGAATTCTACATATAAAATCAAATACATTTCAAAGTACAAAATCTCGCTTACAAACAAAGTAGGTCAATGAAAATATACAAAAATCAGGTCAAATATCGTATTTTGATTGGATGCAATTATATCTTTTATTTAGGATGTACTCTGTTGTAAAAGAGAGAGTTTTTTAAGTAGGGAGTCTTTATTGCGACGCAGTATTAGACGAGTGATATGTATATTTTTGTTTTATATATACTAGTCTATAACTGATGTAATGTAACCTCTCATCCGACAAAGAATGAAATGTGTTAGAAACTTGACTACCAAATACAATAGACACTTGTCAAAATAAGAACGACAATTTTTTACATCAACATTACGATCAATAATGACTTTAGTGGTCAATAACAACTACGTAATTTGTCTATAAGTAAAACGGATTTCACCTGCAGCTGTTATCACCCACCACCATCATCACCCGCCGTCGCCACCCATAACTATTCTACATTAATTAATCGACAAAATACATATTCTTCAATCAAAAAATATACAGTATTATAGATATTTCATTACATTTCACCCTCCTGAATAGAAATTTCATCAAATAATTCAAAAAGAAAAATGATGTTTAAATCTATAAAGATATAAACAATCCCTTGAAAAAAAAAAAGGATAGCTGTACGTGCATTAAAGAAATAACTTTGTCTTTATTACGACCCTACATTGTAGTCTTATTGTTAAGCTCTAGTGTTATAGTTAAGCCTACCCAACAGTGTTATCTGCCCATAATAATAATAATAATAATAATAATAATAATAATAATAATAATAATAATAAACTATGAAGCTCAATTATTAAGGACAAGCTCACATGCATTATGCATAGGTCGGGTTTCTGGTAGATAAAACATACGTACATTGTTATTGAATTTTTTTATTAATGAGAATAACATAGTGTTTTGATCTTTATTTTCTTTTTAGCATAAAACAGGTGTCCTGTACTCCTGTATATCTGTTATACCTAATACCTGCCAGCTAAAAAATAGATAAATATATGTGTCTTATGCTGCGAAAAAAAAAAAATAAAAATAAATAAATAAATAATATATATATATATATATATATATATATATATATATATATATATATATATATATATATATATCTTACGATCTTTTGAGTTCAAAAATGTGGTATCAGAATCTCACCCATATATAATAAAAAAAGTTCCATCTACCGCTCCTCAAAAAATAATTATAAAAAAATAAAAAATAACACCATCTACGGATCTGCCTATAATTTAAGGGGTGTCTGGATAGTATATATTTGCCATTGATATCTATCCAAATAAATAAATGTATTCACTAAATAAAAGACTTTACTCCCAGTTACATTTCACAATACACAAGTGCAACATTATTTTTATTCGACATAATATTCGATACAATTCAAATAATAGTTTAGCCAATCAAATAACACTTTTAGCTGAACGTTTGCAAATAAAAGGAATCACGATCCTTTGCGGTAACACTTTTACATTATATGTGAGTCTGTGACTTTTGGGGAAGGGTAAAAATATAATTTCCAGCCAAAACTTAAGCAATTTAAAAAAAATCAACATAAGGCAAAATGTGTATCGCGTGTTGTGCACACATCAGACAATCATGTTTTAACTCATAACCCCGGACTCAAAAATCATGTTAAATTATAATCTCTTCCAAACGCTTTATGAAATGAAGATGTAAGCAATTTTAAATAGTATATAATAGCATGTAAAAAAGTTTTCTTCAAACACCTATACTAGCAAGTAGTAATTGAAGAATCTAAACAAGAGCAATGCTGAATAAGCTTGCTAACTATATAAGCTATATGACTCATTCCAACACCACCACCTCGCCGTCGCGTCGAGGCCAAATGTGGACCAGAGCTACGTCTGTTATCCACCAGTTGAAACTCAACTCAAAAATTGACTTTCCCAGACTTGTAATCAACTGCTCAGATGCGGAACTCAACTATACTCAGCATAAAAAAAACTGACTGCTGACTTCAAAAGAAACTCAGTTGCACTTCATCAAACTGACTTTCACAAAGTAGCTTGGCTCAAGTGGTAAGTGACTTGAGAATGCCTAGGGAGGTCACCGGTTCATTCTCCACTGAGGCGCCATGGTCAAAGAGATCTTGGCCAGGCCTTACCCCTGAGTAACAGTCAGACTCTGCAGGCACGACCCGGGCCGAACTCCGGATTAGTCAGACTAGTGGGTTCTAGATACCGGGGGTTTTAAGGTAAAAAAACTGACTTTCACAGAACTGAATATACTTAACTGAAACTATAACCGTCATTCTCAGCCTCAGTTTTCCATGTTAGTCCACCAGTTTATTCATCAGTTTAGAGATCAAATCACCAAAACTGACAAATCTCCACCTTGACTTGAACTCTCATTCACAGTCAACCAGATTGCATAATCAAATGTACTTGTACCAGACTTCTCCACAGAATCCACTCAAGCTGATCTACCCTCAGCTGAGTATCCAGTTTCCAGTTTACATGCTTTGAATATTCAGCAAGTCCAGACACAACTGAAACTTGGTGCTGATCTTCTTCACTACAACCCTCTTCTCATTTCTCCAAAAATGATACCTAACATCAATATGTTTGGTTCTCTCATGATGAACATGATCCTTAGCTAGACAAATTGCACTCAGACTGTCACAATAAATCTCAGCTTGATCTTGATGTAGTCCTAAATCACTGACTAGTCCCTTCAACATGATACCCATTTGGTCGTTTGCAAGAAGAGCCATATACTCAGCTTCAGTAGTTGATAAAGCCACTGTTGCATGAAGAGTTGCTTTCAAGCTGACAACTAAATTCTCCAATGTGAAAACATAACCAGTCATTGATTTTCTTCTGTACACATCACCTGCATAATCAGCATCACAGTATCCTGTGATCACTTCTTGAGTATCACCTTCATAAATGAGACCAACATCATTTGCACCCCTAAGGTACCTGAATATTCTTTTCACAACTTTCCAATGTTCCTTTCCAGGTTGAGCAATAAACCTGATAACAACACCGATTGCCTCGAGCGATCGGGCCTGTGCACACCATAACATACATCGATCGCTTAACCGCACTAGCATATGGAGGACATGTACTTTTCTCCTCTGTGATTGTGAAGCAAAAGCGACACATGAACATTTGATGCCATATGAGTATCTATTGGCTTAGCGGTGACATGCCAAACATTGACAAAATCTTCTGTATATAGCCCTGCTGAGATAAAAACAGTTTCTTCTGACTTCTATCTCTCAAAATCTCCATCCCTAAAATTTTCTTGGTTGCACCTAAATCTTTCATTTCAAACTCAGCACTGAGAAGGTCTTTCAGTTACTGAACATCATACTTCTTTCTTGCAGCTATCAGCATGTCGTCCACATATAACACAAGATAGATGTATGATCCATCTTCCAACTGATCGTTATAAACACAAAAATCATAAAGACTTCATTGTAACCCAACTGGATCATATAATCATCAAACCTTTTATACCGGCTGGCTAGGAGCTTGCTTGGTCTATACAATGACTTCTTCAACTTGCACACAAAATCTTCCTTACCAGGAACTTGGAAACCCTCTGGCTGAGTCATGTATATCTCTTTGGCTACCTCACCATGTAGAAAAGATGTCTTCACATCTAATTGCTCAAGTTCTAAGTCCTGTTGTGCCACCATTTCTAGTAACACTCTGATTGAAGTATGTCTGACTACTTCTGACAATATCTCATCAAAGTCTGCCCCTTCTTTCTGAATGAACCTCTTGCAACCAAATGTGCCTTATAATTAACTCCTTCTGCCTCAGTTATCCATTCCTTCTTCTTGAAGATCCATTTGCAAGTAACAACTCTCCCATCAGCTGGATGTTTAACTAGATCCCAAGTCTGATTCTTCAGTAAAGACTCCATTTCATCTTCCATGACAGCAAGCCATTGAAATGCTTTAGAACATGTCACTGCTTCCCTGTAAGTAGAAGGTTCAAAACCATCCAATTCTTTTGCAACTTAAAGTGCGTATGCAACAAAATCATCAAAACCATACCTCTTGGGAAGTACCCCAACATTGGAACTTCTAGCTCTGCAGACAGCTATACTCTGCTGACCCATGTTCTCAGTTTGATGCTCAACTGATATTTGCTCAGCTGACTGGCTTGGACTCAGTTCTGGTTCAACAAACAGAAAAGATGAAAACTGACTTGGATTAGTTGATTATAGCATTTCAACTAACTCCACCTGAAGATCCACCTTCTTGTCGGTTTCCGGTTTGATGATCGGTTTGATTTGATGAGTCCTCTTATCGATGAACTGAGCATAGAATTTTCATCAAAAACTATATCTCTGCTGAGAATAACTCTGTTTTCTGCTGATGACCAAATTCTATAACCCTTCGCTCCATCACCATACCTCACAAACACTCATTTCTTGGCTCTTGGTTCCAGCTTCCCTTCACTCACATGATAGTAAATTATGCTTTAAAAACCCTTAGAACTGAATAGTTGATAGCAAAATAACTAACTGCTAACTTTAACCGACAGAGTATCGAGTCAACAGTAGTATAGTGATAACAAGGTCGAATCCACAGGGAACAACGTTTAAGTACCAAAATCGACGTAGAACTTGGTTTAGGTCAAGATTGCGGTGGAGAGATATTACACTAGTGCGAAAGTAAAAATTAGCTAACGGTTGTAGTTCTAGTTATTAAAAGGTATAGCCGAATTATGATCCAACGAGTTATTTTTACCCCTAAGGGAAGACTTGACAAGGGCGTGTATTAACCAACCTTCCTTTCCACAAGTAATTTTAACGACATCCACGGGTGCCAACTCCTAATTACGGTGTTAAGATCTCGAACAACTCTCGCTCAACACTTATGCGAAGTTAATTAATTTTCCTTTAGAAAACCAATTAACCTAACATGATTTTCGCTCTTAGAGTCGCTCGAACAACGATGACAAACCTCTCTGATTGGAAACGGTCCTAACAACTAGGCCGAATCTATTTAACGATCCCAAAACCCCTTTTCCCACATCTCACCGCAAAATACATTTATAGGTTCGATATGTGTGACAGTGAACTAAATGATCAGTTTAATTCAAAGACGTTCAGATTAAGTTTTAGGACGTGGATTACTCATTAAAACATTATTTTACGCGCTACACAACTCCCGTTTAATCCCCCTTAGGGCGTTTTTACTCGTTTTTACATAATTCGACTATACGTACGTTTAGCTATTCATTTTGGCGATAATAACGGAATGATTAACGGAAATTATATTAACAACGGAAAGTAAAAGCGATTTCATTTTTTTATAAGTACATATATGTATTTATATATATAGATATATAGTTATATAGCTAATAATATATATAATTGCATAAAAGTAAATATACTATATATATATATATAAGTGCGTAAATAAAATGCGTAAGTAAAATGCGTAAAAGTAAATGAAAGATCGAAACAACGAACTATTGATAACTATACTATTACAACGGTATTTTAATTAATTTATACAAAACATATATATATATATATATACGGCCCGAATAAGATAAAAAAGAAGAGGGAAGAAAATGGAAATAGATCTATATATATATATATATAAATAAAATTACCCGATTACAACTATTGATTCCGAGATCGTAGTCTTCCGGACATTACAACGACTTCAAAGAACACCGAACTTCCGATAATTTCGAGCATTACAACGATACTACTACTACTAAATTATTCTCGGCATAATGCCTTTACTAAAACTAAAAGAAAAAGCGAGGAGTTAGATCTATATACGCAGAGTATATATATATAAGGTGTATATATTATATCCCCTTCGATCCGCTCTCTGCATCCCCTTATATAGCAAAGTCAGGGCGGTCTAGACCGGGTAGGGGCCGGTCTAGACCGGGTGCAATGATTACATTCATCCCCTAATTTATATTTTTCGGATAAAAATTATATATTTTGGAATAAAACTTCTAAAATTCATATCTTGAGTTGTAGACCTCCAAAATTGCAAACGAAATGCCAAAATTACGGTCTCGAGAAACTCTACAACTTTCATGAAGGACTCTTCTTCAGAAAACGTCTTCTTGAGTACCTCGTGTTCCTCCGAACGTTTTCGATATTTTTACGAAATTGAATCAATTAGCCACTTGACTACCATTTGAGTTGTAAAAGTCCGATTGACTTGATTCAAAATCCATTGGAAATCTTTCTTGAAGATATACAACTTTTATGAAGGAAACTTCTTCAGAAAATGTCGTTTTGATGAGCCATTCAGTATTACGAAGATATTTCGGGATTTCTACTAATCCGAATTGATTAGTCAATTGACCATAACTTGAGTTGTAGAACTCCAATTGACGTGATTCAAAGTGCGTTGGAAATCTTATGTGAAGATCTACAACTTTCATTAAGAAGTCATCCCCTGAAAATGCCTCTAAGCTGGGTCAAATCTCTGTCGAAACAGGTTTTGGTTTTAAGTATGTAAGATAATTTGATCCATTTGAACTCGTAAACTTGTGGCATCTTCTTCTAATCCTCTAAACACATCTTTTAGACTCAAAACATGTCGTTACGTGGAATCTTGGTCAATGTATAATCCCGCAAAGAACCACCAAAATACCAAGCGTAAATCCGACACGACACTCCGTTACTAAACCGGTACAAAAACTAGTAAAAACACGATAAAAATACGATATTTTATATAATAGTTACTACTTATATATTTTTATGAAACTTAGGAATTAAAGACTCGAAATGATACAAAAGTGCTCAAAATGATATCAGAAACGAGGTGAAAAGTTATAAAAATAACTGTGAATTTTTTCGTTATCAATAGTCAGCAGGCTTGCCTGACCACATCTCAACTGGTGTTTTGAGATTGATCCCTGTGTGAGGACTCATGATGATTAAGTAGCTAGCTGTTCTTACAGCCTCTGCCCAAAATCTTCTTGACAAACCATCATTAAGAGCATACATCTTGATCTCTCCAGAAGAGTTTGATTCAGCCTCTCAGCTAATCCATTTCGCTGAGGAGTATTCCTAACTGTATGATGTCTGGAAATACCCTCATTCCTGCAAAACTCATCAAACCCAGTCCAGCAGAATTCGAGACCATTATCTATATGAAGCCTCTTGATCTTCTTCCTCAACTGATTTTCAATTAGAGACGTACTTCCATTGCATGAAATTATTGAATACCTCACTTTTGTGTTTAATCATCACCACTCAAGTCATTCTTGAATAGTCATCAAAGAATGACACAAAATATCCGTGGCCACCAAATGACTCCACCTTTGATGACCACCAACAATTAGAATGAATGTAATCAAGTGATGAATTTGTGTTGTGTACCCTTTTGAGAACATGCCTCTATGAAGCTTCCCAAATACTCAATGCTCACAAAAGTCCAGATGCTTGACCTTACATACCCCAAGAAGATCTTTCTGAGAAAGAACCTGCATCCTATTTTCACCCATGTGACCCAGTCTATTGGGTCACAGTTTTGTAAGCTGTGACTGATGAATCTCAGCAGATACCACAACAGTAGAACCAACAATAACTGACCCTTGTAGTATATACAGAGTCCCTAGCTTGACTCCCTTGAGAACCAAAACTGAGTTTTTATAGACACTCAGCACTCCACTTTCACCCTTGAAACTGAATCCCTTCCTGTCTAAAGAACTGAGAGATACTAAGTTTTTGGTCATCAGTGGAACATGTCTAACTTCACTCAGTTTATAGAATCTTCCATCCTTGGTCCTCAACTGAACTGATCCAATCTCAACTATCTTGCAGACCTTGATGTTTGCCATAGATATATGACCGCCATCTATCTGCTGATAACTTGAGAACCACTATCTGTGAGGGCAAATATGAAAGGATGCCCCAAAGTCTAGGATCCACACATCATTTTGATATATTGACTCTCTTGCCACTAGGGCCATATCCTCATCTGAGTCATGCTCAGCTGCCACAGTAGGTGTGCTAGAACTGTTCTCCTCTTGTTTCTTTCTCTTTGCACAATTAACCTTCAAATGTCCCTGCTCCTTACAGTAATTGCAAACATCTGGATTTAGGGCCTTTGGACCTTGTCTTCTTGGAATTTTTCTTCCTAGACTGACCATGCTCTTTTCCACTGCTGCTATTGACTACTAGTCCAAAGAACTTTGATTATGTCCGCCCGGTGACTTATGTCTCAGCTCCTTGGCATGCAAAGCTGAGATCACATCCTCCAAAGAAACTTTATCCTTCCCAACTATGAAGGACTGCACAAAGTTCTCATAGGAAGCTGGTAATGAAACCAACAAAATCAAAGCAGCATCCTCATCCTCAATCTTAACATCAATATTCCTGAGATCAAGTAATATTGTATTCAGCCGATCAAGGTGATGTCTCAGCTGAGCCCCTTCATGCATCCTCAGGCTGAATAGCCTCTGCTTCAGCAGCAACTTGCTGGTCAATAACTTAGTCATATACAGGCTTTCAAGCTTAGACCATAACTTGGCAATAGTGTCTTCCTCAGCAACTTCTGTGATAACATCATCAGACAAGCACAACATGATGGTTGAATGTGCTTTCTCATCCAGACTGACATAATCTGCTGAACTGGCATCCCCTTTATCAGATAAATAAGTCCACAATCCTTGTTTCTTTAACAAGGCCCGCATCTTGATTTGCCATAAACTGAAATTGTTCCTCCCTGTAAATTTATCAATCTTTACGTTCATTGCTGACATCCTTCTAGTTAAAGATAAGACCTTTGATCACAAATTCCTAGCACCGGTCACCGGTCTTGGTGAAGATCAAATCAGTTCAACCTGCAACTTCTCTGGATCCACGAACCAACGCTCTGATACCATAAAACACAGATGAGAATCTTGCAGTTTAAGGAAGATTAAAACAGAAGAAATGCAAACACAAAGTATGGCGAAAATTGATAGAACACAGAAACAAAGACAACACAGTGATTTAACGTGGTTTCCGGTGTTGTGCCGACTACTTCACGGACAGAAAATGAGATATTTTACTATGCACAAAGTTACAAGGATTTCACACACTTGTGAAAGACACACTCATTGCATTGATTACAACATTGGTATTTATAGGCAGAAATCCCTAACCCTAACCACCATAAGATCTTTGTCGGAATTGTCATAAATACCCCAGATATGGACCCCATCTCCGGTTGTTTTCCACCAGATGAAACTCAGAAAAACTGACTTTCCAAGACTTGTAATCAACTGCTCAGATGCGGAACTCATCTATACTCAGCATACCAAACCGAATGCTAACTTCAGAAATAACTCAGTTGCACTTCATCAAACTGACTTTCACAGAATTGAATATACTTAACTGAAATTGACCACCATTCTCAGCCTCAGTTTTCCAGATTAGTTCCACCAGTTTATTTATCAGTTTAGAGATCAAGTCACAAAAACTGACAATATATGACAAAGGTCAAGGGATCAGCGCCCAATCGTGGGAGGTCGAATCATAAATGAAATGGTGTTTATTGAATGAATATGAAATGTTTAGAAAACTGATCCAATCTTTGCATATGAATAGACAATTCTAAACAACTGATCCATCGGATGACAACTGATCATATCTTTTCATATGAACAATTCTATTAATTCGAACACATTCTTTCACCCCTATATATTTTGGATGTACTTCATTTGCAGAACATATAGTTTTCGAACCCCTAGTTGTATCTCAAGAAAAATATTAATTTATTTTTGCATGTGACATAGACTGGTAAAGTGAAACAACCCGTAAAATAATGTTTTTCGTGTCGTAGAGGGTAAGGATGAAAAACTCATAGATAATGTTTTTTGTGCCTTAAAGTTTGTCCAAATATTTTTCTTAATTCCCCATAACATAACATAAAATTTTATTTTGAATGTGTTCAGAATAATGAAATGGATGTATAATTTCTAGGTTGAATAAGTGATAATTCCATTTGCAGCATGAACATGTGAGGATTCCGAAAAACTTGGTTGGGAAAGTAACATTTTAGAGTATAGAGTATTGCTCTCCTTGGAAGATACAAGAATCAGTTCGCTTTGTGCCAGAACAAATCCAATAGAAGGTATAAGAATCAGTTAGCTTTAACCGAAGATGTGCACTCTTAGCAATGGTGCTTTAACAGAGAATTTATTGATCCTGTCTCTTCTATTTCAAGGTTATAACACAGGATTGGATGGTACTATTGTTTAACGAATTAATACAAACAAACCTTAATTACTAAAATAAAAAAAATAAAACATAAGCAAGCAATTGATCAAGAAAGGTGATTTCATGACAACATATACCTCGCTAGTAGGTAAATTTGAAGCCATTACAATTAATGGTAGATATTTAGATGCCCGCGCATAAATATTAAAAACCTTAAATTTGGTTTCTATATATGTCGAACAAAATCTTATATTCATTTTTTTTTTTTTTTTTGAAAACTTATATTCCTAAACCAAATATGAAACTTCAGAGAAGAAGTACAAGGAATCTACCGTCAATTTATCTAATGTTTTCTTAATAGGTTATCTATATCTATTATTATATACCGTCTATAGTTTGTAGTAATCATGTTTTTTTATATTTTAATTTTTCCTTACCTATAAAATCAAGGTTTTACGCAACTTTATCTCCTAATTTCATTCGTAATAGGCTTTAGTGGATAACAAAATAATTACCGGAGCCGAGCGTCCATTCGTAATAGGTTTTAGTGGATAATAAGATAATTAACACAGCGTCCAATAATATGGGTCAAAACTTGTTAAGAAGTGAATATTGGACGTCCACTTACAAAAATATTATCTTATTGGTTGTTAAATAAATATCAAATTTCAAAGCCCCCAAGGTTATAAGACCAACCTAGTAGTTAAATTTACTTCAAAATTTTGACCTCTCATTAATTGAAAGCTCCAATGCTCTCTTTTGGTGAACTCAATGCCTCTATTATCATCCATCAGTGCTTCTTCGACCACTAGATACGTCAGATCCCCACCACAAGAGCCGTCCCTGAGGGCAGGCCAACAAGGCCGCGGCCTAGAGCCCCCACCAAAACTTAAAATTTTAGGATCCATGTTTCATGTAATATAAGTGTATTCTAGGTAAATTTTTATGTTTTACTCAAGCTAAAAAAAACTGGTAAGTCCCAAATTTATAGCGGAATTCAGTGAAAGAAAGTCTAATCAAATTCCGCTGCATTATTTATAATGCTGATCAACATAGTATACCTCAAAATTAGTTGTAATATATTAATTTTTCATAGGGTCGAGGACTCTAATTTTTTTTGGCCTAGGGCCTGTGATTTCCCAGGGACGGCCCTGTGCACCATTTGGCGCTGAAAGTTTCAGACAAGAGCGTTCATTTAATTCATCCAATAGACTAGACTATAAAATTCCAATACAACAGCAAAATCCATTTCTCCGACAAAACAAAATTGCTGAAAAACTAATGAAATTACAGAAGGATTAATTGGAACATGTTGATCTGTATTATACAAGTTCATTCTACAAATAACAGAAAAGCTCTCTTACGTACTTCCAGCATTAGTGGAGTGGAATAAGCATCAATATTTCTTTCGCTTCCGCGCGCAAGAGGCTCTAACTTATCAGTCTTTTACAGACTAGCAAGGAAACAGAACTGCCAAAAAAAAAGTATAAGAATCATGGCAGACTTGAAAAGAGCAAATTAACCTATATGCGTTTGGAAGAATCGACGCTGCTAGCTGATGCCAAATAAACTCCAAATAACCTCCCGCTTCAGCAATAGAAATAAAATTGACGCGAAATCGATCTCTAAATATGTTATTGACACTAATTATTGGCTGAATTCAATTTCATCATTACACAAGCTTAATTAACATATCTACTCTCTAGGCCAGGTGCAAACACTCGAGGAAAAGCACGATGCACAACCTTTAGTGCATGCTTTCATGGAAACGGAAACTCAGCTGGCTTAGATATCAATTTGGAGTTCATTAACAGCTTTGCATACAATCAAACTCAAACACAAGTACACAACACTTGCAGATCACGATCTAGAACTTAAAACCTTACTAAGAAAAAATCAATAGGTTTTTTATATCAAAAACATTAATTAGGTGTTACCTTGGGACTTATTGGCTTGTCTGTAGATGATACCGAAACCTGTCCATTGAGCTGACCACCTACATAAAACAACAAGATTAAAATTTCCCACATTGTAGAGTAGAAAGGATAAATTCAAGACCCAGTTGGCAAGAGGCTTGGCTGCGTGGTGCAGCCTACCGGGAGGTTAGAAGTTCGATTCCCACAAGGGGCGGATTATTCCCTCTTGCGTAATAAAGACAAGCCCAACGATTCTGAGCTACTGGGGGATCCTGATTAACATTCTCCACTCATCCCGTGGGACAAGGGGAGTGGGGACCCTCATGGTTAGGGTTTTGTAAGATTGTGGAATTCTTTCATATCCCCTTTATTTGCCAAAACTATGGATATAAATACAATGGATGTTTGTTGTAACTACTCCTAAAGTTACTCCACAAAATATGCTAGCTATTTACTGAGAAATATTCTACAAAGATATACTATGCTAACTATAGTGTACCGTGTGTATGTACTGTTTGTGTGACTAAATGTAACAAATGTAACAGGAGCTATAATCTATAATCTAACACCCTCCCGTAGTCGAAACGGGAGCTTAGCGAACGTTGAGACTAGTCCGAAAATCATCAAATAAAACTTGAGGTAGACCCTTCGTGAAGATATCCGCAACTTGATAGCGAGAAGGGACATGACGGACTAGGACTTCGCCCCGTGCAACCTTTTCCCGGACAAAATGAATGTCCATTTCAATGTGTTTGGTTCGTTGGTGCTGAACCGGATTTCCGGAGAGATAAACTGCACTGATGTTGTCACAATATACAAGTGTCGCTTTACGAGCTGGGATATGTAGTTCTAATAATAAATTTCGAAGCCAACACGATTCTGATACTACGTTGGCTACACCGCGGTATTCAGCCTCCGCACTAGAACGAGATAAGGTAGGCTGACGTTTGGATGACCATGACACAAGATTATCTCCTAAAAATACACAATATCCGGATGTAGAACGACGTGTATCCGGACATCCGGCCCAATCGGCGTCCGTGTAGGAAACAAGGTCCAGGGACGTTGAAGGTGATATTTGCAAACCCATATCAATAGTACCCTGGATGTACCGAATGATGCGCTTAAGTGCATTATAATGGGTCGTCATGAGGGCATGCATATGAAGGCATATTTGTTATCTTGCATAAGAAATATCGGGCCGAGTAAAGGTGAGGTATTGTAGGGCTCCTGCAAGACTGCGGTATTGAGTACCATCGGGCAGAAGGTCACCGTCATCAGCCCCAAGTTTAGGCTTGGTATCAACAGGTGTCTTAGATGGTTTGCAATTCGCCATTCCAGCCCGTTCAATAATATCCAAAGCATACTGACGTTGAGATAAAAATAACCCATTCGGATTAGAAGTAACACGGATCCCAAGAAAATAATGTAAAGGACCTAGGTCCTTCATGGCGAATTCCGTAGCAAGACGAGAAATAATAGAAATCCGAAGAGAGTCCGATGACACCGTAAGGATAATGTCGTCGACATATAATAGCAAATATGCCACCTCTGAACCGGAGTGGTAAACAAATAGTGAGGAGTCGGACTTGCTATTAGTAAAGCCCATAAGAGAGACATAATCCGCAAACCGACGGTACCATGCACGGGGGGCTTGTTTGAGCCCGTATAGTGACTTTCGGAGTAAGCACACATAGTCCGGATGAAGTGGATCACGAAAACCAACCGGTTGATGCATATAAACAGTTTCATGAAGATCCCCGTGTAAAAAGGCATTTTTAACATCAAGTTGATGAAGTGCCCATTTTTTTGAAAGTGCCACACTTAGAACAGTCCGGATAGTCGCAGGTTTTACCACGGGACTAAAAGTTTCACCACAGTCGATACCCACCTGTTGAGTCCTTCCATCACCTACAAGACAAGCCTTATGACGCTCAAAAGAACCATCAGCATTATGTTTATGAGTAAAAATCCACATAGAACGTATAACATTAACATGTGCTGGTCGGGGTACTAAATCCCACGTCCTAGTTTTAATAAGAGCATCATATTCGTCAGTCATTTCCAATTTCCAATTCGGATCATAACGCCGCAATAGAGTACGAGGAAGGGAGATTTTGAAATAGTTGATATAAGAGCAGCATCCGGTAAATATTTACGATTAGGCCGGAAAATGCCATGCTGCGAACTAGTTACAGGACCAGGAGGTGGGGGGCGTAGGCTGATCTGCCGAGAGGGGAGGATGACTCGGTGAAGTATCATTAGAATATGAATTTTGAGAAGAAATGGGAGTTAATGAATCGAGTGGACCGTGTGTGTGGACTGGAATAAGACGAGGAGTTGTGAGGTGGACTATTTGGTGGGAGTTGGGTCGAAGTGGATTGGGTGGATCTTTGGACCCTTTGGTTGAAGAAAATCTATTTCTGAGTGAGCGGAGGACTTAAGTCATGAAATAAAAAATCATATGAATCTGGTTTGGGGTGACGCATAGCCGAGAAAGGAAATTTTGTTTCATCAAAGGAGACATGGCGAGAAATGATGATTTTATTAGTAGAGAGATCGATCGAGACATTTGTAACCCCGATGATTCAAGGATACCGAGAAAAACACAAGGTATAGAGCGAGGTTGGAGTTTATGTATAGTAGGGGAAGGGAGAAGAGGGTAACATAAACAACCAAAAGTCCGCAAATGTCCGTAAGCGGGCTCCTTATTAAATAATCGATGTAAAGGAGTATCATTTTTTAGAAGAGGGCTCGAAAGAATATTTAGGAGGTATGTGGCCATTTCCAAAGCATGATGCCAAAATGATGTTGGAAACGAGGCATGGATGAGTAAAGTGCGGACAATATTATTTATGGTGCGGATTTTGCGTTCCGCCCTACCATTTTGTGAAGAAGTATAAGGACAAGAGAGACGGAAAGAGATGCCATGGGAGACACAGAATTGATGAAAAGGAGAGTTGTCAAATTCCCTCCCATTATCGCATTGTATGGTTTTAACCTTTAGTCCAAATTGAGTGCAAACATAAGCATGTAATTTAGAAAAGCGAAAATACCTCGATTTATTCGCAATCGGAAAAGTCCACAAATAATTGGTAAAATCATCCATAAAAAGAACATAATAACGATGGCCCGTAGAACTTATAACGGGGATGTCCATAGATCACTATTAACAATATCAAAAGGAAAACGGCACGGATGTAGAAGCTAAAAAGGTTTTCTAACATGTTTGCCCAATACACACACCTAACGACATAAAGGTGAATGGGGAGTGGGAACATGTAATAGTATTATTTGAGCGCAAAAATTGATAGCAGTGGGACCCGGATGTCCCAATCTATCATGCCACACGGAGGATGCTAACAACGCGGAAGGAGATGATGATGGAAGCACTAAAGCAGGGGTGACAGGATAGAGATCCCCGGAACTATCACACCTCATTAGGCATGTCCCCGTCTGCAGGTAATGCACAGAAAAACCGAAAGGATCAAAAACAACGCAAACATTATTATCAGTGGTAAATTTTCGAACCGAAATTAAATTCTTGATAATATTAGGAGCATGTAAGACGTTATTCGGATGCAAGGGTGGATTGGAGTTAGGAAAAATAGCATTGCCATGACCACTTAATTGGAATTGATTGTCCATTACCAACAAGTAATACTAGAATTGGTGCTCGAATTAAAATAAGGAGTGAGTGTACCGAGCGCCGAGGTCATGTGTGAGGTGGCCCGGTATCCATTAACCACTCGGGAGGAGAAAGAGACATTGTGGAAAAAGCCTGATGAGCTGCTTCAATGTCCGTTGGAGTGTACTCGGCATTGTATGCCATTAGTTCTTCTTGCCGCTGTCCGTGTGATGGCCGAGGGCCTAAAATACCAGGACCAGCTGCTGGGCGAGTTGGATACGGGCAAGGAGGAATAGCCCATGGTGCCTGAAACGCCATCAACCACGGTGGGATCCAAGAAGGCCGGGCCTGAAAATTACCACCGCCAGAGGAAGCTTGAGGACGGCGGTCGCTTTTCTTTGGCGAGTCATCATCCACGGTACCTTGCTTGGCCGAGTACTGTCCACCACCATTAGTACGACCTGCACTACCATTTTTGTTCTTTGAGCTCTTATTAGAACGAGATGAAGAGCCACGGTTACCTGAAGAATTAGGGGAGGCAGAGGAGCGACGAGGATTGTCATCGATTGCTGATGCAGCATAGCCGTCTGTGATGCGGCGGCCTCAGATTGGGCCTTTTCAGCAAGACTTGATTCCTCTAGAGCCAATTTGGAGCGCATAGTTGAAAAATCAGGGAGATTTTTCTTGTGGTGCATCACCGTAACAAATTCCTTGTATGGTTCAGTCAATCCATCTAGCAAGCGAAGGACCAAAGTATTATCCGAACCGAATTACCGACATTGTGGAGTTGATCGGCTATTGAACGCAAAGTGCACAAGATGTTTCTTGTATTCGGAAAATCAGCCAGGGAAAGCTTATGCAATTCCTTATTCAACAACACACTACGAATTTTTGTTATTGAGAAAAATATCCGAGACCCGTATTCAAGCATCGGCGGTATCCTCTTCTAGCAAAATCCGAGTGAGAATATCATTAGAGACAGTTGCATAAATCCATTGGAGAACAATTGCATCTAAGCGTTTCCAGAGAGGGAGATTTTCGGATTTGGCTTTGTCGGCAGCAGCTTTTTCTGTAGCATCCTTAGGGGGGATGATGTGGTGAATAACATCATGTGCTTTGGCCAAATTTTTAAAAAGAAGGGACCAGGATTGATATTGATTTGTCTCTGTATCCAAAGTAATTGGAATGACAGATTTTGATATTAGTAACAGCCATTGCCGGGTGAATTTTGGAGTCAGACATAGTGGCGGAAGCGAGGAGGAGAAAGAAGACAGAGGAAGGAGGCCGGCGGCTGTGGGTTTAGAAAAAAAAAAACTAGTCTCTGATACCATGTAAGATTGTGGAATTCTTTCATATCCCCTTTATTTGCCAAAACTATGGATATAAATACAATGATGTTTGTTGTAACTACTCCTAAAGTTACTCCACAAAATATGCTAGCTATTTACTGAGAAATATTCTACAAAGATATAATATGCTAACTATAGTGTACCGTGTGTATGTACTGTTTGTGTGACTAAATGTAACAAATGTAACATGAGCTATAATCTATAATCTAACAGGTTTAACCATTTTTTAAGGATAAATTCAAGAACTGCCATCACTGCTATATTACAACTGTTATCTAAGCAAGAATCACAAGCATAAATGTGCAAAGATAATCCTGTAAAGCATTACTAAATGAATAACCTTTCAATCCTAGAAAGCATCCACTAAAATCATCACTATGAACATGATCATAAAAATCAAAATCAAAGGAAAAACAAAATATCATAATCTCATTACCGTGTGCACGTAATCGGGGCAAAAACGTCTTAAGGACAGAGTGATGCACTCGCTTCAGTCAATAAGTTTTCTTGTCCATTTTATTAATTTTCAGTTCATACATCTTCATGTGTTTTAACTGTTCAGATTACTTGTTAAATTGTTAGACATCATGCTAGATTGACAATTTCTTCAACAAATACGTTTGTCTCTGCTTACGATAATGTATGATCAACTATGATCATTGAATTCTTCACTTATTATATTGAATACCATGATATCATCAAGGCCATTGTATTTGTTTCCCTCGTTTAAATTCAAGCATCCAAATAGACGCAATTATTGAAGAATAAAAGGAATTAAATTGTACTTTTCAATTATGTTACTGAGGGGATTACAAATCGTTTTTAGGTAAGGATTGAAACCTAAAATAAACAACTTGTACTGGATTCGTTGCGACACTGACCGGCTCAGAAAATTGGTCAAACTTTAAGGTTCCTAAGCAAAGGGACCCAAAACTTGTTCATCCAATCTAGGTTCCAGTCTCACCCGTAGTGTATTGGGTCAACTGTAGCCTGTAGGTTAGAATGGTGACTAAGGTTGTATCCCACAAGCATGCATATTAAGTACCAAAATCATTCGCTCTTTTTGTTTAGGAAAAACCTAAAAAAAAATATTTTTAACCTAAATGTAAGTCATGATGTCCCTTCATAACTTATCACCTAAATGCCACAAAAAGAGTAAAGAAATAAAATCTAATGTTAGCCAACATATAGATCAAAGTGATAAAGTAGCTGTTGTGGCTGTTGGGATAATGTATCGTGTGTGGAGTGATTTACGAAATAGATCCGTAATTAACGGACTTAATTACGGATTATTAAACTATAAAATAAATAATGCAATTCGTATTATCTAATAGATCTAACAAAATCAATATTACGTGCAGATCTAACTCGAAGAACGAATAAGAAAATTACGATGCATAAAATAATGACTAGAGATCAAACCGAGGCGAGTAGATACTCTTTCCTTAAGACAAATTGCTCTGGTATGGTGCCACGGTAGTAGCAACTGTCTCCCAAGATACAATGACTTTCGTCTCGAATTTAGAGGCACTTCAAAAATCCGAGCTCCGGCGAACTTGCAGAGTGCTCCAACTTCTCTTCGACTCAATGTCTAGATCTATATGACTGACTCTTTTTGTGGTGGAAAAGAGAGGAGAAAAATTCGATGATGTGTTAATCTTCATCCAGGGGTTTTTTTATATAGTGGAGAGGAGGAGCCAATGCTCGAATTTGATTGACTGAGATACATCATCAAACTTTTCCCCTTGGAAAAGTAATGGCCGACTTTTCCCTGAAGAAAGGTCATTGGGGCGTGTGCACCCTAGTAGCCGACCATCCCTCAATTTTGATTGGTCGGATGATGTTTCGTCTGAATTCTGGATGGTCGAATGACACAACGAATTCTGATTGGTCGAATGACACAATCACATTCTAAAATTAATTTTATGGTTAATTTCATAAAGAAATTTTGTCCAAAAAATTAATGCTAACTACCGAACCAAGCTCGAGCCGGACGGACGGCGGCGTTCGCGCGTGGAATAATTAATAAAGAAATTTTGTCCAAAAAATTAATAGTAACTACCGAACTGAACCGAGCTCGAGCCGGCCGGACGGCGGCGCGCGCGCGTGTGTGGAATAATCTAAGTCCTCCCTTCTGCACAAAAATGCCTTGCCCCTTGGGGCACATCTATAAGAGTATACATTAGCTCATATTACTTAAGCTCACAAGCCTCAAGTTAACTATGTGGGAGAATGGGGTGAGGTCCTCCCTTCAACTCCCATCTCCTACATATTTTCTACCAACTTTAGCCATTAATTTCTCATTCACCCGACATCCGAATCGAGTGATTCATAAGCCCATCATCAACTACACCGTATGAAGTATTTAATGATATCATTAACTCTAGATGACATACATCGGAGCCCATCCGTAATTAGCGCTAAAGTTGAATATTCAACCCTCCAAAAAAAGGCTTTTTCTCCAACAATCCCCACATGAATGAAAATTAATGCAAATGCAAATGCAGACTCTGAAGAGAAGTCAGACGGAAAAATATTGCATCAGGAGAGGTAGCTTCTGGCCTTGAAACCTGCCTTAGTGAAGTACTATCGGATTTACTCGGCTAATTAGTGAACTAGGTCTTGAACTGTTCAGCCTTTAGCGTAAACCAAGACAATAGCACTCACACAATATTTCCCCTAGCACCTTTCGGTTCTCATGGTTGTATCCGTCTCGGCCCTGGACAACACTTGGTTTCAGAAAGTGCTTTAGAGAATTTAAGCCTCAAAATCCTCACAGAAGCGGCCCCACTTCGTACTTACATAGGTGACCTCCTATCAAGGGTATTCTGCTCTACCCCACTTGAGTATCAAGATATAGGAGTCATTAAAAGCTAAGCTTAACCTTACACCCTCTGCAGATAGCACTTTTATTCTCTCAGAATGGGTAAGTGCTGGACTGTTCCTTATAGCTTAGTTGTCCCTTTTGAACCATGATCTTGGGATCTCCAGTCAACATGGTTGGGTTGCCACTACAAGGAAACATGCGTAATAGGCTTCAGTCCCATTCCGGTTGTCAAGATTGACATCTGATCTCTAGCTAAACCTTTTGTAAGCAGATCCGCAAGATTTCTCCTTCGATCGTATAATCGACGGAAATCAAACCATTAAAGATCAATGATTTAATGGTATTGTGTCTACGACGTATATGTCAAGACTTACCATTACACATACTACTCTATGCCCTTCCTATCGCCGACTGACTATCACGGTGTATGATGATAGCAGCCACAGGTTTCGGCCAACATGGAATACCCTCTAGGAAATTCCTATGCCATTCAGCTTCTTCTCCAGCCTTATCGAAGGCTATAAACTCGGATTCCATTGTGGAACGAGCTATGCACGTTTGTCTTGTAGACTTCCAGGACACAGCAGCACCACCAGTCGTGGATAAGTATCCACCGGTGGGCTTCAAATCTTTCGTATCTGATATCCAGTTCACATCACAGTATCCTTCTAATACTGCTGGATATCTAGTATATCGTAATCCCATACTCATAGTGTACTTCATGTACCTCAACAAACTATTTTAGGTTTTCCAACGATTATGATCCGGATTACTCGTAAACCTACTCAGTTTGTTTGCAACACATGCTAAGTCTGGTCATGTACAAGTGGTTATGTATATCAGACTTTCAATCACTTGAGAATATCTCAATTGATCCTCGGGTTCACCTCTGTTCTTGACTAAGTGCATACTTAGGTCAAGTGGAGTGCTCACTGGACATTCATCAAAGAAATTAAATCTTTCCAAACAAACTCAATATAATGAGTTTGTCACCACAAGTCCATCAAATAGTCTAGGGATCTTACTCCCTAGTATCAAATCTGCAACTCCCAGGTCCTTCACATCGAAGTTCCTTGTCAGCATCTTTATCGTATTCATGATACTCTAATGATCACTTCCCATTAACAGCATGTCATAGACATACAATCACAAAAGGCGTGTTCTTAACATAACATTGTCAAACTCGATATGCCATTGCTATGGTTATTATTTGAGCCCCCACAGAGTGACTTAACAAGTCTACACACCTTACTCTCTCGTCTTGGAACTATGAACCCCTCGGGTTGTTCGAAGTACATCTCTTCTTTCAACTCACCATATTTGATGGATTTCAAGGTCATAGACTCCAGCTATATCGATGAGAACCCTTATATAAGTAATTCTCATAACTGGTGAGTAAAAAGTCAAGGCCTTCTTTCTGTCGATACCCTCGGGCTACCAACAACGCCTTACAATAAATCCATCAACCTTTAACTTCTTCTTGAAGATCCACTTGCAAGAGTGGTTTATTTCCCGTTGGAAGACCAACCAACTTACAAGTGTGGTTTTGTATGATGGATTTTATTTCACTATTTACAGACTCTTTCCAGAAAGGAGCTCTGTAGTAGATATTGCCTTAGCATATGTCCTTAGTTCGTTTTCTAACATATAGGTCAGAAAATCAAGACCAAAAGACTGGGAAGTATTAGCCTTCTAACTACGATGGGGTTCTTCAAATTCTTGAGAATCACTCTCTTTTTCAGACTTATATACCCGCTTACTCATGCTTGCTTCTTCTTTAACACTTTCCTTACAAGGAAAGATATCCGCAATGAACACCACATTCTTAGACTCGGTGATGACATGTTCTTGTACATCATTGATGTCTGATTTATGCACCAAAACCAATAGGCACCAATGATTTTAGGTCCTATCACTCACTTTGGTTTAGGTACTTCGACCTTAGCCAACACCCCCACATTTCCAAGAATCTGTAGCTAAACCACAGCCTTTCCACAACTCATACGGGGTGTTATCCTTCTTCACTGAAGGGATCTTGGTCAGAATGAATTTTCCTGAGAGGGCAACCCCCCTACCCCTGCCCTTACAAGTTCTGAGATAAACTCAAACTTATCAACATAGCATTCATCAACTCTTAATGAGTTCGGTTCTTGCACGTAGCAACACCACTTGACTGAGGTGTGTATGGTGTAGTTGTTTGATGAATGATGCCGGGCCCTTAGCAAGACTCATGAAACAATACCTCATATCCACCACCACAATCACTATGGATACATCTCTTCCGTTTGCTATGTTTATTTTCACCTTCATTCTGACAATCCTCAAGGCATCACGAGCCTTATAGTCGCTTTCCAGCGTATCAACATTTGGTGCTATCATTAATAAAAGCAGAGAGATACTTTTATCACCTATAGTTTACACGAATCTAGAGGTTTTATGTTCCTTTCAACCGATTAAACGGTGAGTAAGCCGACATGGCTTCAACATATACTTCACACTTGTGAATAGGATCAAATTTCAAATTTGGTAACAACCAATGGACGAACGGATTTGAAATTTGCAAGTCCAAGTCATAGCCTCACAAACAAGATTACTCAAGCATGTAAGCAGATCTTAAAGCCAATCTTACTGGCTCTTTACGGAGCATCACTTTTGTGCTCACTGTCAACATACCGGTTTGATCATTCAAACCATCGTTCGTTGCAACACCGAACTTCTCCATCCAAAGGATGACATTAAAAGGTCATTGGTGCTACTACGTCACATGTGCACTTGTGCCACAAAAAACATAGTCACATTTGGATTCACCTCAATGTATCATTTCATTTCTGTCTAGTGACAGAAGATAACCAAATCAAATAGTAGTATATATTTATAGTCATCAAATATCATGATTACATACCGCCAAGTACCAGTGCATTGTTCTACCAAGCAAGGCACAAACAAGAATCAGAGTATGTAAATTATAATGTTCTCGCATTATATTGGTCAAGCTGCTTCCGACATGTGCCATAACATCGATGATCACATTGTTATATCATTAAGACACTATGTGCATACAAGAACACACATAAAATTTCTGTTAACAGCCATCACAAAAGTTTATTGCATATAAAATTATTGACATGTCACTTGATATAAACAAGGTATGAGATATTAATCTCTATTTAAGTAACACAACGGAAGCGAAATAATTTTTCCGCAATATACGAATAATTTCATACACAAAGGGTTCACACCTTCCTTGACAAATTAAACTGTACACAGATTCAACATAAAATTTAAATCAAGTTCAAAAAGTAGCAAGCTCCCAAGGTGTGTATACATATATAGATTCCCGTAAATAAAAGGTGTTATACCTTCTAAATATTGACAACCAATCAAAGTACGTCAATGAGTGTTCCGTACAGCAGTTTAATTTTGAGCCACCCCAATTAAGGGTGAAATATAACTAAACCGAGTATTACACACATCAAGGCAATCTGAGCCGCAACATATCATTTAACCGAGTATCTATATATGCCCATTACTATTCTAGAGTCGACGACGGAGGACAATATATACCAAGGAACTGTACCAAGGAACTATATCATACGTCTTTCGCTGCTAAAAACTTAGCCTTTGTTGTACAGGAATAATCAAAATAGGCACAAGAATATCTCACAGGCTCATGTAATTGAATATCAGAATCCAAGCACAAGAATAATCAATAAATTGTGCAGAACAATACAACAATATTGATTCTGTATAAATTAAATTTACAACAGAACATACGGCTGACCTGTTTCTTCAGCAAAGACCCTGATTGATCATTAGATGAGTTCTAATGATGACGTGCGATAATGCACAACAAAAATTTAACCAGATCCGTAACATAATAGGTTCAAAACAATCGTATAACACACGAATAAATTTGTCTTAAACTTGTTGGGATAGTGTATCGTGTGTGGAGTGATTTACGGAACAGATCCGTAATTAACGGACTTAATTACGGATTATTAAACTATAAAATAAATAATGCAATTCGTATTATCTAACAGATCTAACAAAATCAATATTAAGTGCAAATCTAACTCGAAGAACGAATAAGAAAATTACGATGCATAAAATAAGGACTAGAGATCAAACCGAGGCGAGTGGATACTCTTTCCTTAAGACAAATTGCTCTGGTATGGTGCCCACGGTAGTAGCAACTGTCTCCCAAGATACAACGGCTTTCGTCTCGAATTTAGAGGCACTTCAAAAATCCGAGCTCCGGCGAACTTACAGAGTGCTCCAACTTCTCTTCGACTCAATGTCTAGATCTATATGACTGACTCTTTTTGTGGTGGAAAAGAGAGTAGAAAAATTCAATGATGTATTAATCTTCATCCATGTGGTTCTTTATATAGTGGAGAGGAGGAGTCAATGCTCGAATTTGATTGGCTGAGACACATCATCAAACTTTTTCTCTTGGAAAAGTAATGGCCGACTTTTCCCTCAAGAAAGGTCATTGGGGAGTGTGCACCCTAGTAGCCGACCCATCCCTCAATTTTGATTGGTCGGATGATGTGTCGTCCGAATTCTGATTGGTCGAATGACACAACAAATTCTGATTGGTCGAATGACACAATCACATTCTAAAATTAATTTTATGGTTAATTTCATATAGAAATTTTGTCCAAAAAATTAATGGTAACTACCGAACCAAGCTCGAGCCGAGCCGAGCCGAGCGGACGGACGGGGCGGCGCGCTCGTGGAATAATCTAAGTCTCCCTCCCGCACAAAATGCCTTGCCCCTTGGGGCACATCTATAAGAGTATACACTAGCTCTTATTATTTGAGCTCACAAGCCTCAAGTTACCTATGTGGAGAATGAGGTGAGGTCCTCCCTTCAACTCCAATCTCCTACATATTTTCTACCAACTTTAGCCATTAATTTCTCATTCACCCGACATCCAAATCGAGTGATTCAAAAGCCCATCATCAACTACACCGTATGAAGTATTTAATGATATCATTAACTCTCGATAACATACATCAGAGCCTATCCATAATTAGCGCTAAAGTTGAATATTCAACCCTCCAAAAAGGGCTTTTTCTCCAACAGTGGCCTCGTGCCATTAGGTGCTCAATAACTAATATATGGTTCTCTCACGACCAAGCCTCGATTAGATTCTAACGGATTAGCATGGTTAATCTCTTAGTTGCATAGAATAAACTACTCACCCGAATAAGAAAATGCATTCCGGTTAAGATCGATTTTACCTACTGGTCTCTTTACCCCTTTTCCCACACTAAATTTAGGAAAACAACTCATTAATTACTTTTTTTTTTCTTGCACGGTTGTTAAGCTTAGATTATTAGACATGTAATTGCATGTGTGTAGTTTACAACCCCAGCCTCAAATTCTCCATGTAATTAGCTCCCCTGCCAACTCAATATTCAACCTTGTCTTGACCTGTTATCCTTTAAATAGCACCCCCTCCCAATCCCAACTTATTATTATTATTTTCATCTTATATATAGTCTTTAGTACTTTCCAAAATTTCAAATCTTCATTAACCGCCATTTAATTTAATTTACAATGTTTCGTTTTTTTCTTCTTGTCTTCTCTTTCTGCATCTTCAATCCCCTTCTTTTTGGTGCATCAGAATCAGATTCAAAAATTTACGACGATTTCGCAACTTGTTTAGCAAAAAACTCCATCCCAAGTAACGAAATCTCTAAAATTCTTTATGGTCAGACAAATACATCCTATTCCTCTGTTCTTGAAGCCTACATTCGAAACCGTAGGTTCAACACATCTTCAACTCCAAAACCTGTAATAATCGTCACACCACTTCAAGTTAACCATGTTCAAGCCACTGTTTCTTGCACAAAATCTCTGGGTTTATGGCTCAAAATCCAGAGTGGCGGCCATGATTACGAGGGCCTTTCATATGTTGCGGAATCTGCGTTTGTGATTCTTGATATGTTTAATCTCCGAGCAATCACCGTCGATATCCCGACTGAAAGCGGCAGGTTCAAGCCGGAGCGGACTTTCGGTGAACTATATTACCGGATTCAAGAAAAGAGTCAGGTTTATGGTTTTCCGCGGAGTTTGTCCCACCGTCGGTGTGGGAGGTCATATAAGTGGTGGTGGTTATGGTGCTATGTTGAGACGTTACGGGTTAGCCGTAGATAATGTTCTTGATGCACAGATTGTTGATGTTAATGGCCGGGTTTTGGATCGGGCCGCTATGGGTGAAGATCTTTTTTGGGCGATTAGAGGCGGTGGGGGAGCGAGTTTTGGAGTTGTCCTAGCTTATAAATTGAAGCTTGTCCGAGTACCTGAAATCGTGACCGTTTTCCGAGTTTTCAGAACATTGGATCAAAATGCAACAGATATCCTTTATAGATGGCAACAAATTGTTCCTCAAATGGATAACAATCTATTCATTCGAATTCTTTTGCAGCCGATTACAGGAAATGTGCAGAATCAGAAAACCGTTAGAGCAACATTCATAGCTTTATATCTTGGAGATTCCAATACGTTAATGTCTACGATGAATTCTGAATTCCCTGAACTTGGATTACTGAAAACAGATTGTTTGGAAATGAGTTGGATTAAATCAGTTCTTTGGTGGTCGAATTTCGATCAAAACACATCAGTTGAAACACTCCTCAACAGGACTCCAGATTCAGTCAAATTCCTCAAAAGAAAATCGGATTATGTTGATACCCCGATTTCAAAAGACGGGCTTAACTCAATTTTCAACAAACTCGCTCAACTTGGAAAGGTAGGGTTTGTATTCAATTCATACGGTGGACAAATGAGCCAAATACCTGAAACATCAACTCCATTTCCACATAGAGCAGGAATTTTGTACAAGATTCAATATTCTGTTAGTTGGGACTCTGAAGATCAAGTTTCGGAGACGGAATTTATTGGGCAAACAAGAGAATTACACACTTTCATGACGCCGTTTGTGACCAAAAATCCAAGACAAGCTTTTTTGAATTACAGAGATCTTGATATCGGCACCACAGACAATGGAAACAAGACTTTTGATCATGGGAAAGTTTATGGTCCTAAGTATTTCAAAGGAAATTATGATAGATTGGTGAAAGTCAAAACGGCCGTTGATCCGGAAAATTTCTTCAGGAATGAACAGAGTATACCTCCTCAACCCGGTACTGTTCCGATCTCATCCCGGTTCTTAACAGCCGGTTCTCGTGTTTGATAGAAGCAATTTGCATTCCAAGTGTTCGACATCATGGCTAATTGATTGGTACATTTAGGTTTTGTTTTTTGAATTGATGTAATTGTTCTGCATACTATTGGAAATTATAAATGAAGTTTGTTCGGCTTGCATTGGATACAATGAATGTTTTTTTAGGCCCGTCATTTCTGTTTAAAGTTTTTATTTTATAGTTAATTGTCAATTAGAACACATTTAAAAGATGTCGAGGATTTAAGATTATAGAAAAAGATTTTTGTCAAAATACATTTACTAGTGAAAGTGAAAATGGCGGTGAATTTGGCCGAATTACGTTGGTTTTGTCTTTGAAAATCAGCGTAATTCACTTTCAAATTCACTTTAACTTTCACTTTTCACTAGTGAAATATCTTTTGACAAAAATCTTTTCTTATAATCATTTTTCTTGACATCTTTCATATATTGTATCATTTAGGACCTTTATCCCTTTATTTTAAAATTGACTTTGACCATTTTCATATACTTCTTGGTCCATTTTCAAATACATATTATTATGATCAAACGTATTGCCGCGTACAACTTTTTGCATCATTTCGTATTTATAAAGAACATATCATTATTGACTCAAAATTACTGAGTTTGAAGATGATTATTACTTGGTGCGCTTTGTTTCAAAGGACGGCTATGATCGTGTACTTCAATACGGTCCCGGGTTAATCCAAAACTATTATATCACGGTATCCAAGCGGGCGGCCCTCTTTTCATCCTTGAAGGAAGAGATTCATGTAACTATGGTGTGGGTGTGTTTCTCAAGGGTTCGATCATGTAGAGTATTTTGAGGATATGGCTCTAATGGAATTAAAGGGTTGTTTTGGCAAAGCCTGTTGAGTGGATGATATCCTCTCTTGTAGCCACTCGGAAGAAGTACGCAAGGGTTTGTGTTGAAACTGATCTTAAAAAACTTCTCGCGTCTTCTGTTATTCTCAATGATTTGATGTATAAGGTAGAATACGAGAGTCTTCATGATTTGTTTTATTTGTGGGCTGATTTTATAGACAAAAAACTGGAGTTACGTACTCACAGTGACATGGTGATAGAACAACCCCAAACGTACCGAAGACCAACGATGGTGAATGCTCCTGCTTCATCTAACCTTTTTGGGTTTTGGATGTTGGCCAATAATCGAAGAAGATGTCCTAATCCATCGAACAACCAACCAGCTGCACATCATGTAATTAGGAGAGGAAGTTAGTCGCAATCCACAAGTGGCGACCGTGAGGGATAAGTTAAAGAAAAAATGAATAGTATGAGCAACAATGTGTCTTGATTCTCGTAAGAGATGATGGTAGTGGTAATCCACAAGAGGCGACCGTGAGGGTAAACAAAAGGAATAATATGATCGAGCAACAATATTGGATCTAGATTCTCATTTTTTATTTAGGGGAATAAGGGAGAAGGACATAAATATTTCATCAATTGAGAAGAAGGATAGTATTTTGAAACTTTTGCATAAAGGACAAAACTATTAATTCACTGTCGAAATTCACTAATTTTCAAAATTCATCGTCGAAATTCACTAATTTTCGGGATTCACTATCGAAATTCACTGATTTCAGGATTCACTGGGGAGATTCACTGATTTTCGAGATTCACTGTTTGTCCTTCTCGCTATAAAAATTATGCAGTTGTCCTTCTCCCTATAAAACATATGTAGATGTCCTGTTACTTAAAAATATTCTAGATTGTGTCATTATCCCTAATTTTCTATTTTTATTTTGCGGTATGAATTTGAAACGGAATGGTGCATTGCATATATATATATATATATATATATATATATATATATATATATATATATATATATATATATCGGAAACCCGTGCGATGCACGGAGAACGTTATATTTAAACAGTCGATCTGTGTATATAGAAATTTGTAGATAATGTAGTAATTTAAGAGCTATTTAAGTGAAACCAAAATTAAAAAAAAATGGCATGAATGAAATATTTACAATGATATTTTTTTTGGCTAGAAATTGTAGTAATTGAAAAGCTATGTAAGTGAAAGAAATAAACCTAAACATGAGAAACATGTCGGATAATGAATTAAAATAGATTGAAATGAACATGTAACAGTATTATCAGGAAAAAAAAGTACAATGAAGCAATAAGTATGAAATAAACAAAGTGGATCCGACCCATTGTACAAATGTTGTATACCCGTGCATTATGCATTCCTACTACATCCAAGATTGCACATCTTCCCGGGTGAAGTTTAACGATAAATAATTGGTGAAATTTTTTTTTTTTTTTTTACTTTAGGGACAGTTTATGGGTCTTTATACATTGACAAAAAAAAAAAAAAAAAAACCGAAACAGAAGAAACAACTTCAAAAAAAAAGAACAAAGCCAAAGAGAACCAAGGAGATGCAACTCCTATCAAAAAGCCTATAAAAAGTCTATGTACCGCATATCTAAGAGCTAAAAGGAATGCTGGGAAAGCTAATACCAGAGCTCAACCCTTCAAATTGGAAAACCATAATTGCCTGTTACACCTGGAGAAAAAAAACCACAACAGCCCAAAGCTCCAAACAAAAATAGATTATGATTAATTGGAGGACACACTGGTTGCACCATTCATAAATTGAAGGGTGCATTATATTGATTCCATGCATCTTATCAATGATTCACCAAATTGCAGACTGCGCCAATAAAGCAATGAGCCGATTATCCATTGTGTATAAGAATAAGCACAAAGCGTAAAGCAAAAAAACGCAACAACTGTATGGCACTATGCATAAAAATATTTTTCTAAGTTATATATGAGAAAATTTGTTCTATAATGCAGCTCCCCCTCTCTCATACAACCCAACCTGGCTTCATATATCCACATGATTTCCAATCAGCAGTTGTTCTTCTTACAGATACTAAAAGGTCATCCTGACAGGAATACCAAACAATGACGTCTACAACAGCAGTGTGATCTGTTGATTTTAGGACATGTAGTTGGGAATGATGATTCCAAACTAAAATCTAAATGATACAAAATTAATGTGACAAAAATAGTTCTGACGTAAATTCTTGAGCATAGAAAAACCATCATCTTAAACCAATCTCAGTAATACTTGGTTATAATTTACTTGGTTATGTGACCATTTCAGACCACTCACCTAAAGAAGATCAGGTTTTGATAAATTACTAATTAGCTCTTAAAAACAAAACCATCAAAATCTGCGAGATGTATGCAAATGAAAATGTACGGTAAATTCAACCTCCAACTTATGTCAAGAATGCTTATATAGACCATAAGACATTTGAAGAAACAGTCATATGATGACCTTCCAAATTTTGTTAAACTAACAACAAAAAAGACCATTGCACACTCTATTAACAAACTAACTTTGTCTCAACTCATGAAACAGACAGACACTTCATTCATTCGACCAACACTTAAAAGTGAACCAAAACAAAAATTTAGCTTCACATACATACATGGATGAATGAAGTTGAAGGTACCTTATTGGCATCTAAATCCCTCTCACGGTTCCTCTTCCAACAAATAGAATTTCAAACCACAAACATGTCACTGAAATCGGAATGAACACATCTGCATAAAAGGAGAAGAAGAAATCGGTGAACATCTAACAACAATTGATGAGATACAAACCCCAACACATGAAAATAAATAATAATTGCGTTCTAAAAATATCGGTGTTAGGATGATTGAAATCTATGCAATAAGCGTGGTCCAAGCACTCTCCCACGTCTTCTGAAAAATAAGAAACCCCAAACATTCTAAAACAAATACGGCAAACAAAATAAGCGAAGCAAGAAAATATAAGGGTAAATTACCCACCCATATCACATGCGATCCTTATATAAAGATAAATCGTCGTCAATGGAAGTATCTCTCCATCGAGCACCTGAAGTGAACCATGTTTATAGCAAATGGATTGTGTACTAATCACTTAATCCTTCCACAGAATTAATCTGAAGTTTTCATCAATAAGTTGTCTTTAAAAACCAACGCAAACAAACCTACGTCCTCAGCCAAAACAAATGATACACCGTTAGACTAAAAAATCAAATTCAAAACAGATAAGACGGTTAAAATATGATTAAAAAGGTATTAAAAAAACAACCCAAACTCCTCATCTGCTTGCCTCTATCCACACTTGCTGCTTCCCCTACAATATAAATAAGAAAGTCAGCAATGATTATTTTCATCTATGAATTTAATGAATGTTCTGACAGTCTATGGAATTGAGTTTGATTATGTAGGGTGTTTCGAACCATTATAAAATCTTTCAAGAAATTAAACATAAAGTAAAGCAGGAATTGCATAAAAATTAGAATTTTGAAAATCGCTATTAAACACGAAACACGATTCTCCAAATCCGATCGATTCGTTAACTTATACCTAAGAATCACAAATCATACACGAATCGGCAAGAATCTCATCAATAGGATCATTTTAAATATCAATCTCCGTAGTCGGTTTCTTCCCGTATACTTGAATCCATATGAATCACAGATCATACCTGAATCGCCAAGAATCTCATCAATAGGATCATAGGATCATTTTAAATAACAATCCCCTTAGTCGGTTTCTTCCTGTTGATCTATTAGAAGAGGCTGTTTGCATTTGTGAAGATTTTGCTTAAATGATAGCAGAGTGGAATAGATGTGGGATGGGAGTTACACTTTCTGGAAGCAGTTATACGGGAATGGTTGAATTTTCAGGGCTGCTTTATGGCTTATGGGTGGAGGGGACGAACGGGGAGGTGAAAAAGAAGATGGTGGGAGTTGTTGGTTATGGGTGGAAAAAGAATGGGGTAGTGGAAGTTGGAGGTTAAGGATAGTGGAGAAGTAAATATAACTGATATCGTGGGTTTTTTTTTTTTTTTTTAAGTTATGGGTTGTTAAAGGGTTGAAAACCGGGTATGGATCGGGTCAATTGACCAAAACGGATAATTTGACGGTTATTTCCTTGAAAATATATAATAAGATATACTGAATTAGGTGCGTATTCCGACGGGTATAAAATAAACATCCATACCCTAACCTATCCATTGCAAGTTTTGGAAAATAAAATTCATACTCTAACTTACTTTTAAAAATACGATACCCTAACGAAAGAGTAGATCGAAATTAACATCGCAACTTCTCATCCATAATGAGTATTTTTTTTTATTCTTTTTTTCAAAAAGGGATCTTAGAACTGTTTGGATTGAAAGAAAAAGGAAGAGAAAGAAGAAAGGGATTGAACTGATTTTAATTGGGGGTGTTTGAGTACGTCAATAGTAGAAGGAAAGGAAAGATTATGAGGAGACCAAAGGAAATGATGTAATAAAAATTAGAATTTATCTGCTTTCCGTCTACTTTCAACAAGATTTAGAAGGAAATGGTATTTTTTTAAAATAATTTATATAATTACCCCTTCAAAAAAAATATTTTATACAATTATTTAAATAACCTTAAAATTAATACTAATCTTACTAATCTAATGTCTAAAATTGAAAAATTATTTATAATCTTGTGATTTTTTTTCTTTTCTATTGATTTCAAACACACTTTCAAACTTTCATTTCCTTTCCGTCTAGTTCTATCCAAAAATTCAAAATAAATTTCACAATCCCTCATTCCTCTCTCCTTTCTTTTACATCACTAACTTTACTTTTCTTTCCATCTATTTCGCCCGATCCAAAGCAGTAGCTTAGAGGCTTTAAGCCTAAAATATACATCAGCCCAAGGCTGTTAAAACTAGCTTGTTCAGTAAGAGGGGCATTTCCCTACCCACCCACAGAACATTAAACCTATGCAAGAACTAATTACCATAGTAGAGAGCAAAAAAACAACATAACCATCTACACAACATATACAACAAAAGGAGTACAACATGCAATGCATAAAGTAACGGCCACCGTCTCTTTCATCTTGAAGTCGTATGCTTTGTGTTTTGCTTTCTCTTTAGCTTCATTTGCCTTATCTCCAGCTTGTCCAGCTATGGAGTCAGCCTTGTCGTCCTTGGCCGTCTCCATAGAATCACTTGCTTTTCCTTCATTTCTTGTGATTTTCTTTAGATAATTTCCCGTTAAAATCATCGGCTCTATCCGTAGCTCTAGACATTCCCTCTTTTGCCTTCTCTGCAACGTTTGATGTCTTTCTCTCTGCTTCTTTCACCCCTTTTCGCCAGTCATCATTCGCTTGTTGTGCCTTCAATCGCCAAGACCATGCAACCATTTGACATTTAATTAATTGGAAAAAGAAAAAGAAAAAACGGAATCAATTCAGAAAAAAAGAATCGGATCAAAAAAATAAAAAAAAAAGGACATATATGATATATATACCTGATAATGTCTGGAGTCAGAAGCAAAACAAACCTTGGAAACTTTGGAACGAGCAAACTGCAGGGAAGAAGAAGGAGGAGGGAATGCTTTAGAAATGTTGAAGAAAATGCTATTTGTTACTACAGACATTGCTGCGCTGCTATTCTTTGATTAATTTGATTAATCTTTCTTGATTTTGCTATTGATTTCTTTCTGTTTTTTTCTTTTGCTATTGGATGAATCGTTGATACTGGAATGTGGATCTGCACTTTCGTCTCCTATTTATAATTTTATACAGCTAAGAAGAGAAACTTAAACAAGTCACCGTCCATGCAGTGGGAAAACATGGAGCTGTAATCAGCTGACACGTATCTCGTGTTTACTTAACACGTAGGGATTTTCTTATGTTGTCTTGAACACAGCGCCCGTCCATAGTTCGACACGAATCAGCATGGCTGTAAAGGTGAAGGAAAAAGTCTACATTATATCTTATCTTATCTTATTATTACTTGTGAACGTGAGTCCAATATAAATTGTTAATAACGGTAATATCAAAGAATACATTATCAAAGTGAAACAAATTGCGTAAATTTAAACCATAATAATTCAAGGCACAAGATAATAGAAGCAAACCAAAACACATCACATTCTTTGTAAGATGTAAAATTTCTTTCTTAAACACGCGTGAAGATTGTGAATCACTTCTCTTCCAAAGTACTATCGGGAGTTTTTCACCAACAAAATAAACCACAATATGATGTATCGGAGACCAATATCATAAAGCCGATCCCCTTTAGCCGACTTTACGTAATGAAACATTATAGAAAAATAATAAGCGGACCATAATAATCGCACGGTCAAATTTCCGGGGCGTCTTAGCTTCCAGGATCATTAATATGCTTGAAAATCGTTTCACTCATTTTTTATACGACATTTCTTTTTCTTATCATTAATGATACATCATTGATCTCGTGTTAATTCATTTGATGGAAAAAAAACACGTGTCGAACAGTCTAAAGAATATAAAAAATGATTTGTTATTCTACCGTCAATTTTACTGACGTTCGTACTGCAAACGGCCATCGGTTCCACCGACGTTATGTTGTTCAAAATAATACAAAACATTTAATGTGGTATCCACGTGGTCACATGTGGGCACACCTTCTTGGCGCAAATATTTCTTTCCTTTTTTTTCCCTCTTTTCTGCACAAACTACTAATGGTACACATTTGATAAAAGAAAAACACGGTTTTATTCAATTGTTGTTGATGTATAACATTTGTATGATAAAAATTACGATATATTATATATTTTATCGACTCTTTCTATATAAAATATAAGAAATTATAACAATAATCTTATGAAATATTAATAGTTATGAATAAATCTAATTAATATAAAAATCTAGTAAAAGTAATAAAAAGTTATAAATTTTGTACCGGATTAGTAACAGTGAGTGTCGTGTCGATTTACGTGGTATTTTTGGTATTTGATTATGATTTTAGGTAAACCAAGACCCAGTGGCGACACTTTTTGAAGTCAAATCATATCTTTTGAAGGAAGTAAGGAAGTGTCACAAGTTTAAAAGTTAAAGTGGATCAACGGTTCGTGATACTATTATCAAGATATATATTCGACGAACGAATGGCCCATTAAAAAGGCATTTTATGAAGAAGAGTCCTTCATGAAAGTTTTAGATCTTTCAAAGAGCTTTACAACGCTTCTTGAATCATGTCAATTGGAGATCTACAACTCAAGATATGATTTTATCAAGTTTCAGCTAAAAATTGGAGGAATTACACACGGATCAATCCGACATCACCTCGGATCGATCCGGATTATCAAATAATGTGCAGTAATGATGATTAGCACATGACTCTGCAGAAAATAAGAGGATGATAATGTTTTTTATTCCCGGATCGATCCGAAATTGATCCCGGATCGATCCGGCCAGGAAAAATCTGCCTATAAATGGACATTTTATGCAGACTGTAAAAGGTGTACCAATATATATATAGATTAGGTTATATATATTTTCTAAACCTCTTTTTTTAGTAGTATGTATATAGGCCTTATGCCATAAATAATGTAATAATAGTAGTATCGTTGTAATGCTCGGGGAATTATCGGAAGATCAATGTTGTTGAAGTCGTTGTAATGTCCGGAAGAATCGACCTCGAATAATGATTGTAATCGGGTAATTTTCTAAAGTATTTATGTTTGTTATTTTTAATTTTATCTTTTTAATCGTTATAATGTTATTCGGCTAAATCTAATAACTAGCCAAGGTTATGTAATCGTATTATTTCAATCTTTTCGATAAATGAATGTTGTCTAAGTAAAATTGACTAAAATTGAGTTAATTGAATCTTTTTCTATTTTGCAACGTATTGATAATATTCGGATTGAAGTAATTAATCAAGATGAATCGCAACATATAACCTAACGATGAAGGCCCGACCGAGAGAAGTTAGGATATGAGATAAAAGATAGAAAAACCGGAGGTAAAATTGGCCGTCTGAAAGCGTGACAAGCGGAATCTATTTCCTACCGAAGCGATTTGTCTTGGGAAGGATGAATCTTATTAAAAATTGTGCTTAAGATCGTAATAATGTTAAAATCAACAGTTTAATTGAAACTAACACCGGAAAGTTAAATCGATCCACCTGACAACCGGAGCCTTTTGAATAACATCGGTTGTCGACAAACGGAATAACCTCTTTTATCCGGGGTAGATTTGTACTCGGTACTGTTCGGACTAAGCGAGATTAGCATGGGGCGATTGTGGAGATTGAGCGATGACAAATTGACATATGACAATTTCATACGCTCGTGTGAGGAGGAATTGTTAACCTCGAGAGTGCACCGTTTCATTTACTCAATTGGACCTAATAAAAGGAAGATCGAGCACATCCGTTAAACCGAAAAGATTGAATAATTCAATTATATATATCTTGGCTAGTTCTATAATAATTATTAGTATTTAATATTTTGGTATATCTATATATATATATATATATATATATATATATATATATATATATATATATATATATATATATATATATATTATAATTAGTTATGTATTACTATATATATTTATGTATTTATATATATTATAATAGTTTAGTTGTGATTTATGAAATTATTTTTGTTTATTAGTATAGTAACGACTTGTATGATAAAAAACTGCGATTTAGATCGAGATAATAATATTTGTTTGGTGTTTAACCACACTTAAAAGAATTACCTTGTTTCACGAGGATTCGACACTGACTCACCACACTAGCACTACAGATTTGACCCGATACTTTGTCGGTTAAGAATTTGGAATAGCACTAGAAAAGGCCACGTCGACTTTTGGCGCCGTTCTTTGAGGAGCAGCGCTAATTTTTTCTTGGTGTCTATGGTTACTACTTGTACCGACTCAAAATTCTCGAGAATAAGTCAACACTTTTTCTTATCTCATTTCTATTTTGTTTTTCGTTGGTATCTACTTTCTTTGAGTTACCAATTTTCTTCTTTTACAAAATTGAGTATTTTCTATTTTAGTTAGTTGATGACGAGAAGTGGTAAGGCCCGCTCACTCCTTATAAGCGACATAAACACTTACGAAAGCGCGTTAAAGTAGAGAGTAAGCGTGGTCATACAAGTCGGAAATCGACCACGAATCATCATCAAGCGAAATACGAGAATGGCGAAATCGGTGATGAAACACTGAACAAGGGCTAGAACATGCTCGAGGCATGGACAACACCCTTTAACCCTAATAATAATCAAAATCCTAATAATAATAGGAATAATCGAATCGGAACCGGAATAATCGTAATAACCCACCAAACCCGAGACTATATCGTGATCAAACCATAAGAAGAAACCGGACTAATAATCTCATTCTTTTACCCAATGAAGGAGTGAATAATTTAGAAATTAAATCTCATCTTTTGGTTTAATTGGCGCAAGAGCCCATTTTCTAGGAGAGGATGATGAAGATCCACATCATCATCTCTATCTTTTGAAGAAGCTGTGCAATCTGACCAAAAGTCAAGGTGCTCATAAGGAACTAACGAGGATGACTATGTTTCCTTTTTTCTTTAAAAGGGCGAGCCGAGATTGGTTTATGTCTCTTCCACATCTTTCACTTACTAGTTGGGAGGATATTCAAACTGAATTTACGAAACAATATTTCACTCAGGCGAAATTTGGAATTAAAAGTCGAGGTTGCTAACTTTAGCGAGGATCGAAGAAAGCGCTTGGGAATGCAGGAAAGATTTAAAAATTGTTAAGAGCTTGTCCCGACCATGGTTATTCCTTAGATATGCAAATCCAACTTTTCTGTCATAAATTACGAAAAGACTCACGTGCGGATGTAGATCATGCATGTGGTGGTTCTTTAATGATGAGTGAAGCACAAACAGTTTACGATGCTATAGAAAAGATTTCCAAAAATGACAGAATGTGGGAAACCGGTTCTAGCACCAGAAAAGTAGCTTTTGCAGGAGAATGTACATCTAATACAGAAGTTCTAGCACATTTGGAAAATTTGAGTAGGAAATTTGATGGCTTACAATCGAACAAAAATCAAAATTCAGAAAATAGTACACCAACTGAATACTCAAATCAGGATAATATGCCATTAGGGATTGAAGAACCAACAGGATATTCGAGAGAGGAGGTAAGTTTTCTTCAGCAGCATAGGAATTTGAACAATGCATACTCAAACTCGTTTAATGCTATTAGAAGAGACCACCCAACATTTCGATGGTCTGAAAACCCTAGTAAGCAAGGACAACCGCCATATCCAGTTCCATATAGGAATTCGTCTAATAATCAAGTTTATCAGGGAGATACCTCTAATCAGAATTTACAATCATTACCTAGATCCTATCCTCAACACACCACTCAAAGTATACCAGTAACTCAAAGTTCAACTCAGCCTGCAGAAGGGGTTGAAAAATGGGAGAAACTAATGGAAAATATGATGGGTGTGGTATCTACTCAAGCTAAAAATATGGAAACAATGATGACTTTTATTGGTACAGTCACTAAAGATATGAGTACAATAAAAACATCTATGAGTGGCCATGATACCAGAATGAGAACAATAGAAGCCTCATTAAGAAATATGGAAGATCATTTGAGTAGGGAAGGTGAACGTAAAAACAGTAGACCACCAGGAGGATTACCAAGCAACACTGAAAGAAATCCGAGAGAGGTAAATGCTGTAGTTACGAGAAGTAGAAAACTCTGTGGTAGTAATGGAGTAGAAAACTTCGGGAATAATGAAGTAGAAGATGATTTAGATGGAAAAATGATGAAACTAAAGATGAACTTGAATTCAACGATGAGGAGGAAGAAATTATAGAAATTCTTGAAAGGAAATAGAAGTATGGAACACGAAAATAAAGGTGAGAAATGGGTAAAAATCCGAGAATTGCGAAAGATCCCATGGATGAAGACTTAAGAAGTTTATTCAAGGAACATGTTAGAATGAATGATCTGAAACCAAGGATGAAAAACAAGAAGAGTTGAAAGAAACGGAAGTAGAGATTGATTCGAGGAGCGTTTTAAAGAAAAATTTCAAGATCATGATACTTGGCGATCAAGTAATACTCAAAAGTTTAAGGAGAAAGGAAAGAGAAAATGACTTTGGGATCAAAGGTTATAGATTTAGAATCTTTACCTTACCCACCTAAAGATCAAATTAAAAGATTAAAGCGATAAGAAGTATGCTCGTTTCCTTGATAACTTTTCGTCATATTCATGTTAATATCCACATTATCGAAGCTCTAATTAGTATGCTGCTTATGGAAAGTTTGAAAGATATTACATCAAACAAGAAAAAATTAGAGGAATATGAGAATATATGCCTAAATGAAGAATGTTCTCATAGTTTTGCAAGCATAAGTTACCACCTAAAATGAAAGATCTGGAAGTTTTACCATTCCGTGTGAAATTGGAGGATTTACTGTTTAAGAAGGTCTTATGTGATCTTGGAGCTAGTATAAATCTCATGTCTTATGAGGATTATAGAAAGCTAGGCATAGGAAAGCTTACGAAGGCGGAAATGACTGCAAATGGCGGATAGATCGATTAAATACCCTAAAGGAATTATTGAGGACGTATTGGTTAAAGTAGACAAGTTCTATTTTCCGGTAGACTTTGTAGTTATGGAAATGGAAGAAGGATATTCAGCGCCACTTATCTTAGAGGTCGACCACTACAGCTATAGGAAGAACTTTAATAGATGTCCAGAAAGGAGAGTTAATTCTGAGAGTCAATGAAGATGAAGTTGCTTTCAATATATTCAAAGCTATGGAACATCCATACAGATCACCAGAATCATGTTCTTTTATAGAAGATATTCATTCGGTCTATGATATTCAGTTACCAACTTTTGAAGACAGATTAGAAGAATGCTTAACACTGTCTATCTATAAGGAAGATGAGAAAGACACCGAAATGAAAGAGATAATCTTTTCTCTAGATAAAGGAAGTTTTACTTTTAAACCATCATGGCTTAAGTATTTGGAATTAGAACTAGAAGGACCAGTTCTTAAACCATCACTGGAAGATCCACCTAAGAATCTGGAATTGAAACCGTTACCTTTAAATCTGAAGTATGCTTTTCTTGAAACTAATAATCTATTACCGGTTATTATTTCATCATCTTTAACTGATCAACAAGAAGATCAATTACTTAGAATGTTGAAAAAGCATAAGAAAGCTTTTGGATGGGCGATTGCCGATATATTCGAGGTATTAGCCGGAGATTTGCGTTCATAAGATAATTACGAAGGAAGATGCTAAACCTTGTATTCAACATAGCGCCGCCTCAACCCAAATTTGCAGTTAATTGTTAAGAAAGAGGTCATTAAGCTATTAGAACTGGGGATAATTTTTCCCATATCAGATAGTGAATGGGTAAGTCCAACTCAAGTGGTACCAAAGAAAGGATGTTTCACAGTGAAAGAAAATGAAAAGAATGAATGGATTCCGACAAGAGAAATTACCGGATATCGAATGTGCATTGATTTTCGAAAACTTAACGATCATACTAAGAAAGATCGTCATCCACTTCCATTCATAGTGCAAATGTTGGAACGCTTAAGTGGACATAAGTATTACTGTTTCTTAGATGGTTATTCAGGATATTTACAAATATTCATTGCAGCAGGAGATAGAGAAAAAACTACTTTCACTTGTCCTTATGAAACTTTTGCTTATAAAAGAATGCCGTTTGGTTTATGTAATGCACCAGCTACATTTCAGAGATGTATGATGGCTATATTTGCTGATATGGTTGAGAAATTCTTAGAAATTTTTATGGACGACTTTAGTGTTTACGGAGATTCATTTGATGAATGTTTATCGCACTTAGAACGAGTGTTACAACGCTGTGAAGATACTAATTTAGTTTTAAACTGGGAAAAATGTCACTTAATGGTATCAGAAGAGATTGTGCTAGGTCATAGAATCTCTGAAGTAGGTATCGAAGTTGATAAAGCTAAAGTCGAGGTAATCGAAAAGTTACCTCCACCAGTTAATTTAAGAACTTTGAGAGGATTTCTCGGACATGCAGGATTTTATAGGAGATTTATTGCAGATTTCTCGAAAATAGCAAAGCCTCTAAGTCGTTTACTTGAAAAGGAAGTACCTTTTAACTTTGATAGTAAATGTATGGAAGCCTTTCAGACCCTAAAAGCGAGGTTAACTACTGCACCAGTGCTAGTAGCACCAGATTAGGTTGCCGTTTGAAATTATGTGTGATGAGTGATTTGGGTGTAGGAGCGGTTTTAGGTCAAAGATATAATAAAGTACTCAAAGCAATCTACTATGCATCTCACACCTTTGACGCAGACTCAACTTAATTACGCAACTACTGAGAAAAGAAGCTGTTATTGTAATTTTTGCCTTAGATAAGTTTAGATCGTATATCGTTGGATCTAAGGTTATTATCTATACAGAACATTCAGCCCTGAAGTATTTACTAAGTAAGAAAGATGCTAAACCACGTCTTCTTAGATGGATACTCTTACTACAAGAATTTGATATTGAAATTAAGGATAAAAAGGGAAGTGAAAATGTAGTAGCAGATCATCTAAGTAGAATGGAAAATGATGAAGAAATAGGAAATGAAATTAAAGATTCATTTCGATGAATCTTGTTTAGAATCGATACTCCTTCAACCATGCAATTATTAAAGAATAGAATTCCTTCTAAGGACATGTCACCATGGTTTGGAGATATCATTAATTACTTAACTTTGTGATTATATTCCGTCTCATTGGACTTGGCAATGAAAAGAAGTTCTTTTATGACTTAAAATTTTATTCTTGGGAGGAACGGACCTTTTTAAGTAAATGTTCGGATGGGATAATCGGAAAATGTGTGCACGATAATGAAATTTTAAGTGTTTTATCATTTTGTCATGATCGTGAGGCGGGAGGTCATCATGGAGGTTGGAAAAGCGCTTTTAAAGTTTTACAATGTGGTTTTATTGGCCTACATTATATAGAGATGCTTATAAGTATGTTAAATCTTGTGAGTCTTGTCAAAAATGGGAAATATATCTAAAAACATGAAATGCCTATGCAACCTATTTTAGAATGTGAATTATTTGATGTTTGGGGTATAGATTTCATGGGACCTTTCCCAATATCTTTTGGAAAAGATTTATTCTTGTGATGGTAGATTATGTTTCAAAATGGGTAGAAAGTTTGAAGCTCTTCCCACTAATGATACCAAAGTTGTCATCGATTCCTTAAAAGAATATATTTACTAGGTATGGCATTCCGAGAGCTATCATTAGTGATAGAGGGTCACACTTTTGCAATAGACCATTTACCAAGATAATCGAAAAATATGGTGTAACGCATAAGTTAGGAACACCCTATCATCCACATACCAGTGGTCAGGTAGAGGTATCTAATAGAGAAATTAAAAGAATTGTAGAAAAAACAGTGGACTCAAATCGTAAAAGCAAGCGAGAGAAGCTGGATGATGCATTATGGGCATACATAAATGACCTTTAAAACACCAATTGGTTGTTCTCCTACAAACTAGTTTTGGTAAATCTTGTCATCTCCCAGGTTGAATTAGAACACCGGGCCTTTTGGGCTATTAGATTTTGAATTTCGATCCTAAAAATTTGTCGGTGATCTGATTACTTGATTAATGAGAACTAGAAGAATTTCGTCTCGATTCTTATGAAAGCGCTCGAATCTACAAGGCATACGAAATCTTTTCACGATAAGAGAATTTATAGTCGTGAGTTCCATGTAGGTGATCGAGTGTTATTGTACAATTCACATTTAAGGTTATTTCGAGGTAAGCTTAAATCAAGATGGAGCAGTCCATTTAGAGTAACAAGGGTTTACAAATCTGGAGCTTTTGAACTAAGCGATGGAAGTACAACTTTTATAGCCAATGGCCCACAGGTAAAATTTGTTTGTGGAAGGAGAAGGACCTCTCGAGGAAAGAAGTAATGTTGCTAACAGATCCGCCAAAGCGAAAAGCGAGGAAAACTAAGTTGGTGAGTCCAGGTACTATATTTCTTGTTTACTTTACTTTTACGTGTTTTATATGTTTGAACTAGTTTCATCTTTTACCGGGTGAGCGTAAAAGAACTGGATGTTTTTAGATAGAATAGGAGTTTTATTTTGCTTTTGAAGTTAGGCCTTGATAAGGATGTCGCGTTTACAATAGAAGCTTGTTTTTGAGAAAAATAAGCAATTATTGAGAGAGATCGATTGAAAGAAGTTTGTAATGGAAAATCGAGAAGTTCGATAAAAGAGAAGGAAAAGTTTTTAATGAGATCGAGAATCTGTGGAAAAAGTGAGCATAATGGGAAATGTGGAGAAAGCACAACCAAATCTCGGGATGAGTGTTTGAATGTTGTTAAGAAGGAGCGATTAGATGGTTATCCGAAAATCGATGGAGATCAAAGAGAAAATTGACGCATCATTTCTCAAGGTTAGGTTGATAGAACGATATATCGAACTCTGGAAGATTTAGAAATAGAGGAATTAGGACCCCCATAAGTCTCGAATATTTTACTTTTTATTTCAAACGCTTTTTATAAAAAAAAATTTGCATAACCTTTGAAAATTTTATACAATTGGATCTTTATAAAATTTATGAAAGTTTTATAATAAAGTTTTATAAAAGTTTTATTTCAAATTTTAAGTTTAAAAAAAAAAAATAAAAAAATTTGTCGGATCGATCCGACATGACCCCGGATCGATCCGGTACCTGAAAAACCTAAAAAGAACGGGATTTCTTTCTTCTTCTTTCTCTTCCAAAATTTTTTTTTTCACAGCCGCCCCACACCCCATCATCCCCACTCGAATTTTTTTTCTTTCATCACATAAACACACTAACACATTACCCCACTCTTTATTTTATTCTCCTTTTCCCCTCTTCTCTTCAATCTCTCACTTAAAATTGAAAAATTTCAAGAAAAAGGGTCAACTTTCATTCCGGCGACTTTTCATCTTTTCCGGCCAACTTTTCAACCTTTATAGTCTATCAAGGTAACAATGTAGTATTTAATCTTATCAATTTCGTTTTTTTAATTTTATTTTAGTCATTTATTTTCAACCGTACTATTATTCACTTGTGTTGTTTTGGTTTTGTTTGTTTTTGTTTTTTTGAATTGTTGGGTCACTTTATCGTAGAATGGCGAATCCTCACAGAACAACGACTAAGAAGCGAAAACAAGATATCCGCATCTCAGTACCAGTTATAGAAACGAGGCCTTTAACAGATGACAAATTGGCCGTTAGTTTTGAGCAAACTGCGTCTAGAGCAGCTAGAGATGCATATAAGAATGTTTTTGGAAAGTGTATAGCTGAGATAGAAAGGGGTATCGATTTTTTGGTTTTAGGGGATGAAGTTAGAGCAATTTTTGAGAAAAGACAATGGTTGGAAATAGCAGCATTGAGAGAAGGGGAGGTTAACACAACTATAGTTTCTGAATTTTATTCTCTGTTAAAGACGCATAATTCGACAGAGAATGGAGAGTTGACCTTTGTTACCCTTAGAACTAGACAAGTACCGTTTAATCCTAGCGTCATCAATGCTATTTATGGTATAGAAGATGTCCCTGATGAGGAGGATTATTACACGGTATATGGAACCTTAATGATGAAGCTGCTTTTGAACAGAGAGCCTTATTAGCCCAAAACGAACTTGATCCTACGGCTAAATGGCATGAAAATAGGTTTGGTTACGGGAACTATATTAGGGATATTAGAGCACTTAAGCGTTTTATTAGCTACACTCTTTACCCTTCTCGTCATTTGACATCTTTCGGTAAAGCGGATGTTTGTATTGCTTGGGCAATGGTAAATGATATTCCCATAAATGTGGGAAAAATAATGTACAAGAGGGCTTTGAAATTTGCTGCGAAAGCTAGGCCGGGAAGTCATATGCCTTTCCCGTGTTTTATTTCTGCCTTATGTCAAAGACTCGGTGTTCCGACCTTGCCTAATGATAAGTTGATCTTGGCTAATGAAGCCTTAATTGGCCCTAATTTGAAGCGTCTTCCGGATGAGAAAATTGATTATAACAACACGAACCGCCGCCGACCTCAAAATATTCCACCTGTTTCCCAACCTACCGCTGTTCCTCCATCATCTAGTCAATCACAGTCTCAGCTCCCTAATACCATCACATATGACATGTTTCAATCTTTAGCCTATGATGTTTATCGTGCCAATGCCAATATGGCTGTTTATGCAGACAGGAATAGGTAGTGGTCTGAAGACTTAAGGCAAGGCATGCGCGGTATATATCAGATGAATATACTTCAGAACCCTGCCTACGCGGAAATGAACATTCCGCAATGCCAATCTGAGCCGTATACCATGCCCGATTTAATTCCACCAATGCCACCCCAATCCGACTTCCAACCAATGTCACATGCCTTTGGAAGTCAAGCTAGTGGTGTAGGTCAATTTTGTACAGGTATGACGGCTCCAGTTACGTCAAGTTGGGGAGGTTTTGAAGCATTTGCCAATATCACGGTGGGATGAGTTCGATTGGTTTAGATAATGCGATTCACGATGTCGGCGCCATTTCAAGATACATTGTTGAGTCGACCAACGATCCTGCTACTTCCCAACCCATGCCGGGATCGAATTTCGATGTGGAGATTGATGATACCGAAGAATGATTTAAACTTTTATGATAATTTGTCACTTAAACAATTTACTTTAGTATTTTGTGTTTTGTTCGACAGTTAAGTTTTTTTCTTTCTTTCGTTGTAGTTTTGGTCAAGATAAATTTTTAAGTTTTTTTACGCTATTTTGTATTTCATAACGTTTTATGTCGTGTTATAAATATTTTAAACTACAAAAAAAAAAAGCATAAGTTTGAAAGATAGAAAAAATCTGGGCATTTGAAAGACAAATTTCGTCTCTGTATTGCTACAGTACCTGCCCGGATCGATCCGATCAGAATTCGGATCGATCCGGCCTGTCATTGCCGACCTGACACGGCTACATACCTATTGGTCCGGATTGATCCGGTCCATTCTCGGATCGATCCGGTATTACTTTCCTGTCAAAGTACAGACTTTTTACTACTTTTTGCCTAATGTATCGTTTCTATAAAAGGAAATAGCAAGACAGTTTATATGTTGCTCATTCCTTTCTCATTTCTATCTGAATTTTGTTTTATAATATGTCTAACCACTCATCTCCCTCGGTTAATAGTTATGAACCACATACGCCTGACGGTGTGGTTCCCGAAAGCCAAGCCTCTTGTTTTCATAACGACGTTCCGAGACGTCTAAATTTTGTTCAATATCCTATTCTGATGGAGAATGGTTTGAACATTGAAAAAGTTGATCAGTGGGGTAGAAATCTGATAAGAGGCTTTGGTTGGAAGAAATTTGTTAAACATCCGAGGGGTAGAATAAATATTTCTGTAGTCCGGGCTTTTTATTCATCTCTATCTGAAAACACTACGATAGCAGCAACTCAAATCATTACTGTCCGAGGCATTGTTATTCCCTTATCGTCCTTCGTTATTAATCAAGTTTATGAAATTCCGCCTTGTGGTTTTCCCGATACACATTTTGAGTTCCAATGGGAACTAGAAAATCCTTCTAATATTGTCAATAGAACCGCAGAAGCATTCCAGTACTTGTTTCCTCTTTTCGATCATAATTATGATTTTTCCACTCTTGCGTTATCCCCTCATCCGAGGCGTGAAACATTTTATTAATTCACGAGTCTATCCCACAAATGATTTCTCGGGAATTCAGGATTGCAATTGCTTTCGATGTATGCAATCACTATATCGAGCATATATTGGTGGGGATATTGATTCTGAGCGGCGGTCAATTTCGCAATAGAGCGACGTAGTAGAGGGAAGCCAATGCCGTTTGCTTGGCTTATATCGCGACTTTGTGTTCATTTACATGGAGTACCTGAGTTTGATCAAGACGAGATTTTTCCATCTCGTCAACAGTCTGATGTGTTGTTTGAATTGGTAGTTATCAGTTGGTAGTGACAGTTGGAGAGTTGTTAGTTAAGAAGTTAGTCTTTTTAAGATAGTAGTTCTTTAAGTTGGTAGACTAATAATCTGTTTAATTATGTTTCTCTTTGAGTGTAATAATTTTAATAATCTTGTTTAATATATATGTTTTTTTTCTTATGTTGATTCTATTAATGGAAACATAATAATACACACAAGTAATATCGCTAAAATAATAACAATAAATATAAAAATTTTAATTTTATTTTCGAACCTACTTTTTCGTACTCACTGAACATCGGGACGATGCCACTTCGTAAGTGGGGAGTAGAGTTAGGTTAGTAAACTAAAAATTAAAATTTTTCATATAAATTTATACTTAATTGCTTAATACTTAGTTTAATTTTTCTTGAATAAAAATAAGTAGATAATATATAATTAATATGAATAAAAATAATATAAATTGGTAAGAATAAAATTTTAATTTAGTAAAGTAAATTAGATATATTATAATTATATTATATATGTCAGTTTTAGATTTTTTATAAGATTTCAAGTATATGTAATTATACATAAATATTATCAAGTAATTTTCTTATGAAATTTAGCAAATATACTTATATTTATAATAAAATGTTAGAATAATTTTCTTTTTCAAAACGAAATATGAATATGGAATCGAACTAGGGATGACAATATTTGGCATAACTTTGAATAACTATGGCCAAATAGCCAACCTGAACGTAAATTTCCAATTTTTGTCCCCACCTCAGCCTTGTAGAGTGGCCAGACCTCACTCGAAATAGCCATTTGTGATTAAACTAATTAAAACCGACCCTTAGCCTATTTTTGGTCTACATTGCTTAAAAATCCTACGAGTTTGTACGTACTTATGAAAGGAGATGATGACATAAAAGCTAAGTATCGATGCAAAAGAATGGTATATGCTGAGATTGGAAAAGTTGGATAGGTATTAATATATTCGATCTCACCTCATGACGCTTGCAAGATAGTCGATTTTGGCAATGAGTTCGGATATGTTAGTATTCTATGAAAAAAAAAAGTGTGAAATAATATCAGAACGTTATTAATCGAGATATTTTTGATCAAAAATATGAAGGTGTAAGTACGTACGACTTGCTTCTTTCTTTTTTTTGATTTCCTTTTCTATCCTTTCGATTAACCAACACCCTGAGCCTAAAACGTTATAAGTCATTTTGCCAACTACTTGACTTAGTCCTGGATTCCAAATATTTCATATAAGTTGAGATAGGAGAATAATTCTAGAATTTTAATTATATTTATTAAGTAGATTATGCAGAATTTCATTTGAATGATATTTGATAAATAATTTATCTAAGTTATATACACTTTTTATCTTGTTAATTTCTAAGAAAGAAATAATTAATATGATTATAATATTGAAATGACATTTTACTGACTTGAGATTTAATCTACCAAGTATATCATTTTTATTGTAATTTTTATATATTACCGCTTATTTTGCTCGAGGACAATCAAAGAGCTAAGTGGGGAGTAGTTGATGTATAACATTTGTATGATAAAAATTACGATATATTATATATTTTATCGTCTTTCTATATAAAATATAAGAAATTATAACAATAATCTTATGAAATATTAATAGTTATGAATAAATCTAATTAATATAAAAATCTAGTAAAAGTAATAAAAAGTTATAAATTTTGTACCGGTTTAGTAACCGGAGTGTCGTGTCAGATTTACGTGGGTATTTTTGGTATTTGATTGCAGATTTTTAGGTAAACCAAGACCCCGAGTGACGACACTTTTTGAAGTCAAATCATATCTTTTGAAGGAAGTAAGGAAGTGTCACAAGTTTAAAAGTTCAAGTGGATCAACGGTTCGTGATACTATTATCAAGATATATATTCGACGAACGAATGGCCCATTAAAAAGGCATTTTCTGAAGAAGATTCCTTCATGAAAGTTTTAGATCTTTCAAAGAGCTTTCCAACGCTTCTTGAATCATGTCAATTGGAGATCTACAACTCAAGATATGATTTTATCAAGTTTCAGCTAAAAATTGGAGGAATTACACACGGATCAATCCGACATCACCTCGGATCGATCCGGATTATCAAATAATGTGCAGTAATGATGATTAGCACATGGATCTGCAGAAAATAAGAGGATGATAATGTTTTTTATTTCGGATCGATCCGAAATTGATCCCGGATCGATCCGGCCGGGAAAAATCTGTCTATAAATGGACATTTTATGCAGACTGTAAAAGGTGTACCAATATATATATAGATTAGCTTATATATATTTTCTAAACCTCTTTTTTTAGTAGTATGTATATAGGCCTTATGCCATAAATAATGTAATAATAGTAGTATCGTTGTAATGCTCGGGGAATTATCGGAAGATCAATGTTGTTGAAGTCGTTGTAATGTCCGGAAGAATACGACCTCTGAATCAGCAGTTGTAATCGGGTAATTTTCTAAAGTATTTATTTTTGTTATTTTTAATTTTATCTTTTTAATCGTTATAATGTTATTCGGCTAAATCTAATAACTAGCCAAGGTTATGTAATCGTATTATTTCAATCTTTTCGATATATAAATGAATGTTGTCTAAGTAAAATTGACTAAAATTGAGTTAATTGAATCTTTTTCTATTTTGCAACGTATTGATAATATTCGGATTGAAGTAATTAATCAAGATGAATCGCAACATATAACCTAACGATGAACTGACCAGAGAAGTTAGGATATGAGATAAAAGATAGAAAAACCGGAGGGTAAAATTGGCGTCTTGGCGTGACAACGGAATCTATTTCCTACCCGAAGCGATTTGTCTTGGGAAGGATGAATCTTATTAAAAATTGTGCTCAAGATCGTAATAATGTTAAAATCAACATTTAATTGAAACTAAAACCGGAAAGTTAAATCGATCCGCCTGACAACCGGAGCCTTTTGAATAACATCGGCCCGTCGACAAACGGAATAACCTCTTTTATCCGGGGTAGATTTGTGCGCGGTACTGTTCGAGACTAAGCGAGATTAGCATAGGCGATTGTGGAGATTGAAGCGATGACAAATTGACATATGACAATTTCATACGCTCGTGTGAGGAGGAATTGTTAACCTCAGGAGTGCACCGTTTCATTTACTCAATTGGACCTAATAAAAGGAAGATCGAGCAAATCCGTTAAACCGAAAAGATTGAATAATTCAATTATATATATCTTGGCTAGTTCTATAATAATTATTAGTATTTAATATATTATATATATATATATATATATATATATATATATATATATATATATATATATATATATATATATATATATATTGTAATGTTATGTATTACTATATATATTTATGTATTTATATATATTATAATAGTTTAGTTGTGATTTATGAAATTATTTTTGTTTATTAGTATAGTAACGACTCGTATGATAAAACCTGCGATTTAGATCGAGATAATAATAATTTGTTTGGTGTTTAACCACACTTAGAAGAATTACCTTGTTTCCCTGAGGATTCGACACCTGACTCACCACACTAGCACTACAGTTTGACCCGATACAATTGTCGGTTAAGGACTGGAATAGCACTAGAAAAGGCCACGTCAGTTGTGCCGAAATCGAATCGAAAATTTTCGGTTGATTGAAATTTAAAACTGAATCGCACTATCACATTGGAGGTAATAAAATAAACCGTATCGAAATATACACTTTGTGAAGTGAAACCGCCCGGAGGAAGGCTTCAAATCGAATAAATCTTAGGATCGTGGATTGAAAGTATTTGGGATAAACTCCTCAACACAACCACAACTTGTGTGGAAGCACATTGAAATCGCAAGCTCTCGACCACGAGTCTCAACTCGTGAGAAAGCACCTCTGAATTTACCTTGACACTTAGAAAACTAGTCTCTAAGCACCTTGGTATTAGGATACCCACAAGGGTTGCTTAAACCCTTGATAATCCGGATTTAGAAATCTCTTTCAGAGAATTTCACACACACTTTTCAAGTGAAGAAAATATGAAATTTTATTGATAACCTGTTCTATCCTTTTCAATTAAAGTAGATGGTATTTATAGGACTTTAGGATACATAAAGATGACTAAATACATGCAAGAATTTCGTGCTAAGCTTCTCCCAAGGTTCAATGCATCTTGACTTTCATCCAAGAGTTGAAAATCTTGATGTATCTTGCAAATTCTGGTGCATTGAACCTATATTTTTGACTTTATCTTCAAAATGGCCTCCATCCATGAATTTGAAGGACACAAATTAGCTAATATGACATAATAAATCATATATTAACATATAAAATCACACTGCATTATGCGCTTCAAAATTGGGACATTATTCGAGTCTCTTTTTTGCGTTGACTAGTCTTGATATGTCGTCATTTTCATCTTTGGATTGCAATTTATCTTCCTTGATTAATAATAATGTATATAATATAGTACTATAATTGATGATTTGATGTTTGCTCATTATTTAGCTATTTATTGACCCAGAATCATATCAGACTCTCCCGGTTACGAATGATACGTCCTCGAATCAAAATGATGTCGTATTCTTCAGAATCAGTCACCAACCTTGAAAAACTTGCAAAAATCAGCAATGATATACCGGGATAAAAAACAATGTGAACATACAACTTCAAATCGATGGAGTGTTGAAAAGTCGATTCAAACTTCACCGATGCAACATAGGAACAATATCTCGGCCCGCAGGAATTGTAGCTAAAACTCGGTGTGGTAACAACATAATCACGCAAATGTAGGTTAGGGTATGCATCAACACATTTAGCAAAAGGATCAATACAAATGTGCGCCGGTTTCCACCGAGGTGTTCACGTTCAAAACCTCCGTATGTTATAAGCTTTCCACAACGGGTAATCTTCATGCTCCGCAAGAAAAATCAACATAGCCGCGCCACATGAATTTAGTAACATTGTCTCTTCAATTTCCTCAACCGGAATCAACTCCTGAAGTTCTTCTTCTACCCTACATTCCTCCGTTTTCAACACCACCGCCTAATTGTTAAAAACCTCTTCATTCACTTTATCCTCTTCAAGAAATTTATTTATTATTTCCTCCCTCTCGGCCTTAAAAATTCGTGACATTTCCTGCACAGTTCGAATAATATCATCCTTAAGACTCCTTTTAAATTGTTCATAATAAGCAACATCCTGATTCTGTCTTTTTGTGCCTTACCATTTCAGCCTTTATCTTTCCCGTTTCCAACTTCCTCCGTACCCGATATTCCTCAGAAAATAACATAGTGTAAAAAAAAAAGATCTTTGTGATTCAGACAGAGAGTTGGGGTGCTGTTCTGAATATGATATGCTTCGAATTTGAGGTGAGGTCAAGAGAGAAAAATGTAGACAAAAGGATGATTTAGATCTGGTAAAAATTTCAGGTCGTTTTGAGGTGTATAGGTTGGCCAATCAATCTGATTTCTGTGACTGGTGCAATCTGTCAGAAAAATTTCCAGATTTACAATAGTGACTTACGTCGCAGATTGTGGCCAAACAGTTGAGAATCTGGAAAAACTCAAAGAAAGAAAGTTGTAGAACAGGAAATTTCCTATAAGATCAGCAAATTTGAGGAAAGTTGGATATAAATCACTTTCCGAAAACAGACTCGGAAAAAGAACTAACGCTGCAGATTAGGATTTTGTTTTTTTGAAAAATAAAGGAATATACTACCGTCAATCCGCCTTATACTTTGATACCAACTGAAGTGAAACCGCCCGGAGGAAGGCTTCAAATCGAATAAATCTTAGGATCGTGGATTGAAAGTATTTGGGATAAACTCCTCAACACAACCACAACTTGTGTGGAAGCACATTGGAATCGCAAGCTCCTCGACACAGTCTCAACTCGTGAGAAAGCACCTCAGAATTTACCTTGACACTTAGAAAACTAGTCTCTAAGCACCTTGGTATTAGGATACCCACAAGGGTTGCTTAAACCCTTGATAATCCGGATTTAGAAATCTCTTTCCAGAGAATTTCACACACACTTTTCCAAGTGAAGAAAATATGAAATTTTATTGATAACCTGTTCTATCCTTTTCAATTAAAGTAGATGGTATTTATAGGACTTTAGGATACATAAAGATGACTAAATACATGCAAGAATTTCGTGCTAAGCTTCTCCCAAGGTTCAATGTATCTTGACTTTCATCCAAGAGTTGAAAATCTTGATGTATCTTGCAAATTCTGGTGCATTGAACCTATATTTTTGACTTTATCTTCAAAATGGCCTCCATCCATGAATTTGAAGGACACAAATTAGCTAATATGACATAATAAATCATATATTAACATATAAAATCACACTGCATTATGCGCTTCAAAATTGGGACATTATTCGAGTCTCTTTTTTGCGTTGACTAGTCTTGATATGTCGTCATTTTCATCTTTGGATTGCAATTTATCTTCCTTGATTAATAATAATGTATATAATATAGTACTATGATTGATGATTTGATGTTTGCTCATTATTTAGCTATTTATTGACCCAGAATCATATCAGACTCTCCCGGTTACGAATGATACGTCCTCGAATCAAAATGATGTCGTATTCTTCAGAATCAGTCACCAACCTCGAAAAACTTGCAAAAATCAGCAATGATATACCGGGATAAAAAACAATGTGAACATACAACTTCAAATCGATGGAGTGTTGAAAAGTCGATTCAAACTTCACCGATGCAACATAGGAACAATATCTCGGCCCGCAGGAATTGTAGCTAAAACTCGGTGTGGTAGCAACATAATCACGCAAATGTAGGTTAGGGTATGCATCAACACATTTAGCAAAAGGATCAATACAAATGTGCGCCGGTTTCCACCGAGGTGTTCACGTTCAAAAACCTCCGTATGTTATAAGCTTTCCACAACGGGGTAATCTTCATGCTCCTGCAAGGAAAAATCAACATAGCTGCCACATGAATTTAGTAACATTGTCTCTTCAATTTCCTCAACCGGAATCAACTCCTGAAGTTCTTCTTCTACCCTACATACCTCCGTTTTCAACACCACCGCCTAATTGTTAAAAACCTCTTCATTCACTTTATCCTCTTCAAGAAATTTATTTATTATTTCCTCCCTCTCGGCCTTAAAAATTCGTGACATTTCCTGCACAGTTCGAATAATATCATCCTTAAGACTCCTTTTAAATTGTTCATAATAAGCAACATCCTGATTCTGTCTTTTTGTGCCTTACCATTTCAGCCTTTATCTTTCCCGTTTCCAACTTCCTCCGTACCCGATATTCCTCAGAAAATAACATAGTGTAAAAAAAAGATCTTTGTGATTCAGATGAGAGAGTTGGGGTGCTGTTCTGAATATGATATGCTTGAATTTGAGGTGAGGTCAAGAGAGAAAAATGTAGACAAAAGGATGATTTAGATCTGGTAAAAATTTCAGGTCGTTTTGAGGTGTATAGGTTGGCCAATCAATCTGATTTTGTGGATGGTGCAATCTGTCAGAAAAATTTCCAGAATTACAATAGTGACTTACGTCGCAGATTGTGGCCAAACAGTTGAGAATCTGGAAAAACTCAAAGAAAGAAAGTTGTAGAACAGGAAATTTCCTATAAGATCAGCAAATTTGAGGAAAGTTGGATATAAATCACTTTCCGAAAACAGACTCGGAAAAAGAACTAACGCTGCAGATTAGGATTTTGTTTTTTTTTTTTTGAAAAATAAAGGAATATACTACCGTCAATCCGCCTTATACTTTGATACCAACTGAAGTGAAACCGCCCGGAGGAAGGCTTCAAATCGAATAAATCTTAGGATCGTGGATTGAAAGTATTTGGGATAAACTCCTCAACACAACCACAACTTGTGTGGAAGCACATTGAAATCGCAAGCTCCTAAACCACGTCTCAACTCGTGAGAAAGCACCTCGAGAATTTACCTTGACACTTAGAAAACTAGTCTCTAAGCACCTTGGTATTAGGATACCCACAAGGGTTGCTTAAACCCTTGATAATCCGGATTTAGAAATCTCTTTCCAGAGAATTTCACACACACTTTTCCAAGTGAAGAAAATATGAAATTTTATTGATAACTGTTCTATCCTTTTCAATTAAAGTAGATGGTATTTATAGGACTTTAGGATACATAAAGATGACTAAATACATGCAAGAATTTCGTGCTAAGCTTCTCCCAAGGTTCAATGCATCTTGACTTTCATCCAAGAGTTGAAAATCTTGATGTATCTTGCAAATCGGTGCATTGAACCTATATTTTTGACTTTATCTTCAAAATGGCCTCCATCCATGAATTTGAAGGACACAAATTAGCTAATATGACATAATAAATCATATATTAACATATAAAATCACACTGCATTATGCGCTTCAAAATTGGGACATTATTCGAGTCTCTTTTTGCGTTGACTAGTCTTGATATGTCGTCATTTTCATCTTTGGATTGCAATTTATCTTCCTTGATTAATAATAATGTATATAATATAGTACTATAATTGATGATTTGATGTTTGCTCATTATTTAGCTATTTATTGACCCGAGAATCATATCGACTCTCCCCGATTCTGAATGATACGTCCTCGAATCAAAATGATGTCGTATTCTTGTAATCGACCACCAACCTCGAAAAACTTGCAAAAATCAGCAATGATATACCGGGATAAAAAACAATGTGAACATACAACTTCAAATCGATGGAGTGTTGAAAAGTCGATTCAAACTTCACCGATGCAACATAGGAACAATATCTCGGCCCGCAGGAATTGTAGCTAAAACTCGGTGTGGTAGCAACATAATCACGCAAATGTAGGTTAGGGTATGCATCAACACATTTAGCAAAAGGATCAATACAAATGTGCGCCGGTTTCCACTTAGGTGTTCACGTTCAAAAACCTCCGTATGTTATAAGCTTTCCACAACGGGGTAATCTTCATGCTCCTGCAAGGAAAAATCAACATAGCTGCCACATGAATTTAGTAACATTGTCTCTTCAATTTCCTCAACCGGAATCAACTCCTGAAGTTCTTCTTCTACCCTACATTCCTCCGTTTTCAACACCACCGCCTAATTGTTAAAAACCTCTTCATTCACTTTATCCTCTTCAAGAAATTTATTTATTATTTCCTCCCTCTCGGCCTTAAAAATTCGTGACATTTCCTGCACAGTTCGAATAATATCATCCTTAAGACTCCTTTTAAATTGTTCATAATAAGCAACATCCCGATTACATCTTTTTTGTGCCTTACCATTTCAGCCTTTATCTTTCCCGTCGATATTCCTCGAGAAAATAACATAGTGTAAAAAAAAGATATTTGTGATTGAGATGAGAGAGTTGGGGTCTTTGTTGTGAATATGATATGCTTCAATTTGAGGTGAGGTCAAGAGAGAAAAATGTAGACAAAAGGATGATTTAGATCGTGACGTCACCAAACTGCACCTTAAACGGCGTCAAGAAGGGACAGACCTTTTCTAGGTTAGACGGATCCTAACCGGCAAGTGTACCGGGTCAAATTGTAGTGATAAAGTGGTGAGTCGTGTCGAATCCTCAGGGAAAAAAAGTGGTAATTCTTTTAAGTGTGGTTAAACACCAAAGAGCTGCTATTAACTCGATCTAAACCGCAATTTTATAACACAGATTACTACTACTCTAACCAACATAAAATAAATGCGTAATTTAAAAGTTATTCTAATATAATATATATAGATATATAAATATATATAAATGTACATAAATAGTAAAATATATATATATATATATATAAATATATAGATACCAAAATATAATATATAACCAGACTAACCAAAGTATATGTAATCAATTTATATGATCTTTTCAGTTAATGGAATGTGTTCGATCTTCCTTTTAGGTCCAATTGAGTGAATGAAACGGTGTACTCCTAATGTCAACAATTCCTCCTCACACGAAGCGTATGAAATTGTCATATGTCAAAAGTCATCACCCAAGGTCCACAATCGCCCCATGCTAAACTTAGTTAGTCAAAACAGTACCGAGTACAAATCTACCCGGATAAAAGAGGTGATTCCATTTGTCAAATGGCCGATGTTATTCAAGAGGCTCCGGTTGTCAAGCGGATCGATTTAATACAAACGGTGTAGTTTCAATTAAACTGTGATTTTAACATTATTAAGATCTCGAGTACAAATTTTAATAAGATTTATCTCTCCAGACAAATCGCCTCGGTAGGAAATAGGATTCCGTTAATCGACGGCCATTTTTACCTCCGGTTTTTCTATTTTTACTCATATCCGACTTCTCTCGGCGGGGTTCATCGCCAGTTATATGTAGTATTCATCATGATTGATTACTTCATTCGAATATGTTATCATTACGTGAGCTTAAATAGAAAAAGATTCATTTTACTCAATTTTAGTCATTTTTATTTTAACAAAGATTCCATTACCGAAAAGATCAAAATAATACGATTATATAACTTTGGTTAGTTATTAGATCTAGCCTAATAACATTATAAAAAAGAAGAAAATAACAAACATAAACATAATTATTATAGAAATTACCCGATTACAATCGTTGACTGAAAAATCGTCTTTTCCTGTGTATTACAACGACTTCAAAGAACATCAACCTTCGAGAATTTCCGAGCATTACTACGATACTACTACTACATTATTTTGGCATAAGGCCTATTTACAACTATAAAAGAAAGAGGGAAAGAGTTATATATATAGAATATGGTTTATATATATAATTTGGTACACACCCCAAATGAAGCCTCTCGATGCCCCCTTTATAGAATTTTCCCCTTCCCGGACCGGTCTCAAAACTTGCCGGATCGGTCCGGTGTAATGATGATAATCATTACAGACTTGTCATCGCATGTTCCCCATGTTACTCCCTAATCATCATGTGAAGATTTTATTTGATTTTATTTGTAATTAATATTATTTTTAACTTATAAAATTCATATCTTTTGATTCCGACTCCAAACGATATGATCAAAATGCCATAAAAAAAGTTCTCGAAAACTCTTCAACTTTCATGAAAGACTCTTCTTCGTAAAACGCCGCTTTGATAACCCCGCTGTCCTCCGAACGTATTTCGATACTTTTACTAATAGAAATCAAATGACCACTTAATCACCATTTGAGTTGTAGACCTCCAATCTTCATGATTCAAAATGCATTAGAAAGCTCATATGAAGATCTTCAACTTCCATGAAGAACGTTTTCCCAGAAAATGTCTTTTTAACGAGCCATTTCCAATATATGTCGTTCTCGAGATTAAGAAACAATTATTCCTTGATCATTTATATCGTTGACGCTTTATAACTTCCTTTCACCGACTTGTATTGACTTCAAAAAGTGTCGATACTGGATTTGATTCATCTTAGGATTCAGAATGAAATAAACACAAAATACCCGTAAAATAGACACAATATTCCAAGTTACTAAAACCGTACAAAACTACAACTTTTTACTATAAATACTAACTTTTACTACTAACTATACTAAACTACAAAGATTAATATTTTATACTAATTATATCATAATTTTAGATATTTTACATAGAATTTGTCAACAAAACATAATAAAATCACGTAAATTTAATCATATAAAAATAATACATCAAATTACTCCCCACTTAGCTTTTGATCGTCCTCGAGCAAAAATAAGCGGTAATATATAAATAACAGATAATATAATTGATCAGATTAAAATTTCAAAAGTAATATATATCGTCAATATTACAAACATATAATTTATAAATTTTATAGAAATTTAAGAAAGGGAGATTATACAACTTAAATGAATTAAGTATCAAATATGAATTATATGGAAACATGCATGCAATAATTCAGAAATATAAATAAAATATTAGAAATACTTTCTATCTCGATTATTAATTTTTGGAATCATTAACTAAGTCGAGGATAGAAGACATAGTGGCTTAATATATTAGGATAGGACATTGGTTAATCGAAAAGATAGAAAAGGAAATCAAAAGAGAAAGATGCAAGTCGACGCATTTCACGCCTTCACATTCTTGATCAAAAACAATTCGATTAGTAACATCCTTTTATTCCAACATTTTTCGATTTTCTCTCTTCTTTTTTTTTTTTTTTTTTTTTTTTTTTTTTTTATACATATATTAAGAACTAAAGCGTGAGTGTGTGTAAATAATCAAATTCACAAGCATTGCTTCATCAAGATTGATCGGAGTACTACTCTTTCGATCTAAAATTACGAGTCCGGTTTCTTAAACACGTAATCATTCTTGAGATCTTTTGATTCGACTTATGCCTTCATTCTCAAAGAATAGGACATTTCGAGATAATCCCCTAATTGGACTACTATCATCGACATATATTTGGTCGATCAAAGATAGGAAGATACTTGATATTCGATTTATTCTATGTAAAAATGGTGCTTTAATTCTTAAAAATTTTCCATAAAACACTAACATATCCGAACTCATTCCAATCTCAAGATATACCATTTTTCTCAACTCTTAACTTTTCTCATCATCATCTCCTCTCATAAGACGCATAAAACTCGAAGGATGTCAAAGAAATGTAGACCAAAACAAGCTAAAGGTCGGAAATTTTGGCTATTGGCTAAATTCCAAGTGAGGTCTTAATCACTCTTTAAAAGTCGAGGTGGGGTCAAAATTGGAAATTTTATTCAGGTGAAAATTATTTTATTATATAGTTATATTTTTGTGGTGCCAAAATCATCATTCCTAATTTTGATTCCAAATTCATAATTAATCTTAAAAGAAAATTATCTAAAATTTATTTATAAATATAAAAATTACTTGAATAATTCCATAAAAGAAATATTTGATAAAAATTATTTAGTTATACATACTCAAAATCTTAAAAATCTTATAAAAGATATAAAACATATTCATTATATATCTAATATATTTTACTAAATCAAAAATTAATCCTCTCGAATTATATCATTTTTATTCATATATTAACCAACTTAGATTATTCAAGAAAAATTAAAACTAAGAAATAAGTAATTAAAGTACTAATTTATATGAAAAAGGTTATATTTTATAAATATTTATTATTATTATTATTTTTTTCGAAAATTTTAATGAAATTTTCAAACCTAACTCTACTCCCCACTTACGAAGTGACATCGTCCCGATGTTCAATAAGTATGAAAAAGTAGGTTCGAAAATTAAATTAAAATTATAGATGATCGTTATAAACATCGATAACACACACGATATTAAAATCAAACAACATATATATTAAACAAAAAGAAACTATTACAGACTAAAAATAAAACAACTTACTATTAACTTACTAACCTTAAGCAACTTTAACTTATTAAAGCAACCAAACTTAAACTAAATTAAATAAAACCACTAACAACTATCTCAAATAGTTGATTTAACAACCCGGATTCTCTACCGGTAGCAATCCTCTCACGACAATCACGAGACGGATATATCTCATCGTAAGAAATTTCAGGGACTTCATTCAAATGAATACATAACCTTGAAATTAACCAAGCAAAAGGCATCGGCCTTCCATTATTATACCGCTCCATCGCAGAAAGTTTTATCGCCCTAAAAATCAAAATCCCCCAAACCCACATGAGCTCCAGCTTATCAATGCAAACAATGAAGTATCTCACTATCACTAACCCATGCAAAGTCACTAGTCGGATAGACTCGTGAGTTAATGAAGTGTTTCCATGCTCTCGGATGAGTAGCGGAGAGTGAAGTGGTAGAATCATAATTTTGATCGAACTGAAACAAATACGGAAAAGCTTCCGTGACATAGTTAACAACATGACAAGAGTTCCCTAATGCCCATTGATATTCATAATGAAGATTATGGATTTGATTGAAAATCGGTATCTCGTAGATATGATTGATAATATGAGGTGACAGTGAATAAGTGTACCACTAATGAGATATAAGTCAGTGACGGATCTACCGTAGTAATATGAGAAAGAGTGAATAAAATTCCCTAACAATGAAACATTAATTCTTCCTCGAGGTTGCTTAACAAATTTTTTCCATCCTTGATTCTCAATTAAATCCTTCCGAATCGATCAATTTTTTCAAAATTGATACCCCTTTCCATCAATATAGAGAATTTGCAAACCTCGATTCACCAACAAATTAACAATTGAAGCGCTAGACTCGGGACAAAACATCAACTTCCTCCGGATCGTATGAATTGATGATGGTGATGATCGGTTTGACATTTTAGTTTAAACAGATGAAAAGAAATCAACAGATAGAAAGGTAAAAGTAAAAGAGTTAATTTGTAAATTGTTTACTCTCAGCTTGTTTTCCTTAAATGGACAAAATTGAGAGTGTACGTGGCTGCACATTAGAACTCTCAACATGACTCAGCAGTTTTTATTCCCGGACCGATCCTGAAAATGACCGGACCGATCCGGCTTTAAGATATTTTTACCGGGTGAAGGTTGTAAAATTCAAGTTTTCTTTGTTCAACTTAATAGACTTCAAGCTATTTGAGAAGCTATAAAGGTAGTGTAAATATTATCTCACCGATACGGATAAAACGACACACGAATACGACATACGACATGATAATGATAAATATATTTTTTTAGATTTTTAGATTTTTATAAAATATTTAAATACTATTAAAAATAAATTTACGATCACTTACGTAATATGATTAATGAAATCGAAAACTTATTAAACTAGCAAACTTATCAACTAAAGTTAAAATGCGTAAAATAAAATAAAACAGTCATAAAATATTTAGAAATAATAAAAGTTGTTTAAAATCAAACAATGTCAACATCATCATCATCAAAGTAGTAAACTGGATCATTCATACTTGGAACCGATGACGAATCGGGCCGTGGGAAACGTAGTCGTGATCCGAATCGAATCGCCGAGATCCATCGAACTCATACTTGACGTCATCCTTGCAAAATCCAAATTCCTCCCACCTAGATGTAACAAAGATCCGAGAACTCAGATAAAAGACACCGACCACTAGATCGGCTTCCAAAAGGATTTGGCATATGATGAAAGCTCGAGATGGTGGAATAGGTGCTATCCATTCTCGTAACGATACGGGTTAGATTGACAGGCGGATAGGCGCTTCTATCGAAAGAAGGATCAAGATGCATCCGCCATGTCTCAAAGATCCTCTACGTAAATCATCACCCACCGCCTACTCGCCAAAGAAACAAAGCCATATTAGCCTCGCCCTCGGCTACATCCGATACTAAGGATTGAAACATATCGTATGTAATAGTGTTTGGGAGAGAAGTCCACGTTGCTCGTAAAAGATGAAAATGTCAAACCGGTGGAACTGGTGGAGGTGGTGGAGGGGTACTACGCCTAACTATCGAGTCTATCGAACCCTCCGAGACCTCCTCGGACTAGGGCCTATCAGTGACTCATCTCGCCATCATCAACTTGTCGTTAGACAGAAAGGAACTCCCGATCTACGACATAAATCAAATAAAGCCAGAAAGTACATGTGACTCCCTCGCCTTGGCAAGAATAATAAACTCGAAAACCCTTCTATACATAATCTTCCCCACATCCACCTTAACATCATGAATCATCGCCCAAGTAATGCATAAATCTTCTTTACCAAAGGCGGTGTGTTTGGTCGATGGATAGAGAGTATGGCTCAAAAATCTTTTGATTGCCCTCAGATCTCTAAAACACTTCCCATAATTAAATGTTATCCACCCATTCTCACAGAGCATCAAACTCCCTCGAGCTCCAGAGGCAACCGCTTCATACATAGCAGATCATCTAATCTATAAACAATTTCTATAATCTTCTTCATCTGGAAAACTTCTACCCCTAAAACAAAGATTAATCAGGCCCGACTAAAAGAAACATGTCTAGACCTAAGGGAATAGACTTCATCATACTACCCTCATTTGGGTGTCAAAGTAGACAAATCGCATAAAATTCTCGCCACTAAGGTAGTATTGATCTCTCCCGCCCTCCGAAAGCTGCAAAATCCAACCATTGGCGCCTCGCAAAATACGCCTAACCTCCTCTCCTAAGTCATCAAAATCTAAGCCTCTTTCCAACACAACTCCACATTTACTATAGATATTTTTATAAGCATTCTTAGCTTGAGGTGAAGTCAGAAAGAAACAAAACTAATGATTCTTCTTCCGGTGTTAAATCTTTTAATTCTACGACCGGTACTTCTATTGGAATATTAGGCTTTCTTTTCTTAGAGATTTTTCGACCGATGAGGCCATTCTACGATATTGAATTGACAAAACAACAATAAAAACAACGAGAAAAAAACAACAAAATAAAATGTCACAACACACGTAAAATTCAAAACAGCTTAAAAATAAATCTAAAAATTATAAAAATTATGAAATTGATAAGTAAAGTAAACAAATTATACCTTATAATGAACAAAACCGTGAAAAGTGGCCGGAAAAGTCGATAAGCCTCCGGGATGAAATGGAGCTTGTGTTCGATCTTTTTCAAATTTTTCACTTGTGTTAAAGAGAGGAGAGTAAAAGAGGAAGAATGTATGTAATGGTGTAGTGTAATTTGTATTTTTTAGGAGAAAAATAAAATTTTTGGGGATGGTGGTGCATGGCTGTCTTGAAAAGAAAAGAGGAGAAATGAAGAAGAAAGAAAGGTCCCGCCCTTTTAGGTTAAATCGATCCCGGATCGGTCCCGTGTAAGGCCGGATCGGTCCGTGTGCAATTTTTATGATTTTTCAAAATTTTTTTTTTTTTGGATTTTTGATATAAAACTTATAAAACTCAATAAAACTTAATAAAATAGAAAATAAAATTTATAAATTTTAAAACAATTTCTTAAAATTTATAAAATCTTTATAAAACTTATTTAAAAGTTTATAAAAATTCAATAAATTTCTATTAATTTATAAAATATATAAAACTTAAAAACTTTTTTATAAAACTTTATAAAACTCCTTAATTTTATAAAGATCCAATTTTATAAAATTTTCAAAGTTATGCAAGAATTTTATAAAACTAAAAACAATAAAAGACTTGAACTTACGGGTTTCTAATTCTTCAATTTCTACAAACTCCAGATTCCTAACGTATCTTTCAAGCAAACTATATCCTAGAAATGTAGCGTTTGAATTAAGTCTTGAAGTCCATCGGGATTTTCGGTTAACCACCTAATCGCTCCTTCTTAATTACATTCAAACACTCACTCGAGATTGAGTTATATTTTTCCCACATCGCCCACTGTGTTCAATTTTTCCATGATTCTCGCACTTCCTTAAAAACTTAGCCCTTCTCTTTATCGAGCTTCTCGACGTACTCATTACAAACTTCTTTCAATTTTTTTCTCTCAACAATTGCTTGTTCTTTTCAAAACTAAGGCTTCTATAGTAAAGGCGATATCTCTATTAAAACCAAACTTCAAAAGCAAAAACAAAACTCCTAATCTATCTAAAAAAGACATCCATTTCTTTTACGCCTATCCGGTAAAAGATTTAAACTAGTTTAGACATATAAAAGTAAAGATAAAACCTGGTAATTTGATACTTTCAAACTTTTTAAGAGTAATCGCTTTTTAGTCTTTCTGAGGGTCGATCAAAGAACATCACTTCATTTATGAGAGAGACTTCTTCACCTTCCGTAAATAGCTTCACCCCTCGTGACCATTGGCTATAAAAGTTGTATTCCCATCGCTTAGTTCAACAACTCCAGATTTATAAACTCGTGTTACTTTAAATGGACTCGCCCATCTTGATTTAAGCTTTCCGAAACAACTTTAAACGTGAATTGTACAATAACACTCGATCACCTACATGGAACTCACGACTATATATTCTCTTATCATGGAAGGATTTCGTATGCGTTCTTGTAGATTCGAGCATTTTCATATGAATCAAGGCTAAATTTTCTAATTTCGTTAATCAAGTAATCTATGATCACCGACACCTTAAGATCGAAATTTAAAATCTAATAGCCTGTAATGCTCGGTGTTCTAACTCTACTGGGAGATGACAAGATTTACCAAAGACTAATTTGTAGGAGAATACCAATTGGAGTTTTAAAAGTCGTTTCAGATGCCCATAACGCATCATCTAGTCTAATCGCCCGCTTTTACGGTTTGAATCCACTCGCTTTTTCTATGATTCTTTTTAATCTCTATTTGACACTCTACCCGACCACCGGTTTATGGATGATAAGGCGCTCCTAACTTATGCGTTACACCATACTTTTCAATTAACTTAGTAAATGGTCGATTGCAAAAGTGCGAACCTCTATCACTAATGATCGCCTCGAATGCCATATCTAGTGAATATGTTCTTTTAAGAAATCGTATAACAACCTTGGTATCATTAGTGGGAAGAGCTTCACTTTCTACCCATTTCAAACATAATCTACCATTACAAGAATAAATCTTTTTCCAAACGATATATAGGAAAGGTCCCATGAAATCTATACCCCAAACATCAAATAACTCACATTCTAAAATAGGTTGCATAGGCATTTCATGTTTTTTCGATACATTTCCCATTTTTGACAAGACTCACAAGATTTAACATATGTATACGCATCTTTATAAAGTGTAGGCCAATAAAACCACATTGCAAGACTTTAAAAGCAGCTTTTCCATCCTCCATGATGACCTCCTCGCCTCACGATCATGACAAAACGATAAAACACTTAAGATTTCATTATCGTGCACACATTTTCCGATTATTCCATCCGAACATTTACGGAAAAGATCCGTTCCTCCCAAGAATAAAATTTTAAGTCATAAAAGAACTTCTTTTTTCGTTGCCAAGTCCAATGAGACGGAATGTAATCACAAGGTTAAATAGTTAATGATATCTCCAAACCAAGGTGAATTTTCCTTAGAAGGAATTCTTTTCTTTAATAACTGCATGGTTGAAGGCATATCGATTCTAAACAGTTGTTCATCAGGAAACGAATCCTTAATTTCATTTCCTATTTCTTCCTCAGTTTCCATTCTACTTAGATGATCTGCTACTACATTCTCACTTCCTTTTTTATCTTTAATCTCAATATCAAATTCTTGAAGTAGAAGAATCCATCTAAGAAGACGTGGTTTCAGATCTTTCTTACTCAAGAAATATTTCAATGTCGAATGGTCTCAGATAAACTATTACCTTAGAGCCAACAATATACGATCTAAACTTATCTAAGGCAAAAATTACAGCCAACAGCTTTTTTTCTCAGAGTTGCATAGTTTAGTTGAGTCGCATTTAACGATGAGATGCATAGTAAATAGCTTTGAGAATTTATTATACCTTTGACCTAAAAACAGCTCCTACAAACTAAATCGCTTGCATCACACATAATCTCAAAAGGTAAATCCTGGCCTGGTGCCACCAATACTCGTGCAAGAATCAACTTCGCTTTCAGTGGTCTTAAATGCTTCCATACATTTACTATCAAAATTAAAAGATACTTTTTTCAAGCAAATGACTTAGAGGCTTTGCTATTTTTGAAAAATCTGCAATAAATCTCCTATAAAATCCTCGCATGTCCAAGAAATCCTCTTAATGTTCTTAGATTAACTGGTGGAGGCAATTTTTCGATTACTCGACTTTAGCTTTATCAACTTCAATTCCTACTTCAGAGATTCTATGACCTAGTACAATTCCTTCCGATACCATTAAATGACATTTTTCCCGCTTAAGCACTAAATTGGTATCTCACAAACGTTGTAACACTCGCTCTAAGTGTAACAAACACCATTAAAAGAGTCTCCGTAAACACTAAAGTCGCCCATAAAAATTTCTAAGAATTTCTCAACCATATCGTAAAATATAGACATCATACATCTTTGAAACGTAGCAGAGCATTACATAAACCAAACGGCATTCTTTTTTACGCAAAGTTCCATAAGGACAAGTGAAAGTAGTCTTTTCCTATATCCCCACGCAATGAAAATCAGAATATCCCGAATAACCATCTAAGAAACAAGAATACTTATGACCACTTAAACGCTCCAACATTTGTACTATGAATGGAAGTGGATGATGATCTTTCTTAGTATGATCATTTAGTTTTCTAAAATCAATGCACATTCGATATCCTCGTAATTTCCCTTGTTGGAATCCATTCTTTCTTATCATTCTCTTTCACCGTGAAACCTCCTTTCTTTGGTACAACTTGAGTTGGACTTACCCATTCACTATCCGATATAGGAAAAATTATTCCCATTTCTAATAGCTTAATAACCTCTTTCTTAACGATTAATCAGAATTCGGGTTGAGGCGGCGCTATGTTGAATACAAGGTTTAGCATCTTCTTTAGAATTATCTTATGGACACATATCTCGGACTAATACCTTGAATATCGGCAATCGCCCATCCAAAAGCTTTCTTATGCTTTTTCAACATTCCTAGTAATTGATCTTCTTGTTGCTCCGTTAAAGTTGATGAAATAATAATCGTAAAAGGTTATTATTTTCAAGAAAAGCATATTTCGTGATTTAAAGGTAACGGTTTCAATTCCAGCATTCTTAGGCGGATCTTCTATTGATGATTTAAGAACCGGTCCTTCTAGTTCTAATTCTAAATACTTATGCCATGGTGGTTTAAAAGTAAAACTTCCTTTATCTAGAGAAAGGATTATCTCTTTCATTTCAATGTCTTCCTCATCTTCTTTATAGATAGATAAAGTTAAACATTCTTCTAATCTATCTTCAAAAGTTGGTAAATCGATTATCATAGATGAATGAATATCTTCTATAAAAGAACATGATTCTCGTGATGTGTATTGATGGTTCATAGCTTTGAAAATATTGAAAGCAACTTCATCTTCATTGACTCTCAAAATTAATTCTCCTTTTCAACATCGATTAAAGTTCTCCTCGTAGCTAGAAATGGACGCCCTAAGATAAGCGGTGCTGAAAATCCTTCTTCCATTTCCATAACTACAAAGTCTAATGGAAAATAGAACTTGTCTACTTTAACCAATACGCCCTCAATAATTCCTTTAGTGGTACTTAATCGATCCGTCTCGCCATTTGCAGAGTCATTTCAGCCTTAGTAAGCTTTCCTATGCCTAGCTTTCTATAATCCTCATAAGACATGAGATTTATACTAGCTCCTGTGATCACATAAGACCTTCTTAAACAAAAATCCTCCAATTTCACACGGAATCGTAAAACTTCCGTGATCTTTTAGTTTAGGTGGTAACTTATGCCGCAGAATTGCAGTAACATTCTTCATTTAGGCATATATTCTCATATTCCTCTAATTTTTTCTTATTTGATAGTATATCCTTCAAAACTTTCCATAGGTAGGCATATTTATCGAGCTTCGATAATGTGGATATTAACATTAATATGACTAAAAGTATCAAGGAAACGAGCATACTGATCGCCTTAATCTTTTAATTTGATCTTTAGGTGGAAAAGGTAAAGACTCTAAATCTATAACCTTTGGTTTCAAGTCATTCTCTCTTTTCCTTTATCCTTTGGGGTATTACTTGATCGCCATGTTTTGTGTTCTTGAATTTTTCTTTTAATTTGTTCCCTGAATCAATCTCTACTTCATATTCCTTCGCTTCTTCCTGTTTTTCATCCTTGTTTTCTTTATCTTCTATTCTAACATGTTCCTTAAACAGATTCCTTAAATCTTTATCCATGGGGTCTTTTAAAATTCTAGGATTTTTACCCATTTTTCACCTTCCTTCTCAAGTTCCAAACTTCTATTCCTTTTCAAGAAATTTCTATGATTTCTTCTTCCTCATCCGTAAAGTCAAGTTTATCTTTAGTCTCTTCATTTTTATCTAAATCATTTTCTACTTCATTATTCCCAAGTTTTCTACTCCATTACTACCATAGAGTTTCCTACTACTCGTGAATTCACAACATTTACCTCTCTTGGGTTTCTTTCAAGATTACTTGGTAATCCTCCGTGAGGTCTACACTGTTGTTACGCTCACCTTCCCTACTCAAATGATCTTCCATATTCCTTAATGAAGCTTCTATCGTTCTCATTCTCGTATCATGTCCACTCATAGATGTTTTCATTGTACTCATGTCCTTACCGATCGAACCTATAGAAGTCATCATTGTTTCCATATTCTTAGCTTGAGTAGATACTACACCCATCATATTTTCCATCGCTTTTTCCCATTTTTCAACCCCTCTCGCAGTTGAGTTGAACTTTGAGTTATCGTATACTTTGAGTGGTATGTTGAGGATAGGATCTAGGTAATGATTGTAAATTTGATTAGATGTATTTCCTTGATAAACTTGATTATTATTCATATTCTTATATCGAATCGATACGGCGGTTGTCCTGGCTTACTAGGTTTTTGAGACCATCTAAAAGTTGGGTGGTCTCTTCTAATAGCATTAAATGAGTTTGAATATGCATTGTTCAAATTCCTATGTCAAGAAAACTCACTTCCTCTTTGAATATCCTGTTGGTTCTTCTTCCCTAATGACACATTATCATGATTTGAGTATTCATTGAGTACTATTTTCGAATTTTGATTCTTACCTTGTTGTAATCCATCAAACTTCCTACTCAAATTCTCCAAATGTGCTAGAACTTCCCGATTTGACGACGACATCCTTCGCAAAAGCTACTTTTCTAGTGCTAGAACCGGTTTCCACATTCTATTGTTTTTGGAAATCTTTTCTATAGCATCGTAAACTGCTTGAGCTTCACTCATCATTAATCTAACCACCACATGCATGATCTACATCTCAGACGTGAATCTTTTCTTAATTTACTTACGTAAAAGTTGAATTTGCATATCTAAGGAATAACCATGATCGACAAGCTCTTAACAATTTTTTAAACCTTTCCCACGCATTCCCAAGTGTTTCTTCGATCCTTGTCTAAAATTAGCAACCTCGACTTTTAATTCCAAATTCGTCCCGAGTGAAATATTGTTTCGTAAATTCAGTTTGAATATCCTCCCAACTAGTTAACGAGTGGTGTGGAAGAGACATAAACCAATCTCGGCTCTTCCTTTTAAAGAAAAAGGAAACATAGTCATCCTCGTTAATTCCTTATGAGCACCTTGACTTTTGGTCAGATTGCATAGTTCTTCAAATAGATAGAGATGATGATGTGGATCTTCATCATCTTCTCCTAGAAATTGGGCTCTTGCGCCAATTAAACCAAAAAGATGAGACTTAATTTCAAATTATTCGCTTCCTTCATTCGGTAAAAGTATGGGATTATTAGTCCGGTTTCTCCTTACGCTTGATCACAGATAGGTCTCGGGTTTGGCATGGATTGTTACGATTATTTCGGTTTCGATCTTGATTGTTCCTATTATTATTATTCTCGATTATTATTAATATTAACAGTGGTTTTGTCCATGCCCTAAAGCATGATCTAGCCTCTGCTCGCTTGTTTCATCACTAGTTTCAAACCCATTTTTTTTTTTTATTAAGATGATTCCGCTGGAGATTTTCCAAGGAGTCCTAAGTCGGGTTTGACCACGCTTACTCTCTATCCGCAATCGCTTTCGTAAGCGCTTATATCAGCTTATAAGGAGTAAGTGAGGCTTTACCGCTTCGGTCATCAACTAATTAAAATAGAAAAATGCTCGAGTTTTAAAGAAGAAGAAAATTGGTACTAAAAGAAAGTAGATACCAACTAAAAAATAAAAAAGAAATGTGATAAGAAGAGTGTTGGTTTATCCTCTAGAATTTTAAGCTAATACAAGTAGTAACCATAGACACAAAAAAATAGCGACTTTGTCTCCCGCAACGGCGCCGTAAAGTCGACGTCACCAAACTGCACCTTAAACGGCGCCAAGAAGGGGATGACCTTTCTAGGTTAGACGGATCCTAACCGGCAGCAGTACCGGGTCAAATTGTAGTGATAAAGTGGTGAGTCGTGTCGAATCCTCAGGGAAAAAGTGGTAATTCTTTTAAGTGTGGTTAAACACCAAAGAGCTTCTATTAACTCGATCTAAACCGCAATTTTATAACATGACATTACTACTCTAACTAACATAAAATAAATGCGTAATTTAAAAGTTATTCTAATATAATATATATAGATATATAAATATATATAAATGTACATAAATAGTAAAATATATATATATATATAAATATATAGATACCAAAATATAATATATAAACTGTACTAACCAAAGTATATGTAATCAATTTATATGATCTTTTCATTAATGGAATGTGTTCGATCTTCCTTTTAGGTCCAATTGAGTGAATGAAACGGTGTACTCCTAATGTCAACAATTCCTCCTCACACGAAGCGTATGAAATTGTCATATGTCAAAAGTCATCACCCAAGGTCCACAATCGCCCCATGCTAAACTTAGTTAGTCAAAAACAGTACCGAGTACAAATCTACCCCGGATAAAAGAGGTGATTCCATTTGTCAAATGGCCGATGTTATTCAAGAGGCTCCGGTTGTCAAGCGGATCGATTTAATACAAACGGTGTAGTTTCAATTAAACTCGTGATTTTAACATTATTAAGATCTCGAGTACAAATTTTAATAAGATTTATCTCTCCAGACAAATCGCCTCGGTAGGAAATAGGATTCCGTTAATCGACGGCCATTTTTACCTCCGGTTTTTCTATTTTTACTCATATCCCGACTTCTCCGGTCGGGTTCATCGCCAAAGTTATATGTAGTATTCATCATGATTGATTACTTCATTCGAATATGTTATCATTACGTGAGCTTAAATAAAAAAAAGATTCATTTTACTCAATTTTAGTCATTTTTATTTTAACAAAGATTCCATTACCTAAAAGATCAAAATAATACGATTACATAACTTTGGTTAGTTATTAGATCTAGCCTAATAACATTATAAAAAAGAAGAAAATAACAAACATAAACATAATTATTATAGAAATTACCCGATTACAATCAGTGACTCGTAAATCGCTCTTTTCCTGTGTATTACAACGACTTCAAAGAACATCGAACCTTCGAGAATTTCCCGAGCATTACTACGATACTACTACTACATTATTTTGGCATAAGGCCTATTTACAACTATAAAAGAAAGAGGGAAAGAGTTATATATATAGAATATGGTTTATATATATAATTTGGTACACCCCAAAATGAAGCCTCCGATGCCCCCTTTATAGAATTTTTTCCTTCCCGGACCGGTCCTGAAAACTTGCCGGATCGGTCCGGTGTAATGATGATAATCATTACAGCTTGTCATCAGCATGTTCCCCCATGTTACTCCCTAATCATCATGTGAAGATTTTATTTGATTTTATTTGTAATTAATATTATTTTTAACTTATAAAATTCATATCTTTTGATTCCGACTCCAAACGATATGATCAAAATGCCATAAAAAGTTCTCTCAAAACTCTTCAACTTTCATGAAAGACTCTTCTTCGTAAAACGCCGCTTTGATAACCCCGTTGTCCTCCGAACGTATTTCGATACTTTTACTAATAGAAATCAAATGACCACTTAATCACCATTTGAGTTGTAGACCTCCAATCTTCATGATTCAAAATGCATTAGAAAGCTCATATGAAGATCTTCAACTTCCATGAAGAACGCTTTTCCTAAAATGTCTTTTAACGAGCCATTTCCAATATATGTCGTTCTCTAGATTAAGAAACAATTATTCCTTGATCATTTATATCGTTGACGCTTTATAACTTCCTTTCACCGACTTGTATTGACTTCAAAAAGTGTCGATACTGGATTTCAGTTCATCTTAGGATTTCAGAATGAAATAAACACAAAATACCCGTAAAATAGACACAATATTCCGGTTACTAAAACCGTACAAAACTACAACTTTTACTATAAATACTAACTTTTACTACTAACTATACTAAACTACAAAGATTAATATTTTATACTAATTATATCATAATTTTAGATATTTTACATAGAATTTGTCAACAAAACATAATAAAATCACGTAAATTTAATCATATAAAAATAATACATCAACTGTAAAATTTCAGTCGTTTTGAGGTGTATAGGTTGGCCAATCAACTGATTTTGTGGATGGTGCAATTTGTCGTAAAATTTCCAGAATTACAATAGTGACTTACGCCGCAGATTGTGGCCAAACAAAGTTGAGAATCTGAAAAACTCAAAGAAAGAAAGTTGTAGAACAGGAAATTTCCTATAAGATCAGCAAATTTGAGGAAAGTTGGATATAAATCACTTTCCGAAAACAGACTCGAAAAAGAACTAACGCTGCAGATTAGATTTTTTTTTTTTTTTTTTTGAAAAATAAAGGAATATACTACCGTCAATCCGCTTTATACTTTGATACCAATCAAGTGAAACCGCCCGGAGGAAGGCTTCAAATCGAATAAATCTTAGGATCGTGGATTGAAAGTATTTGGGATAAACTCCTCAACACAACCACAACTTGTGTGGAAGCACATTGGAATCGCAAGCTCCTCGACACAGTCTCAACTCGTGAGAAAGCACCTCCGAAGGTAAAATAAAAAACCGTTGTTAAAAAAGGAAAAAACAATGAATCGAAACGTTACATGTTTGATAAAAAAATACACGGTTTTATTCAATTGTTGTGCCGAAATAGAATCGAAAATTTTCGGTTAATTGAAATTTAAAACTGAATTCGCACTGTCTATTGGAGGTACTAACAATGAACGTACCGAAATATACACTTTGGTTCGGTTTATGTAACGAAGAGTCGAACAAAAAATTTCGGTTTCTATATAACGCTAACCGAAATTTAGGTTTTTACCGAAGTAAAGAAACTGATGTTTAAAAAAATAAAAAATAAAAAATAAATTTTTTTTGCCACGTGTCAAGCCAAGAGGGTGTCCACGTGGCCATTTTTGGCTCTTAATATATATAAAAAAAATAATAAGAAGATAATAAGATAAGATAGAGAGAAGATGTAATGGAGAGTCGAATAAAAAATTTCGATTTCTATATAACGCTACCTAAATTCAGGTTTTTACCAGAAAGATACTGAATTAATTGTAATGCAACATTAATCGATAACCACCGTGAATAATCACACCACAATAGCAATGTAGCATACCATGCATCGCAGCAATTGCTCTTTTAAATAGTAAGAAAAAATAATGAAAACCTGGTTAACCACTTCTAAGATCAAAATCACAATCCGACAACGAACGGCGCCACCAACTGCGAAGTTGTCGAATCCATTAGTCCGGCTAATTCTTGAAACAAAAATAGTTGGAAAGCTATTAGTACTTCTTAGGTGTGAGTGTGCGAAATAGCGAGACTGAGACGAGGTTAAATCTCTCCATGCATGTTTTGCAAACGAGACGAAATCTCATAACAGTATTAGCCGGAAGCCGGCTCAAAATAATTATGATTATATCATCAGGAAGATCATCAAATTGTTTGCCTTCGGTTTTCTGCGTAACAATTTTTACTACCATTGCATCCATTTAATCTTACCGTGCAATCAATTTAGAGAGAGGAACCGGAGAAGAAGGAGAAAAAAACCTTACGATCAAATTTGGCAAATCCTCAAACGACGTCGTTGCCATGGAGTCGAGTTTCGTCTCATCGATTTACGCGGCGGCGACAATGACAATTCAACTCCCCATTTTCTATGAATTCTACTGTAATAAAATATATATATTTTATTACACTCTTTCGTACACGCAAAAGTGAAAAATAAATGTAATAAACAAGAATGGAAACCATGACCAACATTTCTACACTTTCGGTGTTCACCAACAAGCTAACAAGCTAACAAAGATTTCAGTACAATTCTTGTGAAAAATTCCAATCCTAATTCAGCCTCCAATATCGGTCGCAAGTCTATTGAAGCCATCTGAAAGTAGAAATTCTCAAGACAATTGACCCGCATTTAACTCTGTGGTTTCGGATGCACGCTTTCGCGACCGCATAAACGCGTCTTGTCAACGCCAAAATCATCTCTTTCGAGGCTTGGTTGACCTACGATACTACAATGACACGCCAAAAATACCAAGTGTTAACCCGCCAACAAAAAGATTGGTCTTAATAACCTAAAAATACTATAAGAACATATTTTATTTTATTACTTATAATAGTGAAATATATTATAAAGTTGACATATATGAGGCAAACATAAGTGGTACTCGTATCTTCCAAAGAAAGCAATACTGGTTCAAGGAAGGATGAAAATATATTTCAAAAGTTTTGCTTCCCCACTGAAGATGTTTGGAAATAGTTATGCTCACATGTTCATGACCAGGCCTAACATCATTCTTGTTTCTGGGCATAGGCCAACAAGACCACAGCTTAGGGCCCTCGAAAAATGATCAAAAAAATTTAGGGATCTGCTTTATCATATGGTCCAATAAGTTGATTAGACTAAATATATGACATATCTTTTAAAACCGTTCATTTTTTTTGAATGACCCTGTTTTGATTATTTCGTCTAGGGTCTATATAAACTCAGGGATATGATGGCCCTACCATGTTTCTGAATAATGAAATTTGCTTGTTGTGAGTAACGACAACGAAAAGACATCAAGGCCGCCACCACCAGAAAATAATGCACGGAAAGGTTTAAGAAACGAAAAATAATACGTGCACTACACACATATTTTGTGGACAAGAATAGGTGGAAGGCTATTCTTCAAGCCTTTGTATACAAAATCACGAGACGTGGTTAAATATCTCCGATTGCTGTAAACAAGATGGCATCTCATAGCAGTTTTAGCTGGAACACACGCCAGAATAGTCATGACTATTTCATCAGGAAGAAAAGGTACGTGTGCCCTCGGTTTTAATTTCTTGGTGAATTTCTTCTATCAAGACGATTAGATTGTGTCATTTAATCTTACAGTACGAACGCCTAAGAAACTAGATTCCTGTAAAGAAGTGAGATACAAATACAAATTAAATGAGTTCTGGAAAGTTGATTCTTATAAGTCCTGTATCACTGACGACTGAGCGCCACTTAAATCGATTTAATCCGGTCCAATTAATATATGTTCCTGAATTCAACTCCTTCTGCTTAACAGCTTCAGCGCCGATGCTTCAGAGTACCTTAGGCAATTATAATGTTCGTGGTCGTGGAATGACGTTGCAGAGGAAGTGATGGTTGTGGCAAGATAGGAGGTTGTTAGCGGCGGTGCAATTTAGAGATGAAACAATTCAGGGATTTAGTTGAGAAGTTTTTGGCCCATAGAAATATTTCTTCTGAGCTATGTGAAGTTTTGGGGGAATACAGTGAATTGTTTGGTTTTGAAAACTACTAAGACGTTGCCTGTGGAATGGCAGCGGCCACCTTCGAGTTCGGGTGTTTTAAAAATTGTAATGTTGATGCTTCCTTTTAAAATGGGTCCTTTTCGGTTGGTGGTATTTTTTTTTCGAGATTCTTCGGGGCACACGTGTTTATCACTCGCTCGCCTACCATGTGGGTTCGTGATGTTCTGTGGATGTCGGAGAACGGTCTATCATGAGTTGGCTTTTGGTCTTACATATGGCTATCATCATGTTATAACTGAGAGTGTAATTCGTTTCGAACAATACAACGTTTATCAAGCCCCGGTGAAGATCTCTCTGACATTGGGGGCATCATTGATGCTTGCAGACAGATTTGTTTGCTATACTACCGGTGAACCACACTACCTTTACACCTAGGGCGACACAAGGTGTAAAGGGAGGGGCCCAATGCCCTCAAAAAATGATGTATTTGTACTTTTAAAAAAATATAATTGTGGACGATCATTTTTACTTTGATGCCCTCGTTGAGAAAACTTTCTAGGTCCGCCATTGCTGTACACTACAGTAGAATCTCGATCATATGAAAATCGAATGTATCGGCAACATGCGACTTTCACAACCAGAATCGACGGTGCGGAAAGTCGCATGGGGCAACCGTACATTTGATAAATCAATGTAAATTCTCCTTTTAATTACTCTCAAAAAAATATAAAATAAATCAACTTATAATCAATGTATAACTACTCCCGTAATTCAGTCATTGTAATTATTACACTTTCTATAACATTCCACCTCTCGACCAACGAAAAAAGCGGAAAAAAAAATTTACATTGAGATGGGTGCCCAATTATAATCTCTTTGTTAACAAAGATGAGACACCGATTAACTCCACACAAATAACCACGCACTCACTTTGGATCCACTCCTCAATTCTTAAAAAGAAAAAGTTATAAAAACCTGGACGATAAAATCACTTTCGGGGGCTTAGAAATCCCATCAGGGCCAGAAGCAATTGTCCAAAACTGCTCTGTACGATCTTCCAATCTCCATATACTGATTTTGCCCGAATCTGTAAGTTGTGCTACACACATTTAGAAAAATAAAAGAAATTTCTAAAATAGAAGCTTCTATTTGTATGTAAGAGACTAGAAAATATTACTACACTCTACTAGAATGGAAGCTACTAGATACATGTAGCACTAGTAGTGATTGTTAAAAATTAAGACATATCTAGAAAACTCCATAAGGATCTTGAACTATCCAATGGGGGCTATAAATAGCACCACCACCATGTACTTAAGCAACCAAGCAATCAATACAATAAAATTCCTTTCTCCAATTTCTCCAACTTATCAATTCTTTTTCATCTCACACTCATCATCCTAGCCTTCTCCATTCAACCTTCTACAAAAACTCTAACAAGTGGTCGAGCGTGTTTCGACACAACTATAATCAAGTAAATCAACATCATGGCAGATTACACACTCCGCTCATCCATTCCGGTTCCAATTTTCCGAGGTGAAAATTTCGACTATTGGTTCATTAAAATGAGAACCTACTTTTGTGCTCAAGATTTATGGGATATCGTAAGTAAGGGATTTAGCATCCCCGACGACATCTCAAATTTATCTACCGCACAAAAGAAAGAACTCAAGGAGAATCAACAGAAAGATGCTCAAGCATTATTAGCCCTTCAGTTAAGCTTGACTGAAGAATTGTTTCCAAGAATCATGAGTGCCAAGACGGCTAAAGAAGCGATGGAAAAGTTGCAGGAGGAGTTTCAAGGCAATGAAAAGGTACGAGTCTCAAAACTCCATTCATTAAGGAGAAATTTCGAGAATTTAAAAATGAAAGAGTCAGAGAATGCTAAAGACTACTACACAAGAGTAGATTCATTAGCAAATCAATTGCGGGCGAATGGAGAAGATGTCCCAGAGAAGAAAATTGTGGAAAAAATATTAATTACATGTACGTAAAAATATGATCCAATCATTACAAATGCCTATTTGAAATCAAAAGATTTGGAAAAATTGTTCGCTTGTAATTGATGGGGTCTTTTAAGCTCATGAACATAGATTGGAAAGGCGCCACGAAGGCACAACTGAAAATGCTTTTCAATCTAAGTTCAAAACGCCGTCACAAAAATCAAAACAAAATGATCGGAGATCAAATGAAGATTCTAAAAATACAGAGCTTCCAAACAAAACATTTTCTCATTGCGGTATATGTAAGAGGAAAAGCCATTTGGAGAAAGACTGTTGGTTTAAAGGAAAACCACAATGCAAAAATTGCAAGAAATTTGGTCACGTCGAGAAGGTATGTCGATCTAAAAGGAATCATCAAGCTAACTTTTCTGAAGAAAAGGACGTCGAAGACAATCTCTTCTATGCCTGTCAAGTAGCAACAGAGGAAAAGAAAGATACATGGTATCTAGACAGTGGTTGCAGCAATCACATGACAAAAGATGAATCTATATTTTGTCATCTTGAAAAATTCAAGACAAATATTAAGATAGGAAACGGCGACTTTATGGAGGCTACTGGAAAAGGCACTATTGTCATTAACACAAAGAAGGGCAAGAGATACATAAATGAGGTGCTCTTGGTCCCGAGTATAGATCAAAATCTATTGAGTGTAGGACAAATGATGGAGAAAGGATACTCGTTGCATTTTGAAGGAGATTCTTGTACAATATATGATAAAAAAGATAAATCCCTTCAAATTGCAAAAATAAAAATGAAGGAAAAACGATGCTTTCCGATCCAATGGAGTTATGCAAGAGATGTCGCAATGAAGGCACAAGTTGACGACTCGTGGTTATGGTACGTGAAGGCTTGGTCACTTCAATTTCAATGGATTAAAAATACTACATCGAAGAACATGATGAAAGATCTCCGACAATAAAGGCACCCGATCGTGTTTGTGAAGGATGCATGCTCGAAACAACATCGACAACCATTTCCGTCGGAAAAAGCTTGAGAGCGAAGGAACCATTAGAATTGGTGCACACGGACGTTTAGGCCCAATGCACACTCCTTCACATGAACAAAATAGGTACTTCATTCTCTTTATTGATGATTTTACCAGGATGACATGGGTTTATTTTATGCGTGAAAGATCGCAAGTATATGAAATATTTAAGAAATATAAGGCCTATGTCGAGAAACAAAGTGGTCACTACATGAAGACTATAAGAAGTGATCGAGGTAAAGAATACACATCTAAAGAATTCAACAAGTTCGTGAAGATGAAGGTGTGGAGCATCAATTGATGATTGGATACGCTCAGAACAAAATGGTGTGTCGAACGTAAAAATAGAAACGATTATGGAGACAAGCATGAGCTATGCTAATGGAGAAAGGTCTTCCGAAAACATTTTGGTCGGAGGCAAGTGCATACTGCAATCTACTTGCTAAATAGATGTCCAACCAAAGCCGTTTCAGACAAAACACCATTCAAGCCCTGAGTGGGCGAAAGCCATCGGCAAAGCATCTTAGAGTCTTCGGCTCCATCTGTTATGTTCACATTCCAAAAGAGAAAAGGAGCAAACTGGGTGAAAAGACAGAGAAAGGTGTTTTCTTAGGCTATAGTACACAATCAAAAGGCTACCGTGTCTATAGCATAAGAACAAGAAAGCTTATTGTCAGTCGAGACGTTGAATTTGACGAGGAAGCAAGCTTCAATTGGGAAACAGAGGAAGTTGAAAGGAAAACTATTAATATGGCACCACTTCTACGAACCAACGAAGAAGACAACCACAACGAATAATCACACCTGCGCTTATCATTGAAGAAACATCACAAGATGAAGGTTCTTCTCAGAGACACCACCAAGGAAAACAAAATACTTGAGTGAGATATATGAGAGATGCAATCTCACCTTGATAGAACCAGGAAGTTATGAAGAAGCTTCCAAAGAAGAAGTTTGGAGAAAAGCAATGGAAGAAGAAATTAAGATGATAAACAAGAATGAAACGTGGGAGCTAGTAAGTCCATCTCCGCACAAAGAAGTCATCGGTGTTAAGTGGGTCTATAAAACAAAGCTTAATCCTGATGGCTCCATCCAAAAACACAAAGCAAGGCTTGTAGCCAAAGGCTACTCTCAACAATTTGGAGTGGATTACAACGAGACATTTGCTCCTGTTGCACGATTGGATACGATACGTGCATTAATTGCCCTCTACACAAAAAGGATGGAAAATCCATCATTTGGATGTTAAATCAAGATTTCTCAATGGATACCTTGAGGAAGAAATTTACGTGGGAGCAGACCTCAAGGATTTATCGTGAAAGGAGAAGAAGACAAAGTACTAAAGTTAAAGAAAGCTTTATACGGGCTCAAGCAAGCCCCACGGGCTTGGTATAGCAGAATTGATAACTACTTCATCACGCAAGGTTTCAGGAGGAGCAAAAGCGAGCCTACACTTTACATTTAGACACGAGATACAAATGACAGACTTATTGTTTCCTTATACGTTGATGATCTCATCTTTACAGGAAACAATGAGGACATGATCAAGAGTTTTAGACAAGACATGATGAAGACGTTGAAATGACAGACTTGGGATTAATGCACTACTTTCTGGAATCGAGGTAAACCAAAAGAAAATGGGATTTTCATTTCCCAAAAGAAATATACTGAGATAGTCTTCTTGAAAAGTTCAAGATGAAAGGGTGCAAGAGTGTTGCAACTCCACTTGAAAGCAAAGCACTCAAGAGTGAAGATGGCACGCCAAGGGCAGATTGTACGGTCTACCGGCGTCTTATTGGAAGTTTACTCTATCTAACAACTACAAGACCTGACATTATGTTTGCAACAAGTTATCTCTCAAGGTTCATGCAATGTCCAAGTCAAGTTCACTTTGGAGCAGCTAAAAGAGTGCTAAGATATCTGCAAGGCACAAAGGATTATGGCATTTGGTATGGATCGAGTCCTGACTCAAAATTGATTGGGTACACTGATAGCGATTGGGCAAGATCATCAGATGATAAAAGCACATCTGGCTATGCATTCACCTTGGGCTCAGGAATATTCTCTTGGGCAACAAAAAAGCAAGACACAATCACACTATCAACAGCAGAAGCAGAATATGTAGCAACAGCATTGACAACATGCCAAGCTATATGGCTCAAACGCATACTTGAGGACATGGGGAGCCTCAAGAAGAAGCAACATTGATCATCGTGACAAAGCAATTCGGCAATTTCAATGGCGAAAAACCAAGATTTCACAACAAGACTAAGCACATAAGAATCAAGTACCACTTCATCAGAGAAGCTGTGGCCAATAAAGAAATAGAAGTCATGCATTGCAGGAGTGAAGAACAGTTAGCCGACATATTCACAAAAGCACTACCAAGAGACAAGTTCAAGCTATTACGAGAAAAGATTGGTGTCACTGAAATGTGTACCAAGGAGGAGTGTTAAGTTGTGCTACACATTTCTAGAAAAATAAAAGAAATTTGTAGAATAGAAGCTTCTAGTTGTATGTAAGAGACTAGAAAATATTACTACACTCTACTAGAATGGAAGCTACTAGAAATATTGGTACACTCTACTAGAATGGAAGCTACTAGATACATGTAGCACTAGTAGTGATTGTTAAAAATTAAGACATATCTAGAAAACTCCATAAGGATCTTGAACTATCCAATGGGGGGCTATAAATAGCACCACCACCATGTACTTAAGCAACCAAGCAATCAATACAATAAAATTCCTTTCTCCAATTTCTCCAACTTATCAATTCTTTTTCATCTCACACTCATCATCCTAGCCTTCTCCATTCAACCTTCTACAAAAACTCTAACAGGAACTTTTAAGAGGAAAGAGAGAACGCCATCATTGTTTAGCAGATGTGTTTGATTGTCCATGTACTCGGTATTTAAAGGGATAGGACAAGGTATGACCATAAATTCTTCTCTTATGACATCAAATTCCATGATATCATTTCTCCCAATGTATTTGTTGTCCCTTTGATGAGGTTTAAGCAACCAATAAAGGTAATTATTGATGAATAACGGAGTGGCACACTTCCTCTCATCTGTGTTACGATTCTTAGAAACTATGTTACTAAACCTGTCAACTCTGTTACTAAATGGATTACTAATCTTTTTCATAGATGGATTGGAACCTAAATTAAGCACTGATGTTGTCAAAAAAATCAGGTTTGCGGTATATATCTGTTGAGGTGGATATCTAGCTGTAAAAAGTGTATTTTAGTGGTGTTTTCCGGTGGTGCCCGGCGGCGGTGTAGGATTCCGGCGGTGGTGCTATATCAGAGAAGAAGACGGGGGCAATTTGGCTTTGCCATGTGTTTATATCATTTGTTGCCCATGGTTTAATGAAGTTACATAGCTCACCTATTTATAGGGGGAGCCACCGACTAAAGTCGGTTTAATTACAAATGAGGACATACAGTACCAAATAGATATTTATCTACAGTAACGGGCTCGTAGTGGAGCCGATAGGTCGCGGTCCTGATGGCCTCGCTGACCGTTGTATCCGTTATATCGTTGTTTTGTTGATCTTGAGGTAGCTCTTCCTCTAGATGTTATGGTCGAGGTTTGGCGGACCCGTTTGTCCACTACAAGAAAACAGGGCAATTACGACGTGCAATGCACGTCGTAATGTTTTTTTACAACGTCTACTCAAACGTCGTTATAGCCCTCGTCGTTAATGTGCAAAAATATTTACCAAGTGCGAAATGCACGTCGTATAAGAGGTAAATGCACGTCGTAATCTTAGTAAATGCACGTCGTAATCTGGGTAAATGCACGTTTTGATTGGAGAAAATGCATGTCGTATTTGTTGGCACCAATTCATTAATGGTCGTTGTAAATTGTAATTGCCCGTCATAATTTTTCAGTATTGCATGCCGTAATTTTCCAGTATTGCATGTTGTAATTTGATGAAATGATTGTTGTAAATTGAATGAAATTAACGTCGTAATTGATAGAAGAAACAATGTGAATCAATAATTAGAACACAACCATTCACCAATGTATTTTTGATAATGAGTAATACAATACGATATTCTTCACATACCGACTAGCATCCATTAACACGATATTTAAATCAACTTCACATACCAACTAGCATCAACTTCAAGATATTTTAAACCGAAAAGGAAGCCTTAAATACAATAACCTTAGCAAGAACAAAAACTGGAATTTTTTCATCAAAATATCCATGTCTTGTGTTGTTGAATCTCCCTTGATCAAGTCACCCACAGTTTTCCCCTGAGCCTAAAAACACAAATCACGGAGTCAGCAGAAGAAGAAGTTAGACCAAGCTGAAAAACCTCATTAACAAGCTATATCACAATGAAGCAAAGCAACAGTGACTACAAATCAAATAAAGCCAAGCTCAAAACAGCAATCAATAATGATAAAGAATAAATATTAATAATCAAAAGACACAAATTGATTTTCATCATTAAACTCATTTAAGAAAGCTCTCACATTAAAGAAGGATCAAAACATGTTGACAGGAAATTGGGCATATAAAAAAAATACAGAAAGAGTAATAACAATGAAGAGAAAATCATCTTTTATTACAATGTCTTGGGCAAGTTCTCTTACACTTTCCTAAGAACGTTGAAGCATTGATACAAGTGAGAGAAGGAAGAAGCTTAATAAGCACAAGTCTTGACCGACATGTTGGACACATTTTAATCGAGGAAAGTCAGTTGAAACCATTGAAGAGAAGTGAGTTTTATACTCAAATAGTCATCAAGGATAAATCAGAATACGGTTAAATCCGAACTAGTAATATCAATTTTAAGAAAACAAAGCAACAACCAAGTAATTTCATAGACAACTACCATAGATTTACCTCAAAGTTCCTCTATGAAGTTGACGGGCCATGCCACCGTGCTTCCCATAGCCTCAGAAAGCATATTGAATTCCGAAGTTGGACGAATCAAAGGTATATCATGATAAACTTTGCAAACCCAAACCTTCCACATGCCATGACCAATAGGAACACAATGTACCATCTCTTTTGGATCTTTTGAGTGAAGATCTGCAGATGCAACGATCTTTTTTTCTGCATCCAGCCAACTTAACAACTGTAACTTTTTTATTGAAGGAACTTGGCTAGCTTCTCGGTGATTACCTACATCCTTGCTGCCCGGTTCTTTTCTTTTTTTACCACATACACTGACATTGTTCGCACTTCGAACAGGTGCATTTTTGTTTTTGTTAATTGAATGTTCACAAGAAGATGATGGAATATTGTCATTTCCCTAGTTAGATACAACAGGAATAAGAAAATCAAACACATTACCATAACTATAATAACTAGAAAATGATAAATTTTCAACATAAAGTAGCTTACATTGTTTTCATCTTCTTTTTCAAATTTGCTCAGTATCCTTTGCACTGATAACTTCAACTCATGCACTTCTTGCTCCAATTTAGAATACTTTCTGCTTGCATGGGCTTGGCCATCTATCTTTGAGGGCAGTGCTCAGTATCCTTTGCACTAACTCTTCAACTCTTTCCGCTGATTTAAACATTCTCCTAAATCTAGGAATAATTGGGAAATACCTCAGTACCTTTGCTGGAATGCCTTTTCGAACTTTTTTCGTGTGCTTATCAACCTTCCACCTTGACGAACCACATTTAGGACAAGTCTCCAAATTTCCTAGTTCTTTCCTAAATAAGCAACAATCATTTACACATGCATGTATCTTTTCGTAACCTAGATCAAACGCTTTCAATATTTCTCTAGCTGAATGTAACGAATCCGGAAGAATATTCCCTTCTGGTAGAAAACGATTGACCACTCGAAAGAGTTCATCGAGTGCATTATCGGATAAATTATGTCGAGCCCTATATTTAAACAAGGAAACAACAGAAGCAATCTGGGAAGAAGGACACTCTGGATATAATGGTCGTTCTGCCTCCTCTACTATATTCTTATACCCAGCCTTAATGATTTCATCTATTGTTTCCACAACCTCATCTTCAATTAGTGCATCTTTCAACAAGTGATATGTTTCTGTAACTTCAGTATTGTGTTGTTCAACAGATGTTGATTGGTCAAATTTTAAGATTTTACTAACATGAAGAGGATGTAGCTCATTCATGCATATATGACCAAAAACCTTCTTAGGTTCATGCCACTGCATGTTTTTGCATACACGACAAGGGCATTTCATTGTGGGTGGATGCCCCAAGCTGGCGTGAATTCTGTCAACATATTGTTGGGCTCCGTCACGGTATCTTTTGGAGTCCCTAAATTATAAAAATTATTGTTATGAATAATGTTATTAAAAAAAATCAGAACTGACATCTTAAGGTGTTGTACATAACCTGCGGTAGTAAATCCATTCTGGATCCATCAGCTACAAATACCAAACTTGTATATGACTTCAAAAGCTAACTTCTTAGCTACAAATACCAAACTTGTAATAAATTTTATGAGAAGCCTATGAATCCCAAATATCGACTATCATGAATCCACATGCTAGATGTTGTCCTAACACTAAACACAGATAATCACATGGAACAAAAAGATATCCACCCATGAACATAATTTGGCCATGTACTACAGTACAAGAACCCACAACAATCAAGAAATCCCATGTAATCTATATGCAACAATAAAAAGCATCAATTTGTAAGCACAATAGACATTAAACCAATTCAAAACATGCATTTTGAAGCTACGATGGCACAATGAAACACTGTACAAGGGCCAAAAGCTACCCAAAATAAGACATATCACTACTTACTAGCATTTTCCTACAGTGATCTAACACATTATCTGCATTATAAATCAATCATTTCTTCTTTTTTTTTTTTTTGTGGCTGGTTACATATTCATACTAACATATGATATTATCATTGCTTAGTAATACTAAAGCACATTGTGCAACAATGCAATTTCTTGCTGTAATCACAAAACCATCTAGAAATAAGGTATTATTTTACTAGGTTATGGTGGATTTGAAAAACAAACAATTCACAGCAGCACCAGCATAATATGATGCCTTTGTTTATGGTTTGCTTAATCTCACAGAAGTACTTTATCATAAATGCAGCATCTCCAATCATGTCACCAGTTTGCTTGAATGAAGTTGATCACAAGAAGAAGAAATAGTAATGCAGGCAACACCAAGCTAATCAAAATCCAAATGCTGGCAGGACTGCCTTAACAGGAATATAGAAGAAACTTAACAAGAGGAGGCTTTAGAAAACAGATCATGTGGGGGTGAGGAATATATAAACATTGTTGACTCAAAATTCTAAAGATGTAAGTGTTGAATGATTAGCCCAGTAGAGCATAAAAGGTTACAACATAAAGCAGAATAATTAGTTACATTACATTAATTACAATATAATGTTTAGGATCAAGCAATATGTAGTAGTTTACTTGGTTTTTAGGTAGTGTTTGATGTTGAAAACTACCCTCTGATACCTCCTTTTTGGTTGACCCCGTCTCAATCCTCCAAAGTCAAATTTGACTTAACATAACATGACTTATTATGAAGACCAAGTACAACATAACATAAAGACTTATAGGGAAATTAGGACTTATGCAAACTATGCAAATTAGGACTTTGGGCATGTTGCTGTAAACAAACACAAGGATTCAATCATATTATTATCACAAAAAAATACAATAGGCTAATACATACGGTTATTAAACACGTTGGCATGATACTTATCTAGAGATCGAAATATAAATTGACGATAAGAACAAGTCAACAAACTTGACAAATAGAACCAAAAAGGACTACAAGCCATACAAAATCTGCAATATTTCAAAATGGGAAGACACTATTATCATGTCAAAACCATAAACCTAATGGACAATAGAACAGATTAAACATTACCAACTCAGCTAAGCAGTCAACAAAACATGACAAAGTTTGGAAAGAATCAAATTCAGTCTAAGACTCAATCAACCTGTAATATCCTGAGCCTAAAGAAGCATTCATGTATTGTCCAAAAACTGAGATAAAAAACGACACACAAACCTAGAACAGATGCCAAACAATTAAATACATCGATGCATATGAAATCCGACAATCGTCCTGAAACTGCTATTTTGTATATGTAAGGACCAACACTCAGCAAAACAAAATCGATGTAAAAAGGGCTATTGATTCCTAGGACGAGTTTTAGGAATAAGTCATGATAATCAAAGTAGGGCATAGCCTACATAATATATTCTACATTCTCAACTAAAAGCCATGGATACCATATCAGATTCTTAATCATGAATCCCTTAAAACTCTATGTACATTGCTTTAAGAGTAATGTATTATCCAACAGAGTCCAAAATCAACTAAATTTCATCTACATATAAAGGTAGCATAGCATTAAAGGAATCAACAGAGCCCAAAAAAGAGCATACAACAACAGCAGAAAACACATCAGAGTGGACATAATGTAATCACGCTTTTCATACAACATTGAACCTTTAACCTCATAATAAGTTGAACATAATGTCAATTGAGAAAAATCTGCTGACCGATTAACATGCATCACCAAATAGGTTTCTAAAATGCAATCACATGTCTCAAAAAACACAAAGCACAACTCTGAAAGAAAAAAACGAGCGAGTAAGTTTAAATAACCAGATGCTTGCACTACAAAATGGCCGGAATAACCAGATCCAAGTCGAAATTCGTTGATTTGAAAGCTTAAAACAACTTATCACAGTTGAAAATGGAAAGCCGAATTGAAAGAATTAGGGCTTACCTACCGACGATGCTTAGAATACCAAAGACAAACCTCCAAGAACAAAGCAAAAGAAACGAGTCAATTGGCTACAATGCTCAGCTTCTCCGGCGAACAAAAGAATATTCAAGTTTAATTTTGAACAGGGGGAGCCATTACAGAACGCGAGAAATGGAGGGGGAAGAGCTTCAGTATTGTGTAGAGTTTAGAAAGGGAGCGCACATTTTGGATACTGAAACATTTTTTTTAGGAAAACATTTTAATCGAAAGAAAAAGACGGCCAACATAATAGAAAAATAGTGTTTTTAATAAAATTTTACTACATATAATTTACGAAGGGCTTTAAATACGCATAGTAAATTCTAATGATGTCATTTTTACTACACGATTTTTATGATATTTATGACGTGCATAAAAAGAAAGTCGTAAATTGTTAAAATTACAACGCGCATTTAATGCACGCAGTAAATTTTGTGTCGTAATTACCCAGTTTTCTTGTAGTGGTCGAATGAGATCGCGTGTCGGCCCCCTAATCCTTTCTGTCGTCGCATAGGGTTGAGGGCTCGGAATGGATCCGAAGGCTTGCGGTCCTAATTTGGCTTGCGAGCTCGCGGGCAGAAATGGCCGGTGGCCTCATTCACTAATGTCGGTGGCTGGTCGGACCAGAATAAGGATCCGCGGACCTAAGTACGATTTAGATACATCAATGGCCCCCTACTCCGTGCCTTAATCATTTTCTTGAAATGTTAGGCGGGGAGTAATAGTCTGTATGTGGATCTGTTGCCTTGAAATACTGTGATGGCTCGCTGTTGTGGCGGATCGCCTGTTAGCTTTGCCTAAGTGCCGTACTCTGAGTAGGTCTTTTCGCTGCTTGCATGTCGTTGATTAATCTAGCCTTTGGTGGCTTGAGAGCTTTGTCTTGTAGAGGGCTCGCTCGAAGACGAGTTCCAAAATATGATGCCGACCTAAAGGTCGGTCTTACAAGAAGGTTCGCTCGTAGGCGAATTCCAAATATGATGCCGACCTAGGGGTCGGTCTTATAAAAGATGCTCGAGGCGAGCTCAAAATATGATGTCGAGCTGGAGTCGGGCTTATAGAAGATGCTCGAGGCGAGCTCAAAATATGATGCCGAGCTGGAGTCGGGCTTATAAAAGATTCGCTCGAGGGCGAACTCCAAATATGATGTCGACCTAGAGGTCGGGCTTATAAAGTGCTCGCTCAAAGGCGAGTTCCAAAATATGATGCCGAGCTGGAGTCAGGCTTATAGAAGATGCTCGAGGCGAGCTCAAAATATGATGCCGAGCTGGAGTCGGGCTTACAAAAGATTCGCTCGAGGGCGAACTCCAAATATGATGCCGAGCTGGAGTCGGGCTTACAGAAGATGCTCGAGGCGAGCTCAAAATATGATGCCGAGTTGGAGTCGGGCTTAGAGTGCCGATACTGTTTATCGGGCTTGGAGTGCCGATATTGTTTATCGGGCTTGAATTGGTGTTGGTGAAAACCACCAGCTATGTGCTGCACATTGGAGCGGACAAGCTTAATCGCCGATAACGTTCTATCGGGCTTGAATCAGTGTTTGTATCGCGTAGTGAATTATCGATTATATGCTGTGCATTGCAGCGACCAGGCTTAGTCGCCGATAACGTTCTATCGGGCTTAAAGTGCCGTGCGTGGAGCGACGGGCTTTGAGTGCCGATCACGCTCTATCGGGCTTTTCGTTGTAGAGAAATCCATGTTGATGGCGAGCACATGAGAGAGATCAGCGAGAGAGCTCGTAATAAAATAGCTTGTAATAAATGAGCTCGCTGAAATGGAGCTTGTAATAAATGTTTATTTTGCTTTTGTGACGTTTTTCCCAAAGTATTTTTGAGCTCGCACCTTCATCTTTGCTCGAAATATATCACCTTTTTCGAGTCCGCAATTTGGGTTCGACATATCCGTGTATATATACATATATATATACGGCCCCCTTGTTTTTGGTGAGGTCGAGGACGTTAAAGCGTCGAACTTGCTAAAAATAATGAATTGAAAGCCTTACTTGTTTCTGTTGAGCTCGATGACTGAATTAAAAATCCGATGTGCGGCCCCCTTGTTTTCGGTGAGATTGAGGGCGCTAAAAAACTGAGCTCGCCGAAAATACTTGGGGCGGATAATCATACTTCTCTCGAATCGGACCGGTTTTGTTGCACTTTTTGATTCAATTGAAAAATCCGATATATGGCCCCCTTGTTTTTGGTGAGGTCGAGGGCGCTAAATATCGAGCTCGCTAAAAATAATCGAACATAAAGTCTGACTTGAACTTGATAACTGAATCGAAAAATTCTGATGTGTGGCCCCCTTATTTCAGGCAAGGTTGTTGTGGGCTCGGTTGAAATAAATGTAGAATTCGGGTCATTCCCGTCTGTTTGAAAATTTCCACCTGCGGCCCCCTTGTTTGGGACAAGATTGAGATTGCGAGTAACTTGTCTGAAACAAATGTTGAGGTCGAGCTTAGAGCTTGCCGACCGAGGTCGGACTTAGAGCTGGCCGATGTCGGACTTAGAGCTTGCCGACCGAGGTTGGACTTAGAGCTTGCCGACCGAGGTCGGACTTAGAGCTTGCCGATGAGGTCGGACTTAGAGCTTGCCGACCGAGGTCGGACTTAGAGCTGGCCGATGAGGTCGGACTTAGTGCTTGCCGATGGCTCGGGCTTAGAGCTTGCCGAGCTGCTGAACAGTACAAAAGATGGCTCTATCCTTCACTTATTGTGAGGTGAGTTCCCAATAATGAAGCATAATTATTCAAGTCGTAAAAACAGGAATAAATTGCAGTGAGGGCTCGTACCTGAAGAGTACGTAATAAGAGAGCTCATATGGAGAGCTTGTAATAAAGGATCCCGTCATTGGCGAGCCCATATCCGGCGATCGACAAGCGTTGCCGGTCACAATGTCATTTGATCCTCTTCGTGGAGCGTGGCTATGAATCCGTTTTTAAAAAAATGAATTCAATGTCTCTGTCCCATTTCCAAAATGAAAATAAGCTTCCTCTTCCTTCTATCCCTTTCACGGCTGATGGTTTCTTGTCCCCACGGTTATTTCCGAAATGCCGATGACACCCATATCGGGAAATCGGATCAAGAAAATCAAGAATTATTTGGATACTTTTAGAAACCTGTTCATCCCCATGGCATCACTAATGCTGCGCAGTAATTTGTAAATGAACGTCGATGATTCGATTCGATTATTTGTATTCGCTCGAAAAAGCTCGATTCGAGTTCGATTCGAACCTTGAACGTCGAGAGCGAACGGTAGGTATTTGATATTCGTCTATCGAGCCGAACCGTGATCGAACACGTTCGCTCGAACTATTTTATATTTAAAAAAAAACTATATAATATATATATATATATATATATATATATATATATATATATATATATATATATATATATATATATTATTAAATTAAAATAGGAAATCAAAATCAAATTAGGGTTAGAAGAAAAATCCTATATATATATATATATTATTCTCTATTCTATTACAAATGGTTCGTTCGAGCCGAACATGTTCGAACGGTTCGAGCATGTTCGAGCCGAACCGAACCGAACATGTTTCCTAATATTCCAGTTCGAACCCGAGCCGAACCTTGCTAAATTAAGGTTCGATCAGTTCGAGCCGAGCTGAACCTTAGGTTCGAAAAATTCGAGCCGAGCTCGAACCCTACCAGGGTTCGGTAGGGTTCGGCTCGTTTACAGCCCTAGCTGCAGGTGAACCTCATGTATAGATTCTTCCCTGCTATGGTACATTGGATGTGTCCTAGTTTGGAAAATCTATTTGATTTGTTCAAAACAGCAGCAAGTGTATCAAAAATCAAAGGGTCTTCAACAATAACTTAAGCTCGGACGCATCTAGCCAAAAAAGACAATTTCATCATCGTCATTTTTATTCCTTTTTAAAGCTTGTTCCATTTTTGTCTCCATTCGGGCTCTCTAATTTGATAAACACAGCATCGCCATCTCGATCTCACTTTCAGCTCAAAATTTAAGCTCAGAAAAGAGGTTTTGACGGACCCAAATGAAGTAGAAGAAAGTGAAGCTTCAATCTGCTGCTCATCTACCTGCTGTACATCGCCAATGGTGCTAGCTGGACGGAGAAGACATCATGCTTATATCATTGCTCCTTCCACACAGCATATCCATAATCAAATCCAGCGGCTTCGGGTGTTTTGCTCCAACTGTCCTTCGCCGTTGAACTCAGATCTGTACCCATCGGCCATTTTTTTTTGTTTTGATGGATGATAATATACATCTAGATGAAAATCTTGTTGATGGCCTGGCCGGAAAACCAAAAATAGGTGGGTTTAGGCTGCCGGAGAAGTGACGAAAATGTCGTTTCCCGGTAACGGAGCCAACTGATGTTGTCAAAAAAATCAGGTTTGCGGTGTATATCTGTTGAGGTGGATATCTAACTATAAAAAGTGTATTTTAGTGGTGTTTTCCGGTGGTGTAGGATTCCGGCGGTGGTGCTATATCAGAGAAGAAGACGGGGGCAATTTGGCTTTGCCATGTGTTTATATCATTTGTTGCCCATGGTTTAATGAAGTTACATAGCTCCCCTATTTATAGGAGAAGTCACCAACTAAAGTCGGTTTAATTACAAATGAAGACATACAGTACCAAATAGATATTTATCTACAGTAACGGGCTTGTAGTGGAGCCGATAGGTCGTGGTCCTGATGGCCTCGCTGACCGTTGTATCCATTATATCGTTGTTTTGTTGATCTTGAGGTAGCTCTTCCTCTAGATGTTATGGTCGAGGTCGCTGGCGGACCTGTTTGTCGAATGAGATCGCGTGTTGGCCTCCTAATCCTTTCTGTCGTCGCATAGGGTTGAGGGCTCGGAATGGATCCGAAGGCTTGCGGTCCTAATTTGGCTTGCGAGCTCGCGGGCAGAAATGGCCGGTGGCCTCATTCACTAATGTCGGTGGCTGGTCGGACCAGAATAAGGATCCGCGGACCTAAGTACAATTTAGGTACATCAAGCACCTTATATTGGATTCTTTTTGTCTCATCTTCTATTTTCCAGAGAGAGCAATACTCTTTCAGTAAAGGATGAAAATATACCCCATAAGTTCTTTCGAAAGGGTTATTGTCACGTGTTCATGACTAGGGCTAATAGGGTTTAGAATACTGCATTTTAGTCGGCCCGAGGGTCCATGTCCCATTAAAACAACTAGTCCGTCGTGGGAAAATAGTGCATCACAATACTCTGTAGGATAAAAAGCAAATTTACGAACCTTTATCTTGTTTACTCCAGGTTCCCACCAATTATCTAGCGCGCAGAGGGATAATCCACACCTCCTCCCCGCAACTCCCCAAATAAATTTTGAAAAAATATTTGTTGAAAAGTTATTTCTTAAGTGTAAGTCCACATAATAACGAGCGGAGGTAAGATCACTCCATTTTCTGCAAACAAGGCGACATCTCATCGCAATTTCAACAGGAAGAAAGCTAAGAATAATTATGATTATTTCATCAGGAAGAAATGGCGTGCCATTGGTTTTCATCGATTTGTTCACAACTTTTTTCCCCTTGTAAATCCATTTACTCAGACCGCAATTTAGAAAAAGGAAGGAATCAGAGAAGAAGAAGGAAAGCCTTAGAGATACCAGATTAATTATCGGAAGATGCCGGCGCCGTTGTACTTAGGTCCGTTGATGCTTCAGCTCTCTCACGGCGATCACTGATGCGTGAACCTTTTAAAACGTCAATTTCGTCAGAAAATTCGGTCGACAGGAAATGATGGTGGCTTATAAGGGGCGCTCAAGAATAAAGCTACAGGTAGTGTTTTTTTTTTTCTTTTTTATTTATGTATTTATTATTTTATTTTTCATAAATAAGAAAAAGAGGCTGGACGAAGGTTGGACCAATTTTTTTTTTTTTTTTACCTATTCTATTTTTGGGATTATTGGAAAAATTAGCTATAAATTCACTTTTTGAGTATTTATTGAGTTCTAATCTACAACATTTATTTAATTGCATTAACGAAAAGAAAAATATTTGGCTTTGACGATTGTATATGTTTTTACATGAAAATTGATTATTCTATAACAAATATGCACAATAAAGTGTCACAACAATTTTTTTCATCATTGATTTTTTTAGAGTTTATTTAAATCAATAGGTCTTACATTATAATTAATAATCCAAAAATGTGTTGTGAAACTTTATTATGCACATTTATTGTGACATTATACTAAGTACTCTTTTTACATCTTTTAGGTTTATATTTTATATTATCACTCATGCATGTAAACTCTTCTCCATCTTTTCGGTTCTCTCTCTTAGGCTTTGCAGGTGAAATGTATGAAAATAAAAAAAATCGCCCGATCCGCCTTCCGTTCCACATCAAATCATTCATCTACATGTCTCCAACTTTTTCCAGATCACACACATCCCATGCAACCCATCAATTTGACAGATTTACATTGAGTTTTTCTTATATAAAAAAAAAAAAAAAACACCCACACAATGCATTTAATCTTATTCAGGGCGTCCATATCTAAATTTAGGCTCGGGGCCAGATATTATTTTAAGCTCTTCTAAAAAAGGGTTAACTGAAAAAATATATATTGTTTTTGCCTCTAGCAAGAATCGAACATTTGTTGCTTATCAAGTTAAATTTGAGCGCTTACAATTAGAGCAATACATTACTTATTTTCAAAATGCAATATATATATATATATATATATATATATATATATATATATATATATATATATATATATATATATATATACTATTGAGCTTAAAATTTCACTAATTCTTAAATTCATAGATTTTGGGGCTCAGGGGCCATGGCTCCTTGGCCTTTCCGCACGGGCTGACGGGCGCCCTGATCTTATTATACTGTTATTTCTCGTCAACATATATTATTGCTGATCTCTTATTCGTCCAAAAATTGCCTTGTGCCGTGCATGCATTCGTGCCTCACAAACATGATTCTGAAAAGAAAAAAGGAAAAGAAAACCTTCATATCTTCTCTATATTAATGCCGACATCCAGTTTTATTTTTTATTTTTTATTTTTTGGTTTTGATTATACATATATATATAAATAATTCAATATAAAATTTCGTTTCATTTGGCATCCATTCTACATCTATTGTGTATATTTGATTAAAGAATGCAGATCCACGGAAGCCGTTAAAATTGGAGGCTAATATCAGATACATCCAACCAAAATCAAGCATGCACCCAAAATCGATCAATACCAAAAAAACACGGACTCTCGGAAGAGCCGGACATACGAGCATTGAGGAAGTCTCACACACAAACTAATAGACTCCGGAAGACCCGTCGGAGTGGAGATGCCCTCCAAAATATCAATTCCCAAGCCTCGCCGAAAAAGACGTGCGTCGGAGTGAAGATGCCTTCCGAAAGTATCACAACTATGGACTTCAGAAGAATCACCGGGGGGAGATGCCCTCCAAAACATATCACAACTATGGACTCCGAAAGAACTGCCGGAATGGAGATGCCCTCCAAAATCACTACTAATTGACTTTGGAAGAGCCGCCGGAGTGGAGATGGCCTCCAAATACCACCAAATTATTATCACCAAACAAACTCGGCCTCCAAACCCGGCCTCGTTTGAGGGAGGGTTTTAGAAGATAATTCCAACATAAATCCACAAGAGATATATGAATGGAGTCAAAAAGAAGAGATAAAGTTGATAAATTAGTCAAATAAATAAATTTAAATGTCTAGTTTATGTTATCTCTAGTCATTATTAATATTTGTTTATCTTTATTTTTAGACTAGAATTTTTGTATAAATATCGGTTGTATTCTACTATTTGATCATTAAATAAAACTGCCCGGTTAGTGTTTCTTCCATTGTGTATTCTGATTTTTTTTTATTGGTGTCACCAGACAACCAGATCTGTACGAACATCTACTTCAAGAACTTCCGGCCACATTCCGGCGAGTACTCTGATTCCACCGAAAGATGCTAACCTTTTTTTTTCCTGACATTTATATAATTTATCAAGTACTTTACTAAGGACGGATGAAGACTTGTTGAACACAATCGTGTTTAGTGTGTGACGATGCTGGAAACCGTCTATTAATTGATACGGGTCAATCTCCTATGTGACAACGATCCAAACCCCTAGGAACCCTAATTTGTGCAAAAGACGGGCGTGTTGTTTTATTTGTTTAGACTGAGCTCTCAAGTTATTTCTGAGAGTTGCCTACGTATCCAAAAGTTGAATTGAAATCAAGTCTTTCGTAGTTCCTTAGGGTTGTTTATATAGGTGGCATCTCGCCCATATTACTTGTTGTGCAAGTATTATTATAATTAATATTCCCTAAGGATATATACGAATAAATCCTATTATTTAGAGATAATTATTGATACATTAAATGCCAAGATTGGAGTCATCATGACTTAGGATTCTTTCCTTATTTATCTCTGGTTACCCCTCACGTGGAATAACAGCGGGGCTTTACAGAGTGTCCCACGCTCAGCCCCCCACAGCCAATATAGACGAATTGGGCAGCTCCTCTTCGCCAGACCTTAGCCGTCCTACGGTGGCTGGAGGAGGAGTTTATACCGATCTCCCACCTGAAGTAGATGATCTGCCCGTTGTTCGGTTCTTGGGGCCCCTGGCCCTTAGAACCCTAAGTTTAAGGATTAATCATTTATTAGCATCCCTAGAGGTGACACGTGGCGTAACTCGGGTCGGGTATCATCATAAGCCTCCCAGATCTGATGTTTCTTTGTTAGTTGGTCGGATCTGCATTACTTTGACGGTTCGGCCTACATTATCCGACCTCGCGTTTGAATTATCCAACTGCCAGCTGTCGGTTTATTAAACTATCCATCATTGCATTTACGGGATACGAGGCATTTTTCACTCCTTTTCATAACTGACGTCGCCACACGTCTAGAGTGGGTTATAAACCCGTCCTTTCATATCAGACTCTCCCTCTTCTTGATTCTACTATTAAATTGAAGATTTCTCTCAAGATCCTCTGCATTTTCAAGTAAGCATATTCTCTAACTTTCCTTGTACTATTTTCTCAATTTCTCCTTCTTTCTTGCTTTCCCCAGTTTATGAGGGCTAGTACCGCTTCGAGCAGCTCAATCGATAGGGAGTTTGAGTCCCATTCTGAGTCTGAAAACGAGGTTAACCAACCATTTATCCAATTTGAGGGGCCAATAGACGTTCCAGCCCTAAACACCATCGCTGCTCGTCGCCAAACCGAGCAGATCGTTACCGATCAGCCTCCTTCTAACTCATCCTGATATCATTCAACTTTTGGTTTTACCTCCTTACACCAGTGTCTCAGAGCCCACATGACTGCTAGAACATCTATAGGTTGCTTTGGAGTTAGATCCAAAATTACCCAGGACGATCTCCTGAAGACTTGTACCACATATCATATTGATATGGATCACTATGCTCCCCAGCTTCCTGGTGGAGCACACATGTATGCTCATCAGCCCTTAGAGTGGTATTGTACCGTGTACAAAGAGCATTTTATCTCCGGTCTGAGGACCCCTTTCTGCCCCACCTTCCTCGCTGTACTAAGGCATTACAACTGAGCTCTGCTCAGATCGCCCCTAACGGAGTTAGGGCGATCATAGGTTTTGCAATCTTTTGCAGGCTGATGGACACGGAGTTCTCAGTAGACCTTTTCAGGATGTTCTACCAACACAAAAAGGTTAGGAACCACAGTGGGTGGTATTACTTCCCCCGCCGAACTGACCATCGTAGGCTCGTCTCCATTTTGAATAAAGGGAAGTCTTCCATTCACGAGTGGAAGCACACTTCTTCTTCATTCGCCATGACGGACATCCTGAGCTGGCTGGCTGGAACATCCTTCAGCTCCCCCTGATGTGTGTCCCACTACAGTCGGTGAACGCTTGCTGAACGACATTGATGATGCCTATATTCTTCTTGATTTTGAGCACTGGCCTGCCGCACTGATTGAGGCCGATCGTTTGTCCGACTCTGGTCCGGAGCCTTATCTGAGGCTTACTCAGGAAGAGTATAATCATCGTAGGATTTTTCTTTTCCCTTGTGATTTCTTATACCTTATGCACTTGTGTGATTTTACCCTTTCTTTTAGATTTGCTCTGACACTTTCTATGTTCTTTCAGTGGCTAATGTAGCTGACATCTTCGAACAGGCGCTTGGTGAAGAAGAAGATGTGCCTGTGCATGTTGAGCCACAGCAGAACTTGGAAGATCCAAGGGGTGAAGCTGAACCAGAGCCTGAACTGGCAAACCCGGAGGTCAACCTCGAGGTTCCCCTTATCGAGGATGTTCAACAGGGCGACCTAGTCTCTGGCACACAGTAGGCGGAACAGAGAGGATGGTAGCCTGATCATCCTTGATGTTTCTGACGCTGGTGAACTGGCTCGACGGCGCTCTCGATCTAGGCGAAAGAGGCCCAGATCTGGTCAGGAGGCTTCTGAGGGGGCATCGGGCTCTTCGGCCGAGTTCTTAGCTGAACTGTCAGATAAGAATCTGGCTTCCATTGTAAGTTTTATATCTATCCGTTTTATGTTCGCTATATTTGAACCGCACTGACCATGTTCGTTTTACCTTTGTTATTTCCAGGTTGTTAAGGCTGGGAAGGAGATTCTTCATCACCTCAACGATTTCTCTACCCAGAAGGCTTCCCTAGAGAAGTAGATTGCTGATCTGTCTGCCAGCCACAACAAACACAAGGATGAGTCATTGTCTAAAGATGCCCAGATCGCTGATCTGGAGAAGATCATACATGCGCACAAGAAGTCGAAATTTGGATGAGCTACGAATCTTTGGTCTTCGCCGAAGGAGGTACTAGCCAAGCTTCAGGTTGATCGTGAAGGGCTGGAAGCTGGAATGCCCGGGCGGATCAATCAAGCTATTCACGAGTACAAAAGCTCACCTCACTTCACCGGAGCTCTGAAGGTCTTGCTTGGCTCGATCCTAAGCCATAGGTACACCCTAGGTGTTAATCAGGCTAAGGAACAGTGCCCTCAGCTCGTTATTTCTGATCTTTAGCATGTGAGGCTCTGTAAGCCTGGTGGCAATGAGATGTATTAGGCTAGGCTTAGAGAATTCCAAGCTGGTGAGGACTTGGCCGAAAAATATGGTCGCAGACCTGCTGCCCATCAGACCAGCACTTCTTCAGCTCAGCGTTCTGGCACTCCCACAGATCATCAACAAGATTCTGCTGCCAATCCTTAGAATTATGCTTTTGCTATTTCGAACAGACTTTGTTGAACAATCTTTTATAATAATTTCCAATTGTTGTTTGCCATAACTTTTGTTTCTTAACTATTTGTGATTATTTTAGCACTAGTTCTGTAATTAACCTCTTCTTTTTCTGGCTTTCAACCGTTCATTGCTTTGGGTTTTTCTCTTTTTGCTTTTGCTTTGAGCATATCTTAGGGGGTCCCCTACCCTCCCTGAAGAACATCATTTAAGAAGTTTCATCTCTGAATGGTGATCTTCAGCTTGTATGAGTCTAGAATGTCATTTGGCGCTAATCGTCTGTCCTGCAGATTTGGAGAGTTTGATTGTTCAAACTGTTCAAGTGTCAATATTTAGCATTGATTGTCTGTCGTGCAGATGTATAGTTTTACCTTGGCAAACTTTTTCCTGAATCCGACCTGCGGTTTAGTTTTTCTTTTGAGTCCGACCTGCGGATCAGTTCGTTGGGTCTGTCCTGCAGACTTATTTTAGTTTGTCCTGTGCAATCTTTTTCTGACACCGACCTGCGGTTCAGTTCTTCTACTGAGTCCGACCAGCGAATCAGTTCATTGGGTCTGTCTTGCAGACTTATTTTAGTTTGTCCTTTGCAAACTTTTTCTGACACCGACCTGCGGTTCAGTTCTTCTACTGAGTCCAACCTACGGATCAGCTCGTTTGGTCTGACCTACAGACTTATTTTAGTTTGTCCTTTGCAAACATTTTCTGACACCGACCTGCGGTTCAGTTCTTCTACTAAGTCCGACCTGTGGATCAGTTCGTTGGGTCTGACCTGCAGACTTATTTTAGTTTGTCTTTTGCAAACTTTTTCTGACGCCGACCTGCAGCTCGGTTATGATCAATCAAATATAATAAACAATGCACATGTGCAACGAAAACATTTTTTTAATATTTGATGCTTGAATACACCTTATTGAGAAATCAAAATCAACAATGCATAAAATAGTCAAGAACCTGTCCTAGACATAGAACTTCCTTAAGTTAGAGGCATTCCAGCTGCGTGGTACGGTTCTGCCACTTGAATCAGCCAGTTGATAAGCTCCTTTCCCATGTACCTTGACCACTTTGTACGGACCTTCCCAGTTCAGATCAAGTTTCCCCTGAGGTAGTTGTCTGCTAATCTCATTCTTTCTGAGCACTAAATCTCTTTCTCTGAAGTATGAGTGTTTAACTCGGGAGTTATAGTACTGAGAGATTCGCTGCTTATATTTTTCCATTCTTATAAAGGCCACATTCCGAGCTTCTTCCAGGTCATCTTTGGAGTGTCTAAGCTCGGTTAACTGCTGATCTTCTGAGTAGAGCGCTGTTCGTGGCGAGGATAGGCTGATCTCGGCCGGGATTACTGATTCACAACCATATGCTAGGCTGAAGGGGGTCTCTACAGTGGCCGAGTTAGGTGTTGTTCTGTACGCCCATAAGATGTTAGGCAAGTGCTCAGTCCAACTTTCTTTTTCTTCTCTAGACGCTTTTTCAGCCCTGCCTTGATCTGCCTGTTGGTCTGTTCGACTTGCCCATTAGCTTGGGGGTAACCCACTGAGGTGAATTGCACTGTGATGCGCAATTCGGCACACCATTCTCTGAAAACTCTATCTTCAAATTGAGTCTTATTGTCTGAAACTAAAGTTTTCGGTATTCCATACCTGCACACTATGATCTTTCACATGAATTTCTGTATCTACCTCCCTGTTATTGTAGCTAGCGGTTCAGCTTCAACCCACTTGGTGAAATAGTCCACTGCTACGATCAGAATCGGATATTGCACTGGGGCTCTCGGGAGTGGCCCCATTAGATCTACCCCTCACTGGTCGAACGGCCAAGGGGATACCATCGGGATCATGTCTTGGAATGGCTTATGTGTCAGGTTATCATGCACCTGGCATGATTTGCACTTTTCTACCAACTTCTTGGCTTCTTCCAACATTGTTGGCCAATAGTATCCGAACAGGCTACATTTCCTTGCTAAATTCCGAGCTCCAGGATGGTTTCCACAAATGCACTTGACTCCACGATCTCGGGCTTTTTAGGAGCCTGTTGATGGGGATTAGTCTCGGGAATCTCTGGGGGATCCCTTCCCTTGAGTGTCTCATCTAAGATTTCCTTTATAGTGGTATTGTCTAAATTCTTCAAGGCTTCAACCAAAGTCTGATTGGCTGGGTCCTGAAGGACTGGGTCGGGCTGCTCCTCAGTGACCATCGCTTTTTTTCGGACGTCCTCTTGGGTGGTCGATGACGCTCGCACCTTGTTGAGTTGGATCTGCAGTCTTCTTGCCAGTATTCTTTGGTTGTGCCATAGCTGTTTACAGGGTTTCTGGCTGTTTCGATTGATTATCAGTAAAGACCCTCATTCTAGCGCCAATTGACGATGCTGGAAACCGTCTATTAATTGATACGGGTCAACCTCCTATGTGACAATGATCCAAAACCCTAGGAACCCTAATTTGTGCAAAAGAGGGGCGTGTTGTTTTATTTGTTTCGACTGAGCTCTCAAGTTATTTCTGAGAGTTGCCTATGTATCCAATAGTTGAATTGGAATCAAGTCTTTCGTAGTTCCTTAGGGTTGTTTATATAGGTGGCATCTCGCCCCTATTACTTGTTGTGCAAGTATTATTATAATTAATATTCTCTAAGGATATATACGAATAAATCCCTATTATTTAGAGATAATTATTGACACATTAAATGTCAAGATTGGAGTCATCATGACTTAGGATTCTTTCATTATTTATCTGTGGTTACACCTCACGTTGAATAACAGCGGGGCTTTACAGAGCGTCCCACGCTCAGCCCACACAATACCAATATGGACGAGCCCAGGCGCTCCTCTTCGCCAGACCTTAGCCGTCCTGCGGTGGCTGGAGGAGGAGTTTATACCGATCTCCCACCTGAAGTAGACGATCTGCCCTTTGTTCGGTTCTTGGGACCCCGCCCTTAGAACCCTAAATTTAAGGATTGATCAATTATTAGCACCCCTAGAGGTGACACGTGGCGTAACTCGGGTCGGGTATCATCAATGTGCAGAATTTTGCAGTGTAACATATAAGCCAAATATGTATTGTATAAAGGGCATATGATGAGATGCAAAATCAGATAAATCTTTTAATCGAACGACATCCATGGCATGTAAATGACGTTGGATATTATTCATTGTTCTCTTTAAATTCCATAAATTGTCGACATTTTTGTTTCTTAGTTGGATTTTTTTTTTTTTGAGTTGGATTTTAAATACACAAGTTATTTTTGGGTGTTAATGTTAAATGAGGTGTTACTGTCCAAATGGTTTTTAGTTTACCTTTTTTTTTTTTTTTTTTTTTTTTTTTTTCTTCCTGTTTTAATCCATATATGCATAGAGGCTGTCTAGCGGATGATTTTTGGATAATACCTTATAAGTCGGTGTTGTTTTAAAGCTTGCTGGGTCCATGATTTTTGGCTAATCCCATACTATTATTGTTAATGGTGTTATTGTGCTTGTTAATAAAATGTGTTACTGTAACTGTTATTGTTTACTGCCGTTTGATGTGATCCGTAAATGAATCAGATCTGAAAATACCCGACGACTTTACTGAAGGCACCAATAAAGCCCTCGTGTCCAAAATACGAGTAGGCTTAAAAATGTTGCGCCCGAAATCTCTCCCAAAAGTTACCGTCTACCCAAATCTTTCTTCTTCATTGATATTCGGAAAGGGTTATCGTCACATGTTGAAGACTAGGGCTAACTGGGTTTAAAACAACTAAGTTTAGAGAGTGACTACATGTATATACTTCTGTAGAGAATAATCCAATTTTTAATCTTTATCGTTGAAAACATCTATATATAATTATATATGCTTTGGATCATTTTCTTAATACACCATAAATAATGTGTCTTTTAACACACATATTCTTCTTCTTCTTAAAAAAAAAAACACACCTAATCAATTCTTTTAACATGTTCCTCAAAAAAAAAAAAAAAAAGTCTTTTAACCTACTTCCTCAAAAAAAAAAAAGATCTTTGAACCTTTTGTAACGCCCCGCTCCCAGATACCGAGCCCTTATCCGGAAGAGAACGTTCGTGCGCGTATAACGTTAAATAAATCTAAAATTATACGCCACCCTACGCCGTCAGTATCAAAAATAAAGCAACGGAAGCCCAAAAGACTCGGGTATAAAACATAAATGCTACTAGAATAGAATACAAACCATCTAGGGGTAAAAAAAAAGGGAAAAGCTTACAACAACGATATAAAACTTACAACGTACGATGCCTCAAAAGAACGATACCAGACTAGTCTCACAAACTTGAAATAAAAGTACAACAAGCTTATAAGAGAATCTACAAGATAAACCGTACAACCTTTAAAGAGAAAAGTGAAGGAAAACATCAGAGTGACTTCAACGCCATCAAAACGTCATTGAACTCCTCGACGAGCTCAAGGCTAACCTGATCAACCTGTTCGTCTTCTCACCCCCAAACACATAGAAAAATATGCATTCGAGGTAAGTACAACGTACTCAGTAAGAAAGAGAAGCTATGATATCAACTATAGTTTATAAAGAAAAGATAATTATTTAATTAGTTACTTAAGTGAGACCGACTCAATCTAGGGTTCACTTCATGCTCATCAACATGTTGTGACTACTGTTTCTAGCTTAACCTATCTATGTTACAAGCTGCACTCAGGGCACTACTGGCAAGATCCCCCGCCAGAGAGTCCTCTCAGACTTAGGGTCTTTGACCTCTGAGTTCTTCCACCTTGGGAACACTCTTTTGCAACATATTAGTGGATCACACCAATACCCACGAAGTCTAGAAAGGTAGACTCCGATAGCACGCACACCTCAAAGCAGAGTCCCTCCGCGTTTAGGGTCTTTTGACCTACGAAGTTCTTCCACCTTCAGAGGTAGCACATGCATCGCGATTTAGCACGGTGCCTAGCCAAGAGAGACATGTTGTTTAATCTTTTACTAGTCACATACGTTGTTTATTAAGTTATCAACTAGCTAGCCTAAGTGTTTTCAAATAATCTCCCTCACACATACTACTCTCTTCCTAGACCACTAGACACGGACAAGTCCTAGAACATACACAGACATTGATGAATCCTAATTCATCAAAGCACAAGCCTATCATGATCTTCCGACGGATCCGAACTTCAACTCCCTTTAAGAGTACATTCGGTGTTTTAACTGAACGAATCAGAAGCTCAATTCAGGCTTGTCTATGTTTATACCATATTAACATATCATATATAAAGGTTTCATGAAGATAAATCATGCTTATAAGGCTTAACGACAACCAACAAAGAAAGGAGGACAAAACAAGCTAGACGCCCGTTTAAGACCCCGGGACGCCCGTCTGAACCTTACTGGACGCCCGTCCAAAGCTGGACGCCCGTCCACTATACCCAGACGCCCGTCCACCTAAGACAGTTTCAATCCTGAATGTAAAACAACACTTCAGACGCCCGTCCAGAGAGGCCAGACGCTCGTCCGAAATGTACTCCAGGCAGACGCCCGTCCAGTGAACCAGACGCCCGTCCACCTGGGTTCGACCCAAACCCTAGAATCATCATCATGCGATTTCCAGATCGTTTCCAAACCAAACATCAGCAAGAACAACACAGAAAAACACTGAAAACTACATCTAGACATACCATAGCACTTATGATCAATGCTCAACCCAACAACTCATCTTTCTAGCACCAAAACACTTTACAAAAACATCTAAACCTTATAAAAGACAATTGAGATCATAGGGGTAGTTCTCCTTACCTAAATGCAGCCACCAACCAGATCAAAACTCGAGAAAAGTCAGCGCAACACAACCAAACCGAAGGCAAAACGCCTCTACACACGACGATTCCAACTCTTGAATTTGCTTAGAAAACGATCAACCCTTCCTTTGATGGTTGAAGAACTCTTCTAGTCTCTCCTTTTCTTTCTCATTTGCGCAGAGAGAGAGGGGGAAACGTGAAAACCGATTTCTAATTAGGTTTAGGAGATTAGTGTTAGGTTAACCTTAAATACCCACTTCCAAAATAAACCCCTTTTACTAAAACACCCTTGCTTAACAAAAATCTGTTTTTCTCTCTTATATAACAAAAATATATATATAAATATACTTCAAATCGTTTAATTAAATAACCCGAAAAACCTGAATTTGTTAAAAGACTCTTTTACCCTTTTTCAAAAGTCGGGATGTTACATTCTTCCCCTTAAAGAAGTTTCGTCCTCGAAACTTGCCGTAACCAACACCCTCTCAACTTAGATACCGCCAGACCTTCTAGTTCACTTTCAAAACACACCAATGTTATCTCCAACTGATTTGAACCTTAGTAATTTCATCGACAAGACTTGAGACTTTCCACACAACTAATCTTGCACTTGCACTCCAAGCACCATTCTATCTTATTCACATCTTTCATCTACCTTATGCTCAACTCTACTAACCTAACTTCTTAAACTCCTCCTATAACACTTTGTCCCAAAAGTCATGCCAATCCTCTAGTTAACATGTAGTATTCTTCCAGGTTCTTTGTCCATTCATCACCCTTACAGAAGTTTCCAGACTTACACAAAAGTTACTCTGATCTATACATTCGCCTTACCCTCAAGAAACTAACTATTAACTTAAGGAACTTCAATTGCGCCTTGTTATCAATTCAGCACTAAACCATCTATAACACACCCAAACCATAGACAAACTTCAATCTTTACTAGTCTCCAAAAGGTAACCATATAAACATCTTCTACCAACCTTATAAGGCTTTCCTATAGACAAGAAAACGACTTTCGACAGTGAGTTTATCAGCAACCATAATTTTATAGTCCAACAGAATATTGGAGTTGTGAAAGAGTTTATTTTTAAACAACACATCTATAAGAAACAAAGTTTTAAACTTGTCCTCACTTTGATTCCAGAAGGAAGGTAAGAATGGTTATGCAAATATTTTGAAAATTTGAAACTACTAAGGGAGATAGCAAATAGGAAAATCTTGAGTTGTATGACACAAAATGAAGACGGATTGAACTTGGTTCACATGCATATAATAAAACATTTGTTTAGATAATGCAAAATGGATGATATATAAAATTTGCCTATATGAGGGTACTTGTGATAAGTCACTAAAAACAAAAGTACTCGACCGAGACATTTATCACAACCCGAGAGGTCATTCTACAAAATCCAGATTGGAACATTTTCCTTTCTCTTGAAGTTAGTGGTATGATTGAATGCAAAAGAAAGACAAACTTGCTATTAAAGAGTTCAATAGAAAGGTCTAGAAGTGGAAGAAGTCTCAAATATTATTCAAATATGTACATATACATATAATAAATATATATAAAAATTTGAAGATTTAATAATATTCTTTCGAAAGATTTTCATTTGAGAATCCAAGTAAATTGGTGAAATGTTATAAAGAGGTCATGAATGATAACGTGGAAAAGAAAGCAAAAGAATTAAAAAATGCATAATCTATTTCTTTCAACAACCGTTGCAGCTTAAAATATTATTTTTGAAAGAGGGAAACATCTTCTCCAAAGGTTCAAAGATAAAGGTAAACCGGAGAAGTGCTTCGTGAAGAAATCATAAGTAACGACTGAGTAAGGAAAACACAAGAGTTTCGAATAGTGCATGTTTTTGTGTCGTTCAAAGATTCACACAATAAGGACTATTGTGATTTTGTTAAAAGGTTTTGAATTGAAGGGGAAAGTGTTCAAAGGACAAGGACAACCCTTTGTTCTTAAAATAAAAAAAATCAGAAAGTCATTTCTTCCAATTTGAAGAAAGAAGGTTTAGAATAAAACAAAACAACTTAACACCTGTAGTAAAAAAATTTTCTTTGTCGAGGAAAACTCTTAACAAAATAAGTTGCATGCTAAAATCCTTTATCAAACGTAGCTTTAAAAGACGTGCATGAGTTGTAAGGGAGGTTCAACTACTCGCTTATTCAAAGACAAAAATTTCATAGGGAGTAAAAGATGCATGATATCTTGAAAGTAATTATCGATAGAACTTTTGAACACATGTATATAAATTTTTTTTTTAAAGTAGCCTGGAGTTACTAAATAACACTTTGGTAAGGAATGGTTGTTCACGTATTCTTACCGGAAGACAAAGGATTATGTAATTAAAATGGATGTTTTGAGAAAGTTTGATCTTTCCACCTGTTTTGAAATGTATAAAATTCTAATAAAAGAGTTGAGTCTTTAAACAAAAGTTTTTCGCACCAAAACATCGTGTATGGGATGCATTGAAGGTAATCACTAGGATGTAAAAGTGTATTGACCCGAATTTGCTAAACATGATGCAATGAAAGGGTATCTGATTGCGATTCAAATAGTTCAAAGGATGAGAAACTCATTTCCTTTAAATCAAGCATTTGACACTATGAAAACATCTTCATAAAAAAAACATCAAAGTATGCGCACACTTGAAAAATAAAAACTGCCATGGAAGAACTCTTACCGAGTTCAAAAGTTTCAAACGGATGATCCGGCTACCACATTGGTCACAAATAGTATGCAAGGGGAAAAACATTTGAAATTAGAGGTAACTAAGTGTGAATCCAAATGATTATAAAAGTACCTCGTTAAAGAAAACATGGGATTGGAAAGTCACCATGTAAGTGTTTCTTGTCACAAAAGGGTATTAAATCTACAACACTTAATATCTACTCACTAAACTTCTTATTTTGGATAACAAGTAAGTTAGGGTCTTATGCTTCAAAGCCTTCCCAACACATACTACCCCACACCTAAACTTCCAAGGTGAAAGAATGTTGTATGGCCTTTCATGAACAAGTACTTAAAAGGGTTTTAAGAGTTTAAGTACATACATCAACCATGAAATGATTGACTTGCACAAAGTAACCCAAATTAATTTTGAACAAGATGTAAAAAGAAAAGTTGTAGGTATACAAGCTTTACATATGCTACACAAAATTCAGAATTTATGGAAAAGCATAAGTTGGTTAAAAATAATTATTTTCGTCAACTGCTGCAAGCTGTCAAAACTTTCAGAAATTTAAAATCTGCATTAATTTGCAGATTGAACTCAAACTAGAAAGAATTAGCACTTGACTCCAAAACAAAAATTGCAGATCAGAGAGTTTTCTACAACATATCAAAAATTCAAGTCATTTGAAGATGTTTAGCTTATTCAAAACAGACTCATAAGTAAGAGTACCGCTGCAGAATTTTCTGAACAGAGTACTCCTCCTTGTTAAACAATTTATGAACAATCCATATTGAAAACTAAGTTGATGCCAAAATAGAAAATGTAGATAAGGAAATTTCCTAAGTGACTGCAAATTTATAGAATTTTTGAAACATCAGAAGTAATATTAAAAGACATATAGAGACGTGAACAAAGTTGTTTTACTCGTTTTGCATAACACCAAAATACAAAATCAAGGTAATGATTGAATCAAAAGGTCGCAATAAGAAAACTTTAAATCCTCCAAGAAAAGAGCAAAAGGAGAAAAGTCTAGAAGCTCCAAAAGAAGAGAAGGGTTCTGCTAAAGATCCTAGAAGGAACACTAGAGGGCATCACATAAAGGATGTGAGCTTGGAACTCTAACTAACCTTTGCCTAGGAAGACTCTTCACCTGGTCCTAGTGAAACTTGACCAAGGTCTAAAGATTCTTAGTTTTACGATTTGCCACCAAAAACAAAAGAAGTCAGAAAGGTTCTAAAAGATCTAAGATACCTTATCTTAAAAACAAAAGTTTAGGTCAGCAAAGAAACTTCTATGAATTCTGCACTCGAAAGATCAAAGAAGTCGAATGGTTACTAAGCGAGTCTTAAAGGTCTTATCTTAAGGAAGGAAGCCTAGAAAAGCAAAGAACGCTTCTCTCGATACCAGCCAGTAACGCCCGCTCCCGGATACCGAGCCCCTTATCCGGAAGAGAACGTTAGGCGCAGTATAACGTTAAATAAATCTAAAATTATACGCATGACCTACGTCGTCGTATCAAAAATAAAGCAACGGAAGCCCAAAAGACTCGGGTATAAAACATAAATGCTACTAGAATAGAATACAAACCATCTAGGGGTAAAAAAAAAGGGAAAAGCTTACAACAACGATATAAAACTTACAACGTACGATGCCTCAAAAGAACGATACCAGACTAGTCTCACAAACTTGAAATAAAAGTACAACAAGCTTATAAGAGAATCTACAAGATAAACCGTACAACCTTTAAAGAGAAAAGTGAAGGAAAACATCAGAGTGACTTCAACGCCATCAAAACGTCATTGAACTCCTCGACGAGCTCAAGGCTAACCTGATCAACCTGTTCGTCTTCTCACCCCCAAACACATAGAAAAATATGCATTCGAGGTAAGTACAACGTACTCAGTAAGAAAGAGAAGCTATGATATCAACTATAGTTTATAAAGAAAAGATAATTATTTAATTAGTTACTTAAGTGAGACCGACTCAATCTAGGGTTCACTTCATGCTCATCAACATGTTGTGACTACCTGTTTCTAGCTTAACCTATCTATGTTACAACCGCACTCAAGGGCACTACGCGCATCCCCTCAGCAGAGTCCTCTCAGACTTAGTGGTCTTTGACCTACAGAGTTCTTCCACCTTGGGAACACTCTTTTGCAACATATTAGTGGATCACACCAATACCCACGAAGTCTAGAAAAGGTAGACTCCGATAGCACGCACACCTCAGCAGAGTCCCTCCGTACTTAGGGTCTTTTGACCTACGAAGTTCTTCCACCTTCAGAGGTAGCACATGCATCGCGATTTAGCCTGGTGCCTAGCCAAGAGAGACATGTTGTTTAATCTTTTACTAGTCACATACGTTGTTTATTAAGTTATCAACTAGCCAGCCTAAGTGTTTTCAAATAATCTCCCTCACACATACTACTCTCTTCCTAGACCACTAGACACGGACAAGTCCTAGCACATACACAGACATTGATGAATCCTAATTCATCAAAGCACAAGCCTATCATGATCTTCCGACGGATCCGAACTTCAACTCCCTTTAAGAGTACATTCGGTGTTTTAACTGAACGAATCAGAAGCTCAATTCAGGCTTGTCTATGTTTATACCATATTAACATATCATATATAAAGGTTTCATGAAGATAAATCATGCTTATAAGGCTTAACGACAACCAACAAAGAAAGGAGGACAAAACAAGCTAGACGCCCGTTTAAGACCCCGGGACGCCCGTCGAACCTTTATCGACGCCCGTCCAAAGCCGGACGCCCGCCCACTATACCTGCACGCCCGCCCACCTAAGAGCGATTTCAATCTCGAATGTAAAACAACACTTCAGGACGCCCGCCCGAGAGAGGCCGAGGCCGCTCTGAATGTATTTCAGCAGACGCCCGCCCAGTGAACCAGACGCCCGCCCACCTGGTTCGACCCAAACCCTAGAATCATCATCATGCGATTTCGGATCGTTTCCAAACCAAACATCAAGCAAGAACAACAACACAGAAAAACACCAAAACTACATCTAGACATACCATAGCACTTATGATCAATGCTCAACCCAACAACTCATCTTTCTAGCACCAAAACACTTTACAAAAACATCTAAACCTTATAAAAGACAATTGAGATCATAGGGGTAGTTCTCCTTACCTAAATGCAGCCACCAACCAGATCAAAACTCGAGAGAAAAGTCTGCGTAACACAACCAAACCGAAGGCAAAAGCGCCTCTACACGACGATTCCAACTCTTGAATTTGCTTAGAAAAACGATCAACCCTTCCTTTGATGATTGAAGAACTCTTCTAGTCTCTCCCTTTTCTTTCTCATTTGCGCAGAGAGAGGAGGGGGAAACGTGGCGATTTCTAATTAGGTTTAGGAGATTAGTGTTAGGTTAACCTTAAATACCCACTTCCAAAATAAACCCCTTTTACTAAAACACCCTTGCTTAACAAAAATCTGGTTTTCTCTCTTATATAACAAAAATATATATATAAATATACTTCAAATCGTTTAATTAAATAACCCGAAAAACCTGAATTTGTTAAAAGACTCTTTTACCCTTTTCTGAAAAGTCGGGATGTTACACTTTTTTTACCTAAGAAATTAACAAATTAAATGACTATTCAATCGTGTATTTTTATACGGATTATCGATCATCATCACCAACTCGACTTTTTTGCCTTTTTTTTATTAAACCTTTTTTTTTTAATTTAACAAACTTGACTTTTTTCCTCTTTTTTAATAACAAAACTAAAATATTCCATTTTAATCGTTTCTTTTATACCGATCATGATCACCAAATCGATTCTCTTTTTCACAGTTGCAGATAATCTGTTTCATTGACAGACCATCAATCAAAGCCGACAAATTTTGCTTTGATCGCTCCTCCAATCGATGATTGTGGCCGATTGAAAAAAACCTAATCCTTAAATTGATTCTTCACAACAGATCACAGTTTGTATGAAATTAATCAATACGTTTGATGCAATCCATAGTTGATGACATGAAGGAAGGAGGGTCAAGCAATAAGCAAAAGAAGAACAACCAGGATCGTTTTCCTACATCCATTGTTACTCGACCACGTCTCTGTTGTTGTTTTGACGAGGATTGCGGTATCTCTTTCATCACTATTATAGGAAAAAAAATTACACGGGCTCAATTAATGACCGACATAATTTTTCTTACAAAAGTTAAATCTCTCCGTCTCTTGCAAACAAATTGACATCCCGTTGCAATTTTAGAAGGAAACCAACTCAGAATAATTACGATTATAACATATTCTGTATGTTAATAATTACTTGATGCAGTATGCCACTCTTGAAAGCACCACACGGTCTCAAAGAACAGAGAACGAAAATACCAATCGCACAATAAATTTGTCACAATAATATATTTTTCAATAATGATTTTGCCACTGAGATTCTGTACACATATCCCTCGGATGTGTTGATTTTGTGGCCCAATATTTTTAAGTTTTTTTATTCTTTTTCTTATAAGAGTATAATTTGTGGTTGAAAAAATTTCTGGGGACAAAATCGGGAGAGTTGCTCGGTGCCCCGTCACTCTCCTATATTTTTACACTATTGGTCGATTATAGTTAGACCAAAACAACAATCAATATGTCATACTTTTCCCCATGAAAATACGGTTTTGTACTTGGTGTTCAAAATTAACTGGACATGAAAACGATGAATTTAAATAGCATATTAACCATAATTTTTCACCAAATTACTATGAATAAATGAGATTAATTTAAACATCTTATATAGAGACTAACCTTCTCAATATATATATAAACCCTATTTGTAAAGGGAAATAAATATACTCTAAAGTCTAAATTAGAATATGCAAGCTTACCTAGCTACCGGACCAAGATGCCTTAAAATCAGAGCCGCCGGCCTTCACCACAATCACTTTGTCGTCTTAATAACGTATGGATATGTTGCGTTTGCATTTACTTAAAGAAGCCAAACTCATTTGATGAGATAAAAACAACACACGACCACAATACCTTACTTCTTTCGGATGATGTTCCACCGTTCCTTCCATAAGGTTGCAAAAAATGAGTCTCTTCATCGACACTAGAGCTAGCTTTCCACCCACAATAGCAATTGATGTAGGAACTAAACGATCACATATCTCTATGCTTAATGTATATTCAACACTTGTCCACAACTTCTCTGCATGATCTTCTAATCTCCATATAGTGATTTTGCTTGGAAATATGACGATGAAAGACAAAATCCCATCAATATTTAGTAGATGTGTTTGGTAGTCCTTGCACTCGGTATTTGAGGGGACAGGGCAAGACATGACCATGAATTCTTCGCTTAGGATATGAAAAGCCATGATATCGTTACGACCACTAGACATGTGACCTTGTTCAGGTTTAAGTAACCAATAAAGATGCTTATTAATGAATAAAGGTGCTGCATACTCCTTCTCGACTCTGTTACTAAACGGATTACTAATCGATTTCAAAGATATAGTGGAACCAAAACTAAGCACCTTGTACTCAATCCGTCTAGTTTGCTGAATCCGTCTAGTTTGCGGATTGGGAGGGAGGACCACAATCTTCCACAGGGAACAATACTCTTTCAGTACAGGATGAAAATATACTCCAAAAACGTTGCTTCCCCAATCTTCTTGGCAAAGACTTATCTTTACATGTTCATGACTAGGCCTAGCAGGGTTTAGAATAATGAAATTCAATTTCTTTAAACCACGAATATAGTCTTCGCGTAAGACAAGTAGACCATCATGAGAAAATAATACACGGCATGTGTAAGGAACGTTTCCTGAATAAAAAGTAAAACCACGAACCCTTAACCATAGGTCTAATCCGTCATGATAACAAAATTTAGAAATAAGAATAGTTGGAATGCAATTTCTTAAATGTGATTCCACAAAATAGGGAGACAATGTTAAATCATTCCATCTCCTGCAAACAATCCGACATCTCATTACACTTTTGACCGGAAGCCGTCTTAGAATATTTATGATTATTTCATCAGGAAAATATACCTTGCCCTTGATTTTCTTCTTACCCTTTTTACCTCCCTTGGTTTTCTTTTTACTCTTTTTACCTACCCGCCACCGCCCCATTTACTTTACCCTCACAACGATATTTAGAAGACAAATAAAACTTAAGAATGTTTAAGATGCTTTGGACTTCGACAGTGTACAGCTTCAAACCCGGCGCTGCAGCTTTATGCTGAAGCGACTTAGAATTTAGAGGTAATGTTGGTGGCTTAATTAGTGGCGCTGAAGAAACTATATATATATATATATATATATATATATATATATAGGGTTTTGATCCTAGTGCAAGTTGAAGCTTGGACCAAAAAGAAAATTGTATATCCGGTCAGCCCACTTCAGCTTTGGGCATATTGTCGGCCGAAATATTTTAATTTATAAGAAAGCACTAAATAAAAAGTCTTTTTAAATTTCTTTTAAACTACTTTTAAACTACTCGTAGGAGCGGATACAGGATCCCGAGTCAGAGGGGACGATAAGTTTAAAGAATTTTTGCAATAAAAAAATGTAAAGTAGTATTTTTCTGTCTCCTCGGATCCAAAAGTAAGCAATACTCAGTATTGCAAAGAAAAAATAAAAAAATAAATTTACGACTATACATTTTAGGTTAAATAATAGAAAAGAAACACTACATATATCACAGAATCTGAACACATTTATCATTCTAGTTCTATCAATAAGGATTCATAACAATACAAATAATGTTTTTGACGGAAACAAACATTTCGCTTCCCTTCCTCGTTTCCCCAGTAGAAATCTCTAAAAATATGTTCGGGCTGCATAATGACCCCAACCGGAAGCTGCGACGATATCGATCGTGACCTTGATACGGAGCTAGAGTCATTGATATTTGTTTATATGTATCACTTTGATAATAACTATGTATTTATTTATACATGATAGAAGGTTTATGTCAAATTATCCGGCAATCATAGGTGATAGGGGCGAATATAAATTTTACGGAGACAAAAACAATACATAACATATATATAGTAATATTTTCTCCGGATCCGAGGAGGCGAGTGCCCCTCTCTGCAAAGGGTGCGTCCGCCCCTGACTACGTATGTAATTCTCTCTGTTTTTTTTTTCTTCGAAATGAAATGCAAAGTTGATATAAAATATTCTCACAATCAAAACATGATTTGATTGAAAAATCAACATGACTGGATTTTAAAACAACTCGAAGGGAGCTGAAATCTCACACGATGGGACAAATAATTTATAAAGAAAGAGGAAAGAAACTACATATGTCAGAATATAATTTATTATTCTGACTTAATTCGATTAGGATCTTGAATGTTTTTTTAGAATCAATACCGATCAAAAAAACCTATTTCATACATTCTGACCTAAATTATGAAACAAAAAATTAGTTGAGGATAAAATAAATAAAGTCTAAATTATCTAAAATATATTCTAGTATTTTATCTTATCCTTATTGGCCAAGACACTGAGTCTGTATAAACACTATGCACTCATATTATTGAATCAATTAAAAAAATTGTGATCCCAATTACAATATGGTATCAGAGATTGGTTTTCTTCCTCCTCAAAATTAAGCCGCCCCCTCGTCTTAACCCTAATCCCGCCGTCAACCTTCTTCCGCCATGTCCGGCGTTACAGAAACCACTTCGGCCTCTTCTTCTCCTTCCCTCCCCTCATTCACTCCTTCCTCTGTTCATATCTCCAAACTAAATCTCCAGAATTATAATCTATGGCACACACAAATTCTACCTTATCTAAAAGGCCAAGGAGTTTTCGGTTACACCAACGATACAATTAAACAGCCGGACAAGACCATCACCGACGCCGCCGGAACTGTTTCTATCAATCCGGCATATACAGAGTGGAATAAACAAGGTAATTTGATCCCGAGCAACATTACCTCTTCCCTCTCTGATGATGTCCTTATGCAAGTCTACACCGCCACAAACTCTGCAGAAATTTGGTCCGCCATTCAAACGCCATTTTCCTCTGCTAGTCGCACAAAACTGATTCAATTGCGCACAGAATTCGCTTCCACTGGCAAAAATAAACTTTCAACCGCCGATTACTATTTCAAATTGAAGCGCATCGCCGATGAACTCTCCCTCACCGGCCACCCTCTTGATGATGATGATTTTATAGCTTACTTACTTGCCGGCCTAAGGCCAGATTATGATTCTCTTGTCACAATGCTCGGCTCTAAGTCCTCCCTTACAATCGATGAAGTTTATTCGCAATTGTTCACAGCCGAATCCCGCCAGTTTCACCACCGATCGGTGGTTCCTTCTGGAATGTCACCGTCGGCCTCTCCTTAGCAACCGGCCTCTACGAGTTTTGCCTCAGCTCCTGAGCAATCCCCATCAAACAATAATCGAGGCCGTGGTTCCCATCAAACAATTATCGAGGCCGTGGCTCGAATAATTACCGAGGACGGGGGTGTGGTCGAGGTCGTGGCCCCTCCGCCCTCCTTACAATGGTGATCCGAATGCAACCTACCAAATTTGTTCCCGTATGGGTCATACTGCTCAAGCCTGTTATTACTGCTATACTTCACCCCCATAACACACACATCCCCTATCGAGTCCACCCCCATCCCTTGGCCCCATCAAGCTTATTACACATATCAACATCCACCGCCACATACCAATGATTGGATACCTGACACTTGTGCCACACATCATATGACCAATGACCTTCAGAATTTGAATCTCTCCTATGAGCCGTACGATGGTCCTGAAAGAGTACATGTTGGTGATGGTACATGTTTAACTATTTCTCATCTCGGTTATTCCTCTATTACTTCCCCTACCCTACGCGTACTTATCTCTTACATAATGTTTTGGTTTTCTCCCCCCTCGCCAAAAATTTACTTCTTGTTCGTCAATATGCTCACGATAATTCTGTCTATTTTGAATAGCATAATAATTATTTCTTGAAGGCTTACTCGGGCCGCGTCCAACATAGGGAATTTGTCAAAGATGGTCTCTACCGCTTTTCCTCATCTTTCAACCAGTCACCAGTTCAAGCCCTCACTGCCACCTCCTCCACCTGGTATCAACGTCTAGGCCACTGCTCATTTCCTATGATTTTCCAAGTCTTAGGCAATTTATCTATTGGTTTACCAAATAAATCACCCACTAGTGTGTGCGCCTCTTGTCAGTTAACAAAGAGTCATCATCAACCTTTATATGTTTCTGAATTTATGTCCTCTGCACCTCTTGATTCAATTTATTATGATGTTTAAGGACCTTGTACTGAATCCTCCATTTATGGTTCTCGTTATTATGTAAGCTTTATTGATGATTTTACCAAATTCTTATGGCTCTTTCCTTTAAAACGTAAATCTGATGTTGAATCCGTCTTTCGCGATTTCCTTATGATGATTAAGCGGCAATTTAATACCAAACTAAAAGCACTGCAAACTAAATGGGGCGGTGACTATCTCCATCTCCCACACCACCTTACTTCCATAGGTGTCATTCACCGCCTCTCCTGTCCCTACTCACACGAACAAGTCGGTGCCATTGAACGGCGTCACCGCCAAATTGTCGAATTCGGTATGTCCCTCATTTCTCAGTCCAATCTGCCTCTCTCTTATTGGGAGGATGCTTTTGTCACTGCCATATACCTTAGAAAGCGTCTCCCTACTCGAGTCCTCAATGCCAAATCCCCTTATGAAATGGTCTACGGTCGTTCTCCTGAATACTCGTTCCTTCGCGTCTTTGGGTGTGCGTGTTGGCCCCATCTTCGACACTACAATCATCACAAAATCGACTTCCGCTCCAAATCATGTATCTTTCTTGAATATAGCCCCAACCATCATGGCTATAAATGTCTCGACCTTTTCATTAGTCATGTCTATGTTGCTCGTCAAGTAATCTTTGATGAAACCACTTTTCCTTACACCCCTTTGAGCACTCATGTTGTCCCTGTTAGGTGTAATGCCCGAAAGACAATTTTGTAATTGTTTTATTTAATGAATGAATTGACATTATTATTCATTTTTATTATTCTCATATTCACCGATGTGACAATAGTATTTACACTACAGAAAACCCAAAAGTATATCGTTTATGTAATCACTTAACTCAGTGTATGGGATATACACGAGAGGATTGAGTTAGTGAAGATGTACTTAAAATACAATTAGCCTGTAGTGAAGTTAATCGAGAGTATCGGGTCTCTCCTTTAACGTACTATTAATGCGCCCAGAACACAATAGGTGTGATTGTCTTATCCGGACTTTCGGTTAAGAGAACCTAATGGGGCATTTATATATGATAGATATATCATATAGGGATGGACCGATTTGATTAGAGTTCACGACATAATTCCGTAATCGAGAAGTCTTATCGAATCAATCAATGATCATATTTATGGATATATCTTAATCCTGAGGTGATCACATACCAATTGCTTGAATCGTATGAGGTTTGACTTGACGGTTAAGGATTACACCGAGTCTGTGATCCGAATTACCCCATCTTGGCATTGTCTTTGGATTGAGTGAGTAGTACGTGTTATCACAGATCACGGAATCCATTCCTTCCATTTATGGAAGTAGATAGAACGATTCCATTATTTGTTAATCTTAGAAACCGATCGATCGTGACGAGTTCATATACAACGATTAGCTACCCGGTGAGTTGTATGAATTAATTGATCACTAGGGGTTAATGGTAAATAAGGATAAAAGGTTCTAAAAAGGGTTAACGGTAACTTCCCGATTTAGAATGAACAGTCTATGGGGGATTAATCTATATGTAATGATTATATCAATGGACGCATCATTCTCGTGAGGAGATAAATATAATCTCATAATCGGAGGAGTGCAGTCACGGGATTATGGTGGCATATTCTTGTGATTGATTTATCGAATATAATTATTCTGTTCGTAAGATAATTATTTAGTTGATTTATCGGAGCCGCTGATTATTAGTCCATGGTCCGCGACGTGCCTCCAATATAGCATAGCTATTCTCGGATGTCGAATCCTAATAATATTAATTTAGTTCTTATTAGAATTTAATTAAAACGATATGTGAATTAATTGTTTAGTGGACTATTAAATTAGTTGGGCTAAATAATTAAATATGTTGAAAATACATTTTTTCATAATCTTGGCCCAATTAGTGTGTATGGCCGAAAATTATTGTGACTAGGTCACAAGGGGATTTTCGGCCAAGGCATGTTTTAGGAAACAAGAAATTGTTTTCTTGTGATTAATAAGACATGTGCACAAAATATTTATTAGATAAATATTTATGGTAAAAATAAAGATAAAGATTATTCTAGATTTGTTCTAGAATATTTCTAGGATTATCTTTTATTTAATAGGATTATTATAATTGATTTTGTATTAATTATTAAATCTTTGGAGGACAAGGATTACTCTCCTATATAAAGAGAGTTCTCCCAAGCCTAAAACACACATAAAATTCGACTTTCATCTCTTAGAGAGAGGGAAGAAAATTTTCGGCCAAGGGGAGAGGAGGAAAATCTTGGAGGTTTTCCGGGTAGCATATCGGGAGGATTCGAGACAAGGTTTTCCTTCCACCGGGAGTTGCTAGGATCACACGTGCGGAAGATCGTGATGCTCTTCACACCATCTTTTGTTTGCGGTTCTTCTACTTGGATTTTGAGATCCAAGATCTACAACACCCTTGTAGATATAGATCTAGTTATTTTATTACGTGTAATTTATAGATCTTGATTCTAAAATCGTTTCCGTTGCGGATGATATTACTAACAGTAGTATCAGTCACCTGGTGATCTATATTTATGCGTATAAAATATTAGATCTATGAGTGGAAAACATGTAGTTTTTGTGTCCCAATTTTTTATTCATTGGGGCCGATGCATAAATATATTTTTTATGTTGCGATTGTTGTGGTTTGAAGAGATGGATTGAGGTTGGTACTGTTTACTCGTTAGATCTATTGTAAGCTCTTTTGATTAGTATCATTTGAGCATAGGATTTGTAATTTAATTTTATGCAACTCGAAAATTGTAAAGATGCCTTCTTTGTAATTTTATTTTTGATCCGGATTCGATACGACGAAGATCATCGTGTTGAATATCATCAAGAAGGTAAAACGGGAGGAGGCCGAATTGTTTTTTTTTTTGGGATCGGCTGTTTCTTTTTGTTGAGTTGCGGCAAATAATAACTTTGATCTATGAATTGGAAATAATAATTTTGATCCATCAGCCGCCTTTTGATTGATCGAATTGTTTTTTCTTTGATTGCGGCAATAACAATTTTTTTAAACTTTGATCTAATTTGACCATTATGTCAAATCAATAATAAAAAAATAAAAAAAATAAAAAACGTTTTTTTAAACAATTAATAATATAAATATATTTTAATATATTGGTATATTACGGCCCCCTCTCTCGTGGTTCGTGGTTCGTGGTTCGTGTCAAGATCGAAGGTTCAAGATCCGGAAGTTTCAAGATCAAGATCCAAGATCGAGATTTGAAGACTTAGAATTAGTTTTACTTTTCCTTAGAAAATAGGTTAGTCGGGGGTACCAACGATCCATCTCGGTGTTTAAATTTTCCGCAATTTATTTTTTTATGTGTTTGATCATAAAATAGATATAAAATCGGAATTGTCATGACATGCATCATATCATAAATCCACTACATGCATACATGTAGAATTTTAATTTTGGTAATTAAAATAGGCATGTATACAAACTCACGTAATTAGCTGAAATTTAATTAATACGTGGTAATTAATTAATTTAGTAACTAATTAAAGATCTGATGACGGGTTATGAAATCGTTAAGCCTTTTCGGTGTGTGTTCTCGGTGAACCGCCTTAAAAGCCCGAACGAGATCACGTTTTTTCAATTCGTAGTGTCTACGAGATTGAATGATGGTAAAAGAACAATAAATCTTGGATAAAAGCGGTTCTTTATAGGTTGGGTGGTCAATCGAGCTTCGCTCGACCGACTTAACCCTCCTAGTGTGATGTATGCACGGAGTGCAGCAAGACTAAGCTACACTTGGAGAGCGGAGAGGTGATTCCTTCTTATCTCAATGGGTTTGTCTTGACCCGATTTCGTCATTGTCACATATGTTACAACGAATAGGACGGGTAGGCTTGCCTACGTTACCGACACCATTCAGAATCCTTGATTTGATGTGCTTTTATGTTAACATAAAAAAGACGTGGTTAGTTAACCCACCACCACTTCCAAAATATTGAGTGGGAGCGGGAGGCGACAACTAACCTCACGGCCTCTACTATAGATACAAGTAAGTGAGAGAAGGGTGGCGCCTCGCGGGCGCTTTGATTTCATCCCCATGGATGGTGTTCACCTATCAACATTCATGGCTTGGTCTCGTAGAAAGGATAGGATTTCCGGTACTCGTCGGGTCACCGACCTATCCTACGACGGCACACTCAGGGCGTACCTAAGAGATCCGATATATTATGTCACACTCATAAAGGATATTCTTGATAATATCTAGGCTAAAAAAGGAAATTAGTCAATGAATAAAGGGATGTTCGATTCTCGTGGGATGTTCGATTCTCACAAGTTATTCATTGATGAGATTGTCTCGATTTAACCGTCATCTCTTTGACCTACCCTACGGCGGCACTGAGATACGAGGTTAAAACCTTGGAATGGTAGAGTAGACTTAATTTTAGTTTACAATTCCTAAAATAAACTTATATAGTAGTGTTAAACTTGAATTAATATATGTCATTTTATTTATAGCATTATATCCCTTACTAAATTGCTTAAAAATTAATAATTCACTAGTATTGACTTCGTTAAAAAGTGGAAAGTAACTAGGACGTTGAACTAGTTAATCGATAATGCAATTATTTTTTGAAAGAGATATTTTCTCTTAAGCCTTTTAAAAACCAGAGTGACATACAGGTATGTCACTAGTGTCATTCGTGTCAAACGGAAGACAAACTTAGTTTGATCAAAGGTGATTTCGGACTTTGAAATTCTTCTAGTGAATTTTTGAGTGTGTAGTAATTACACGAGTAATTTTCTAATTGAAAAATCGGAAAATCATGAAGTGTTACTAGTTGGACGATATTTGGAATCGATGAACTAGTGGGAGCTTTATGATTTGTTGTTTTTCTAGAACATTAGAAAAGTGTAACTGACTACACACGTAACCGTTCTAATTGAAAAACCGGAAAGTCTGAAATGTCGCTAGTTGGACGATATTTGGAATCGATGAACTAGTGGAAGTTCTATGATTTGTTGTTTTTCTGGAAACATTGGAACTATGTACGAAAGATTTTCTAATCAAAAAAATCGGAAAATCATAAAAAATAAAGCATTGCTCGTTAGATGGTATTTGGAACCGATAAACTAGTGGGAGCTTTAATGTTAGGATTTGATGTTTTTTCTGGTATATTAGAAAATCTGAGAAGTCCCGACGAGTAACACTCGAAATAGACATCCCACGGTTCAAGAGTAGTGTCTACTCAAACGACCGCTGGTTCAAGACTTTTTCCATTCACGGAACGAATGGGAGAATATGTCCAAAAAGTGTTAGTCATCTAAACTGAGAAAACTTTAAGGCTGAACCGAAAATTAATTAACTGAAAATCATAGGATAAGGACAGCTATTTTGGATCACCAACCTATGAATCCTTGGCGATTTTCTTGAGCTAAGTTCTTTGGAAGAACAAGGTAGCGGTGCATTTAACGATTAAAAGAGTAAACAACGGGCAATTAATTTTAGCTAGAATAGTGGGAGTGATATAAGGAAATGAATCTCGGATTCAATCCCTGGATATCATGGAAAAATTATTTTCTGTTTAAGATTCGTTGGAACGAAAGGATTTACCTTCTATTCGATAATTTGTTTGTCGTTTAGAAAGTGAATATACCATTTGTAGTACGAATCCAAGACTCGGACCTTTGTTTGATAAAGTCAAAAACCACTTACAACTGCTGAAATATGTATATAAAACACATCTTAAGAACTATTAAAAGCAATTGGTTTCTATATTTAGATAAACGCTTCTTCATATTCCATAGTTAGTGCATAGTCCCTAAAAGACAAGACTCAAGGCGGCTCAGGTGCTTCCTTTCTCGATACTGGTTATATTGTCTCAAAGGTTCAATGACTAAGTTTCCTTTCAATCGGGAAAGGATAATGGTTATAAAGAAGTAACATAGCTTGTTCATGACGACCTTCGGGGTCTGATGAAAGATACAAGCTAGTAGGAGCTTCCAAGTAGTGACTTCTTGTCTGATAACCATTCAAACACTCCGGTAAGTTTATCCAAAATATTTTGAGGTTTCTCTGTTTTCAACAGAGATAGATTATTCTATACTCGGAATAGGCCATTCATAGTCCTCGAGACTGATGCTCAGCCTGCCTTATTGTGACATGTTCTCACTAAGTGAGAAACCGTTAAATTGCCTTACATAGTTTTAGATGTGCTATAATACACTGCTTAACTCAATAAAGATATTGGAAGCGAAGTAACGGTTTACATTGAAATATAAGTCCGAGAAGTCTACCTAGAATATGCTTTGGAATTTACGGATAAGGTGTGGATTCGGTTCACCCCACTTCCATAAATATAAGCATTTAGCACACGGTGCTTGAAGGTAGGTCTGGAAATTTCACGCACATGTTCGGTCAGTGACCAATCGTTATATATCTTGTAGCATTGAGAAAAAGGTTTGTTATAGGTTTCTTGAGATCGGGAAGGGACTGTCATACGGTTGCGTCCTTTCTGATAGAGTCTATGAACAGTAAAACCTTGAACGTTTGTTGGGAGGGATTTTGCATCATTAAAACAAAAGAAAATTTATAAACCTATACTTAACATGCAAAACTAACTCCTAACCGACCAAATATCGGGTAGTTGATAGCATAGTAGGGTAAGTACAGGGTCGATCCACAGGGAATTGGGGTGTTGAATCTAATCTAATTAATTCCTACCAATTGTTACTCATAATACGAAAGGAAAAACATAAAAGCGTAAAGAACAATGAAACTAAATCTAACCTAGGAAACAAAATTAAAACAATCTAAACTAAAGACATGGGATCAAACAACCAATATACAAACCTATGTGATCTCAATCCTAGTTAATCTCATGATTCTAATTCGATTTGTGGTTTCACCTTTTCACGAGACATAAACCCCTAATTCCTTAGTGAATTTATTCTCAAACTACGGATTCCTAATTCCTTAGTAAATCCAATTTATCAATCTCTACTCTCGTAAGTTGTTGAACTCGATTTCCATACAACACTCGGTGTAGATTCGAGTTAACTCTCGTATTTTAGAATCTAACAACCTAGATGATTAATCGATTAACTTGTCATCATTAACGACTAAAAACCCTATCTTTCTATGGTGATCTAACGTTTATGCAACTTCCGTATTATAAACATCTATCGTGAACTAATTCCTCAATTTATTCACATAGCCATACAAACCGCATAGAAAAATACAAAAGAACCAAGATCATGAATAAAAACTGGAATTAAATAAATCAAGAAGAACTCACATAGTCTCATACATTGAAGGATCCAAGAACGGAAGCGAAAAGCATCTAAACTACTCTAATCTAACCTCGGTTCACCCGAGCACAAGGCTCGGGTGACCGGCCTTCAAATCTCAAAGTGCGCGTTTGCTCTCTTGTGTTTGATGTGTATGAAAATCGGAATGAATTAGGGTTTGGGGCTCTTTGTGCTTTAAATAGAAAAGCGAGGCGGCCGCTACAAGTAACCTAAGTCGGTTTCGGCAAAAGCGGCGGTGGGCGCCCGTTCACTCAACCGACGCCCGCCCGAGGATGCTTGGACGGAGCTGGGCGCTTCGTTTAGGCAGCGCGTCTGAACTCTACGAATGTGAATTATGATTACGGGCGGCTGGTTCAGATTTTCAAGCGCCATTTTCGATCACGGACTTTCGTCCACCTTATTTGGACGCCTTGATCCACCTGTCAAAATCTTGATATTTCCATCTTTATCTTCATTGATTTCTTTCCTTATCTCTTTTATTCTTCCATATCTTTGATTGATCCTCTCATCTCTAAAATTAGCTCTTTAGGATCATCTTTTCCATTATCAATGAGTATCTACACAAGGATCAAAACATACCAAAGTGTAACATATTTCCAAAATAATATAAAATCATAATTTAAGCACATAATTAATTACGTTTTGCAATTTAACTATTAAAAACATCATTTACTCAATATTTCAATATAAAGCTCGAAATCTATGAAAATCATACGAATGTAGGGGAAATTGATATAGAAAATATATGTAAAAATCACTATAATTTAGCCCTTAACAACACCCCCACACTTATCTTTTTGCTCGTCCTCGAGCAAAACAGAACAAAGATCAAGCTCGAGACAAATAAACATCTATACAAATATAAAGTATATTCAATAACTTAGAAGTTCACCCGTGTAGTGTGCGCATAGCCATAATAAACTTCCACTAAGTTCCACAATTTGAAAGTTATTCAAACCAAAACTAGCCGGTTTCCCATCTAAGTTAGAAATATTCAAAAATTATACATGCACTTTACAAAACATACATATCCCAAAAGAAATAGTAGAGAATATCTAAAACATTTACAGATGGACTCGAGAGGATAATCCCTACAACATATCCTTGAGTTTATCTGGGGATAAGATTAACGATAACTAAGTCCTTACTTATTCATAATAACATATTTCAATATTTTCACTTTTTCACACTTTTCTAACACACATCGAGAATAAGATTTGCCCTCATAGAGAATAGGACATTTCAAGATAATCCCTACCTTACTCCAATCATAAGGCGACTATAAACCGGATTGTCGTGAGCTTTGGTCATCATAGTGGAATAGGACATACGTGGTATACCCTACCGCACTCAAATCATAAACCGACTTCCGACACACACAATTACAATTATGTTTACTTAGAGATTTAATTTGGCGGTGGAAAAGATTATTTTCTAGTAGCACAGACCATCGAGCATAACACCTCAAGTAAACAATTTATTACTATTGCAAAGACTTAATCACGTTTCACTTATCACATTCAAACTTACAGATATTCACAGTATGTCATACTTTAATCCTAGAATACAAACTACTAAACTTTTCAAGAATTGTACATAAGCAAAGAAACATGCTATAATCATAAAAATCTCCAACTAAAATGGGGTAGGCTTTCAACATTTAGCTCATCATTTACTATGGCATGTGAAAAAGAGTGTCGGGTGAAACAACTAAAATTACTAAATATACAGAATATAGCAAAAATGATTATAAACTCAAGCAAAGATATGCCTTTGTCTACTCGGGACATAACAAAAATTTGAAAATTAAGCACTTTTCATAGAAATACTAAAAATATGAGCAAGCGAAAGTAGACACATAAATCATCTATCCCTTCCCCACACTTAGATTGCAACTTGTCCTCAAGTTGTGCAGAAATAATACAAATAGAGAACTTAGGCGATTGGATCTTTGGCAGTGGAGGAACCAACAAGAACCAGGATTGCTTGCATAGCCCAGTAGACTGTGGAGCATCACAGGACAACTGAATACATCTTTAAAGTGCACAATAGCTATCAAAAATATCCTGCAGACTTGATCAGTGCAAAAAGAGTCTACGGGGAAAAAGAAAAGATTACATATATAAAGCACATGGAAAAGGAGATATAGAGATATTTCAAATTATGCTCATATAAAGATGGACACATATACATGAAAATATCACAAACTCGTAGGTTAGGTGCAACTATATGAAAATATACTACAATGCAAATTACATGACATGCAATCCTAAAAATAAAATAAAAACGAGGTAGTATTACGGAAACCGACAGTTAACTACGCTCAAGAAAAATAAAAGAAAAATAGAAAAACAATGCAACTAGATGGTATGCACTAAATGATATGCATCTATGTGATATGCAAAAATAAAAGAAAATAAAAGAAAGAAAACTAGCCCACTCATTAGCAACATGACATATATATAATAAACGTCTACCAGATAATGACAGGTTACGATAAACGACAGTGCTGTTCATTACATGCAATGTAGACGCGCTTTAAGACTCATAAAAAGTGATAGCATTATGGAAACCAACAGTTAGCTATTCTAAACAGATATAACTCATAAGGTTTCCATCGTAGCAACGGAAAACCGACAGTTACTACCCAAATGAGTTATAAAAATAAAAAGAAAGCACATAAGTCTTAAAGCTCACAGGATTCATCATAGCGGTGTGTAGCATACGGAAACCGACATTAGCTACTACTTAACAATAAGAACAGTTATAGCTTACGAGAACCGACAGTCACTATAACATGCCTAGATGAATCATGTATAAGGAATTGATCAATTATCTAACATGGATTCATAGATGGAAAGGTAAAAACATATAAGTTCAGGACATCTATGTAAACATCAATTAGCCACATAAGCTCGAATGAAAGCAATCCATACTAAATAAAAGCATTAAGAATGAGATCAAGAAAGAAAAAAAAAAATTTATGGAACCTGGACTGGTGTTCATGTGATCAGACGAACGTTTCTGGAAATTTGCAGCTCCGGACGAGCGTTCAGCCAAACCAACGCTCGTTTGACTTGAAAACCAACCGGACGGGCGTTCAGAAAGTATAGACGCTCGTCTGGTCCTTCAAATCAGAACAGAGTCGAAAATATTTGAACGGACGAACGTCCAATACTTTCAAATGCTCGTTTACTGCGGCTTAAAGAAGCTCGGACGGGCGTCCAATGAGAGCGACGCTTCGTCCCATACAACGAATACACAGCAGAGAGCAGGAAAACACAGACAAACCCTAAAAACTTAAAACACATATTAACACAGATCACAGCAGCCCCTTTCAATTAAAGCACAAATAGGTTAGATCAGAAAACACATACTTCACGTTTAAACAAATCGAGTAAAAAAACTTTTGCACATTCTTAACCTTATGGTCATCGAAACACGGCAAAATAAAAACTCTCGATTTGGTAAACGCTACTTTTATTAAAACGAAAAATAAACGTAACAATATCGAGAACTAACTTAACTAGATTCAACATGACACCTATTCCCCGGCAACGGCGCCACTTTTGTTGGGAGGGATTTTGCATCATTAAAACAAAAGAAAATTTATAAACCTATACTTAACATGCAAAACTAACTCCTAACCGACCAAATATCGGGTAGTTGATAGCATAGTAGGTAAATGCAGGTGGTCGATCCACGAGGGAATTGGGGTGTTGAATCTAATCTAATTAATTCCTACCAATTGTTACTCATAATACGAAAGGAAAAACATAAAAGCGTAAAGAACAATGAAACTAAATCTAACCTAGGAAACAAAATAAAACAATCTAAACTAAAGACATGGGATCAAACAACCAATATACAAACCTATGTGATCTCAATCCTAGTTAATCTCATGATTCTAATTCGATTTGTGGTTTCACCTTTTCACGAGACATAAACCCCTAATTCCTTAGTGAATTTATTCTCAAACTACGGATTCCTAATTCCTTAGTAAATCCAATTTATCAATCTACTCTCTCGTAAGTTGAGGCCGATTTCCATACAACACTCGGTGTAGATTCAGGTTAACTCTCGTATTTTAGAATCTAACAACCTAGATGATTAATCGATTAACTTGTCATCATTAACGACTAAAAACCCTATCTTTCTATGGTGATCTAACGTTTATGCAACTTCCGTATTATAAACATCTATCGTGAACTAATTCCTCAATTTATTCACATAGCCATACAAACCGCATAGAAAAATACAAAAAGAACCAAGATCATGAATAAAAACTGGAATTAAATAAATCAAGAAGAACTCACATAGTCTCATACATTGAAGGATCCAAGAACGGAAACGAAAAGCATCTAAACTACTCCTAATCTAACCTCGGTTCACCCGAGCACAAGGCTCGGGTGACCGCCTTCAAATCTCCAAGGTGCATTTTGCTCTCTTGTGTTTGATGTGTATGAAAATCGGAATGAATTAGGGTTTGGGGCTGCTGTGCTTTAAATAGAAAATTGAGGCGGCTGCTATAGTAACCTAAGTCGGTTTCAGCAAAAACGGCGGTGGACGCCCGTTCACTCAACCGGACGCCCGTCCAGGATGCTTGAGCGGAGGCGGACGCTCGTTTAGACAGCGTCCGAACTCTACGAATGTGAATTATGATTACGGGACGCCGGTTCAGATTTTCAAACGCCTTGATTCGATCTGGGACTTTCGTCCACCTTATTTGGACGCTTGATCCAACTGCCGAAAATCTTGATATTTCCATCTTTATCTTCATTGATTTCTTTCCTTATCTCTTTTATTCTTCCATATCTTTGATTGATCCTCTCTCATCTAAAATTAGCTCTTTAGGATCATCTTTTCCATTATCAATGAGTATCTACACAAGGATCAAAACATACCAAAGTGTAACATATTTCCAAAATAATATAAAATCATAATTTAAGCACATAATTCGTTACGTTTTGCAATTTAACTATTAAAAACATCATTTACTCAATATTTCAATATAAAGCTCGAAATCTATGAAAATCATACGAATGTAGGGGAAATTGATATAGAAAATATATGTAAAAATCACTATAATTTAGCCCTTAACAACGTTGAAGTACGTTTACTCAAGGTAGTTACTAACTGATTTTAATCAGACCACATCCAACATTGGTTGTTGGTGATGACACTAAAATACTACTGAACTATATCAGAAAGTCGATCCACCCAGAATGTAGTGGGAGTATGGTTTCTCCATTACCCATTACGGGTTCTGAGGACTTAATGGTCTACAAGATCGATTGATGACCTATGGCTCTTTTGTGAGCTGTATAGGATTCTGATAATAGAGGTTGGTTTACAAGCCATAACCCTATGAATGGAGTTTGGTACTCCAGAGCTGTTCATACTCTTGTAGAACCACCTGAGTGTCTCAGGCCCAGTGGGAGTAATTGGATCTATATGGAAAAGAGAAGAATGATTAGGAAAGTTCATCTTTCAGAGCAAAGCTTGAGTGGTTTAGGGGTAATTCCCTAAGAAGTAGAGAGTTAATCAGACCTTGGACTCTCTTACCACTTGGTATTGCATGATTTCGTTCAAAAACAGAAAATAGGGGTGATCCCCTGAGACTTTCTCGCCAAACAAACGGAGTCTGGATTCATTCGGAACAAAAGGGTATTGCCTTATGAACTTATGACAGGATGACTGTCAAGGCTTATGTCCTTTGTGGATAAAAAGCAAACCTCTCGGTCACTGGAAGTCATATATTTCTACAATATGTGGATTTGACCATAATATTGATAAGTCTTTTGTAGACTGGATATCAATTTTAGTACAGTAGTGAATATATACATAAATTAGTGTTTGTGAAGGATAACACTTCACCAGTTGGAATCAACATGGGTGTGTTATCTACAGTCAGAATCTGACACTGCCACAATTCTCTGCAACAGAGATTTGGACAACATCCTAAAGAGTTTGACTCGGTCGAATTCATTAGAATCAGTCACTGGTTTACCATCCATCTTATTGGTTAAGATGATGCATCTGTGTATGCAACATTCAACGAGGAAGTTCTACCCTATGCCTCAGGAATGACTCTCTAAATCTTTGGATCAAGAGAAATGGGATAGATTCTCTTTCTAGTAAGAGATGGTCAGGTTATTGAACGTCAACTTTGATTAAATCTTAGATTCGGCGGTTAACAAAGCAAGTTTAGTATGTCCTTTAGTATCTTGAAGAGAACGAGGAATAATATGCGGACATATTCATGTGTGAACTTGGATATGTGTGATACACTGATTTTGACTTTAAGTCAATTTGAGGATGATTGTTAAGTCAATCTCGGGCTCAGTGTTTACTCTTGTGTTGAAGCTATTGCCTGGAGGAATCCAGCAACGCCAACTCGACTTTAACTAGTTGGGTGATTAGCGGCTTTTGTAGTAGCTAGAGAGGCGATATAGCTTAAGGATTTCCTTTTCATATCTGGGAGTTATTCTAGATTTGGAAGCCGATACCACATCATTGTGGAAATGATGAAGGGGTAGCTTATAAGGTTTTTCGAATTCACTAGAGGTCAAAAGCATATTGGGAAAGTACCACATGATTAGATGGACCGGTAACGTTTTGATTCTACGGATCGTCTCGAGCCAACAACCTGACTAATCATTAAGACCCATGATATTTAGATGTAGGTACACCCCGAGTCACTGACTTATCCTACGACGGCACACTCGGAGTGTATTTTGTCATCTACAATGGTTATGATATGCTTAATGGGTACTAGAATATGGGATGGGTCTCCATTGCTTTAGAGCAAGTGGGAGATGTAGTTTGCTGTAGTTTAAATAATAGGGTGTGCTCTAAAACAATTAATCACATGCTTTCGTGCAAGTGGGAGATTGTTAGGTGTAATGCCCGAAAGACAATTTTGTAATTGTTTTATTTAATGAATGAATTGACATTATTATTCATATTTATTATTCTCATATTCACCGATGTGACAATAGTATTTACACTACAGAAAAGCCAAAAGTATATCGTTTATGTAATCACTTAACTCAGTGTATGGGATATACACGGGAGGATTGAGTTAGTGAAGATGTACTTAAAATGCAATTAGCCCGTAGTGAAGTTAATCGAGAGTATCGGGTCTCTCCTTTAACGTACTATTAATGCGCCCAGAACACAATAGGTGTGATTATCTTATCCGGACTTTCGGTTAAGAGAACCTAATGTGACATTTATATATGATAGATATATCATATTGAGGGCTGGACCGATTTGATTAGAGTTCACGACATAATTCCGTAATCGAGAAGTCTTATCGAATCAATCGATGATCATATTTATGGATATATCTTAATCTCGAGGTGATCACGATCAAGCGCTTGAATCGTATGAGGTTTGACTTGACGGTTAAGGATTGCACCGAGTCCGTGATCCGAATTACCCCATCTTGGCATTGTCTTTGGATTGAGTGAGTAGTACGTGTTATCACAGATACGGAATCCATTCCTTCCATTTATGGAAGTAGATGAACGATTCATTTATTTGTTAATCCTAGAAACTAATCGATAAATGCGAGTTCATATTACAATCGATTAGCTACCGGTGGGTTGTATGAATTAATTGATCACTTAGGGGTTATTGGTAAATAAGGATAAGAGGTTCTAAAAGGGTTAATGGTAACTTCCGATTTATAATGAGCGATCTATGGAGGATTAATCCATATGTAATGATTATATCAATGGACGCTTATTGTCATTCTCGTGAGGAGATAAATATAATCTCATAATCGGAGGAGTGCGATCACGGGATTATGGTGGCATATTCCGTGATTGATTTATCGAATATAATTATTACATTCGTAAGATAATTATTTATTTGATTTATCGTAGTCACGATTATTAGTCCATGGTCCCGATGTGCCTCCAATATAGCATGACTATTCTCGGACGTCGAATCCTAATAATTTTAATTTAATTCTTATTAGAATTTAATTAAAATGATATGTGAATTAATAGTTTAGTGGACTATTAAATTAGTTGGGCTAAATAATTAAATATGTGCAAAAGACATTTTTTTCATAATCTTGGTCCAATTAGTGTGTATGGCCGAAAATTATTGTGACTAGGTCACAAGGGAATTTTCGGCCAAGGCATGTTTTAGGAAACAAGAAATTGTTTTCTTGTGATTAATAAGACGTGCACAAAATATTTATTAGATAAATATTTATGGTAAAACTAAAGATAAAGATTATTCTAGATTTGTTCTAGAATATTTCTAGGATTATCTTTTATTTAATAGGATTATTATAATTGATTTTGTATTAATTATTAAATCCTTGGAGGACAAGGATTACTCTCCTATATAAAGAGAGTTTTCCCAAGCCTAAAACACACATAAAATTTGACTTTCATCTTTTAGAGAGAGGGAAGAAAATTTTCGGCCAAGGAGAGAGGAGGAAAATCTTGGAGGTTTTCCGGGTAGTATATCGGGAGGATTCGAGACGAGGATTTCCTTCCACCGGGAGTTGCTAAGATCACACGTGCGGAAGATCGTGGTGCTCTTCACACCATCTTTTGTTTGCAGTTCTTCTACTTGGATTTTGAGATCCAAGAGGTATGATCTACAACCCCCTTGTAGATATAGATCTAGTTATTTTATTACGTGTAATTTATAGATCTAGATCCTAAAATCACTTCCGTTGCGGATGATATTACTAACAGTCCCCAACATTATCAATGTACCATTCCCGGCATATATAAATCCTCCTGCCCCATTTCCGTAGGCAAACCCACCCATGGTTGAGCCACCTACACCCATGGCCGAACCACCTACACCACCTTCGCCACCATCTCCGGTTCCTGCCTCACTCAGTTCATCTCCCATTCCGTTTCCGCCTCCTCCACCCCTCCTCTACCCCATTCTATAGTCACCCACACTATACCAACCCTTTTAAACCCACCCACATGCATGACTTTATCTGCTACCCTCTCCCTCGGGCTCTCATAAACACCACTACCTCTACCGATCCCTGATGAGAGTCAACTTCACTATGCTTCGGTGCATGTTCTAGGCCCCATTTATGACACTTTTGGCTTGTATTAGGTAGTTTTATATAATTTATAGGGCAAAATGCATTGCACACGCACTTTGAGGCAAACCATCAAATAGATGGAAAACCTCACAATTTTACGGTATTTTGACCCTTTTCGAGCCCTAGTTATCTTGCGGAGTTATGCTCGGTATGAGTTTGAATATTGTGATGTAGGATCTAGGTGAGTTATGAGCCTGGAAGACAAGGCATGAGACTTAGAGTGGCATAACCGAAACACGGGGATGGAACGGATCAAATATAGTTGGTGTTTTCGCCTTACATTCACTTTATATGCAATTTGAGCAATGTTGGAGGCATTTTCTGGACTTGTGGTCTTCATGAAAGTTGTAGATAATTGAATGAGTTTTTCAACACAACTTGAATCACTCAAAACGGAGCTCTACAATCCCACCTTCTATACCGAAGCCTCCATACACCGAATTTGATGTAATGCGATGATGGAGGAAATTAATGCTCTCTTACGTACTAAAAATTGGGGTCTTGTACCTTTTCAATCTTATATGAATGTTGTAGCTAACAAGTGGGTGTATCGCATGAAGCATCATGCCGATGGTTTATGTTGATGGTGTTCTTATTACATATACTTCCTCTTCTCTGATTACGCAGGTCATCTCCTATCTTGGCTCGAAGTTTCCTGTCAAAGACCTCGACAATTTATCATATTTTATGGGTATTAAGGTCATTACTACTCCTGATGGTTTATATCTAACTCAACGGAAATATATTCTTCAACTCTTACAACGAATGGGTCTGGATAAGTCCAAGCCATCACCACAGCCATGTCGGCTTCTACTCGTATGACGGCCTCGTCCGACTCCCTCTTCACCGACCCTCTCTGTTTCGCACTATTGTTGGTGGCCTACAATATCTTATCTTCACACGTCCGGACATTGCCTTTGTTGTTCACAAAGTTAGCAAGTTCATGCACTCCCCGACTAATGATCACTGGCCTGCTGTTCAGTGCATCCTACGTTATCTCAAGCATAATATTTCTGATGGTCGCTTTCTCTCTCGGAACTCTCCGCTAAATCTCCATGTCTATTCTGATTCTGATTGGGCGGAGGACTTTGATAATCGCCGTTTTATCAGTGCATACTGTATTTTTCTTGGCAACAATCTCATTAGTTGGCGTTCCAAACAACATCTCACCGTCTCCAAAAGTAGTACTGAGACCGAATACAAGACTCTGTCTAATACTGCTGTTGAAGTGCAATGGTTGCAGTCTCTTTCAGGAAATGCATGTCGGCCTGCCCTCTCTGCCGAAGCTCTGGTGTGACGACATTGGGGCAACCTATCCTACCCACAATCCGGTTTTTTATGCTCGCACCAAGCACATCGAAATAGATTTCCACCACGTCCGTGAATTAGTCGCTGCCAAACGATTGTTGATTTCGTTCCCCAGCTCCAAAGAACAACTTGTCGACTTGCTCAACAAACCACTTGCCCGTCCGCGCTTCGAATTATTCAAGTCCAATCTCCGTATCCATTCTCTTCCCACGGGATCGGGGGCATGTTGAGGATACTATAGATAAAATAGATAAAGCCTAAATTATCTAAAATATTTGCTAGTATTTTATCTTATGCTTATTGGTTAAGACACTGAGTCTATATAAACACACTGTACTCATATTATTGAATCAATGAAAAATATTTTGTCATCCCATTTACAATAAAATTCAACATTCTCTTTAAAATTGGATCAGAATAAATATATGCGATAATTTGAATGAATAAAATTGGAAAGAAAAATATATGAGAACAGACATTCACTTGAATAAGAAGAAAAAACAAAACGAGAAAAACTCTTTTGAGATTTTGACCCAAGTCTTCTTTGATATATGACCTGAAAGATTTAATAAAATAAAATAAATAAAAGGAGATTGTTTCATTCAATGATCAAGTGTTGCCTCAGTACATTATTATATAGTGTTTTGACCGATAAGGAAAACAATTTAAATTACAAATATAAATTATAAAAGAGATAAATGATAAACAAAAAGGTCAAAGATGTTTGGTAAGTTGCAGCTGCTTCATTTACGCCACTGTCTCCACTTCTTCTTTATCTGATGAACTTGCTACTTTATCTTGTAAATTCAAACCATCCGAATTTATCTTAACACCGCCCCGCAAGCTGACAGGGAATGAGTTAAATGGAAGCTTGTCTGAAAGATACCAGAATCTTGCTTTTGATCTGCAAGTTGGTCGCCGGAAGAGACATGCCTATATTATCAATTGTAAATTTTGATGGCCACGGTTGAGAACCATCCACGAAACCCATCAAGTCATGGTTCTTAAGAACTGGAACCATTTTTTTTTTGTTTTGTTATTACAATAAAAGAAAGAGTGAACACGTATTGCTGGAGGCATGGAAGATAAAAATGACAAAAGAATAATTTATTTGATTAAAAAAAATAAAAATAAAAACAAAACCTAACATAAATGTGAAAAATAGACCAAAGTGGAGAGGGAGGACGACGTGCAGGAATAGGATGGAGCAGAGCAGCAGCGGGAACAGAAGGAGATGGGTGTGGACCATAGAGCTGCCGGAGAAGATGGTTTTGTGGCAAAAGAAGATTGACGGAACAGGAGTTTCAGAAACAAAAAGTTGCTTACGGAAGCGGGAGAAAGAAGGGAGGAATGAAGTCGGAAAACGAAAACGGGATTAGAGTCTTCAACGAAGGAGACGGCAACGGAGGAGAAGGCGATTGAGACATGGCCGGAGTGAATGAAACCGAATCGTCCGAAGAGAACAACGGGCCCGGAATCCGAACTGATTTATGTTTTTTTTTGAGCAATTTAATTTTGCAATCTAATATCAGGAAAAATAGAGGGCAGAAGGATGAAGAGAAGAGGAAGGAGGGATTTGCTGAGCCTTTTATTTAATTTTTTTTTTTTTGGTGAGTAATCAGACTAAGAACAGAGAGTGATGTGAGGAAGAAGGAGATAGCAGGGTATTATTTTAAAGGTGGAGGAAGGAAATTGGGTGGTGGACGGAGAAGAAGACGGATGAGGGTTCATGTCCATTACGGTAACGAACCCCCACCCAAACGGTGTTCTTGATTATTGACCAGGATCTATGACGTTAGTCGGAGAGCTCTGATACCATGAAAGATTTAATAAAATAAAATAAATGAAAGGAGATTGTTTTATTCAATGATCAAGTGTTGCCCCAATACATTATTATACAGTGCTTTGACAGATAAGGGAAACGATTTAAATTACAAATATAAATTATAAAAGAGATAAATGATAAACAAAAAGGTCAAAGATGTTTGGTAAGTTGCACCTGCTTCATTTACGCCACTGTCTCCACTTCTTCTTTATCTGATGAACTTGCTATTTTATCTTGTAAATTCAAACCATCCGAATTTATCTTAACAGACATTATGGAAAAAAATCATATCAGTTTACCAAAAACCTTTGTGTTTAGTGGGTGATATTAACCAAGTAATCAACCAAGAGGACAAAAGTGGAGCAGACCTTTTGGAGGTGTTAACGCTGAAATTCTTCGAAATTTCATAGATAATTGCAAGCTGCTAGATATTGTTTTTCAAGGCCCTCAATTTATCTGGGGTTGTTCTCCTTTTCAAAGGGGAAAAAATTATGGAGAGAATGGATCAAGGATGGTGCTCGCAAGATTGGATGGATCTATACCTGAAATTAATGAACATTTCTCTTTCTTCACTTCTTCTAAACCTCATCTCGCAATCTAGAAGAAAGCCGGAGAACAACCACCACTTTCTTTCAACATGCTTGGCTGAATCGCATCTCATTTACTGATCTAGTCTTCAAGCAATGGAAAGTTTCCAACGGGGATATTTCGGAAATGATTGATGATTTTATGAGGGCTGCTATGATCTGGAATAGAGAAGTTTTTAGAAATATTTTTTTACAGGAAACTGAATACTATCAACCGCATTCAAGGTACACAATGAACTCAGAGTAAGAGACCTTCAAACCACCTTGTGAAGTTGGAAAAGGATTTACTAGAAGAGTATGCTCTAATTCTTGATCAAGAAGAAAGCTATTGGGCGGCGTGCGCCTAGGGTAAGGAAAAGCGTGCTTGTGGCCGCGATTTATGACAAAATTGTTATGGTTCCTCTGGCGAGTGCCTGATACACTAAGCGCGCGCCTGAGGTAAGGAAAAGCGTGATTAATGTGGCAGCTATTTTCGACAAAATGGTTATGGTTCCTCTGGCGAGTGCCTGATACGCTAAGAGCACGCTTGAGTGCCTGATACGCCTGAGCAACTTTTGTCAAATCTTCTGGTTAAATGTCAGTTTTGGACTAAGAGCGCTTGAGCTTTGTTGGCTGATTAATGTCGGCTGATTAATTTGGCAGTATATTAAAGTAGAACGGTTCAGGTATAATGGTCCTCGTGAGAGCATTTATGTGAATGAACATTAGCGATTTAGTTAAACTTAAAATATACATATGTAATGAGTATAATAGATAAATTAATCACCAAGATCTTTGGTGAGAAATGTTTCTGTTTCGCAACTGGTAGTAGTACCCTCCTTTGGGAATGTTGGCACTTTTAACCGTTCTAACGTGCTGATTTACCAATACCATAATAGGCATTGCAAAAATAACTTAACAGATTCATAAAGTAATAAAACGAAAGTAAGTAAAACGAAATTTTATGGATAAAGGCGAGTTTAGCACTCTCTTTAAGACGAATTTACGCCAAATTCGTGCCCACGGTAATCGTAATTGTCTCCCAAAATACAACAATCCTTACTTTCTCATCAGATGATACTTGTAATGATTTAGAAACGGCGAACTCGAAAGCCTGGTTTGTAATCTCTTTAATGGACTCCAAGAAATATGAAGTGAAAAATACCTTAGTATATTTGTGTTAAACTTTTCAGAGTTTTTTTTCTCTACATTGAATTCTTTGGGACGGACAAAATTTATAGATAATAAAGGCTCATCATGTGAATCAATTATGGGTGAACATGGTCCGGTTCGGCCGGTTTTTTTTCGTTTTTTAAACCAAACCATTTTATACTGTTTCCAATTTTCGAAACCAAACTAGAACGGTTTTCAGATGTAAACCATTTGTTCGGTCCGGTTTGGTTCAGCTTGGTTCCGGTTTTTTACGGTTTTCTTTAACAATTAAAATTATTGATAGGAAATCACAAATTATCTCGTAACAGCAAATGATAATATATGTAATACATTAGTACTATTATGTCAGTAAATCCAATGATATGATTTAACAAATGTTTTATATTTAACTAACATCTACCAATGCGAATCTTAAAAATCCAAAAACCAACCATACTTCAACACCATCCAACACAACGAACTCGACACCTACCATTGAATTCCCAAGTTTGGGAAAAAGAGATAATAAAAGAGTCATCTCTTACTCATTTCAATTCAACAATGAATCATCAACTTCAAAAAATACTAATAATGAACCAATCCTATTATCACATATAAATCCCAAAATCAATTAGACAAAATAATATTTTGAGTATGGTCAAGGGAGGAATATGAATACTTTTGTTTCATAAGTAAGCGAGAGATAAACGAAAGATAGCTAACTTTCACACATTTCAAACGAAAAAAAAATGTGATATAGTTTTGAGCTTCATTTAGTTAGAACATATTCGTCATTTTATTTTCTCCAAAACACCAACTCAGATTTTGATTATCTCAACAATGTTATTATTCAACATAATCTAATAATAAGCAAATAAAAGACAAACTCATATAAAACTAATGTATATAAATGTATTTATTTATATAAGATGTCAAACCTAACAAATGAACAAATAGGAAAATGTCCATGATGAAGTTTATCAACATCATTAAAAGAAGTAAGTTATGCAAATAAGCATTCACATATTTCAGATAATGGTGCTGAGGAAGTAGAAAGAGAAGAAAGAGTTAGCGGTGATGAGTTGTGAACTGACATGTACTCGAGATTATTTTAAACGATTGGAAATTGAAGACAAGTCTGTGAAATGATCAGCAAAATATGAATCTTTAGGGTATGAGATTTGTAATTGATCATTAATACATTACAAATACAATTTTTAAACAGGTTGAGTTGGATCGAAAAAAGCACATTGATGTTTTAAAGTATTAATATATATGTAGGTATGTGTGTGTATATATATATATATGTATGTATATATATAAAAAAATCCGATTTGGTCTGGTTTTAAATGGTTTTTATTTTTTTAAATTGGAACCAAATTGATTTTCACGGTTTGATTTTTTACAATACAAAAACTAACAAAAAAACCATAGTTTATATCTTTTCGGTTTGGTTCGATTTGATACGACCAGTTGGTTTAGTTTCTGGTTTTTTTGTTCACCATTAGAATCAATGCAATTGTCCAAGAAAGGACATTTCCGTTCATTTTTCCAAAAGCCACCGAGTGTCATCATTTTATTTAAGGTTAAAGGTTGTAAAGGACAGGTTTTAATCTAAAATGATTAAGAAGGACAAACATGTAGTAACACGTGTACAAAAATGTAGTAACACATGTAGTGACTATCTTTCTCAACCATTTAAGTTTAAAACATGTACTTATGGACTCTGACCCCTTATATTTATTTTTTCCTTCCCAAAAGTCATGTCTCAAATAAAACAAAGAAAACTAACGGACACTTATCAGCCGTATAACTACTGTACCCACATACCCAAATTTGAAATCATTTTAAATAATTCCATTTCAAACGCAGCGTGTCCTTTTTGTAATCTTGTTGAGGAAGATGAGAAGCATTTGTTAGTACTTTGTAGCTTTTCATCAAGAAGTTTTTGGAATCGGATTTTTAGATGATTCGACGTTCCGGGCGGCTTTCCTTTGGATTGGAAAATCTTTTGCACTTATACCCCCACAACTTTCAGCATTCTCAATGTTCCTTGGCTGTGGGAGAGTATTAGGAAATTGAGTATGTGGAGCTTGTGGCTATCCAGAAATAAGACCATTTTTCATGCTAAGCCATTTGATGTTGATGCAAGTTTCAAAGAATTTCAAGTGGCAGCTTTGCGTGGATTACGGGTAGAAGTTACAATCTACACGGCGATCGGAATATTTGGCTTTGTGATCCGAAGTGTGCTCTTAAAAAAATTGATTAGCCTTGTTAAGTCGCATATGATTTGTTCGTACACCGTTAAGTGTTGTTGTTTCTTCTTCCTCTTAGCATAAGCTTCTCTCTGTTTATTATGCTTATGTACGGATGCTTTTCTGGTCTTTTCAGCTACTTGTTGAGGCCCGGGTTTTAATAATAAAATTTATTTTTCTGTTAAAAAACATACACACACACACACACATATATATATATATATATATATATATATATATATATATATATATATATATATATATATATATATATCACAAGTTTATTAATAATGTCATTTATACGTAATAAGTTCTCATTCACCAAGAAATACTTTTATAAAAGACGCCTACCCCAAAAGCAAGGTTTTTGAGTCTTCCTGTGGTAGGGGGTGCTAAGCCCACCCAGGAATTTTTTTTTTAAAGAGGAATAGAACGGAGTTCAGTTGAACAGTTTGCACAAAAAAAAAAAAAAAAAAAAACCAATCGAACAAAGATGAATTATCTCAGAGTGTCGATGTTGATTCCATTATTGATTAATTCTGTTTCTAGAAAAATCATAGATTGCAATTGAAATGATGTATAGTGAAATGAACGTATTTTGGATTATCCCGTTTTATAGACTCAAAATGATTTTTTTACTTAATTGTAGACTTCGAAAAAAAATTACGCTATAAAATATATTCATGAAAATTTTGATTCTAACCCACCCGAAAAAAAATCCTGGTTCCGTCCCCTAAGTCTTTGTGACTGGACGGTTTTTCTATCTTTCATGTTTATGTTGAAGCTGTTCCTGTTTGTTCTTGGTCTTATGATATTGTAATTTTGTGGCTGTAGTGGTAACCGGGGGCAAGAAATAGTCACAAATTTATAAAATATATCTTGCTGATGAAACACCATTTAGTTTTAACAGGTCTTGTGCAAATCAGATCCATCGGAATTCATATCTTATTTTCACTATTGTCGGTCATTAAGGTTTGAAGATAAACCAGATTACTCATATTTGAAGAGGTTGTTCCGAGATTTATTTATACTTGAAGGTACATTTATACCTACATGTTGCGGCAAAATTAGGATTTTAGTCCTCTAACTTGGCCTATTTTGGATTTTAGTCCTGCTCCTGCTCCGGTGAGGAAAATGGTCCTCTAAGTTGGCTTTTTTTTTTTGATTTTAGTCCTATCCGCCGGTTTACGCTGACTGGGCACCGGAATCATCAAAAATAACTTATGTGGACGCCACATCAGCTGCCACGTTGGATCTACGTGGCGGTGGGTCCCATTTCTACCCCATTGACTATGACGTGTCAAATAAAGAATATGCTATTTTTCTCCTTCAATAAATCCAATTCCTTTTTTATTTAATAAATCCAACTTCTAATCTCCTACTCCCAATTTCATAGCGTTCACTACTAGAATTTCTCGGATTTGTGACGGCGGTTTTCGTCACAAATTCGTCACTAACGCTCGTTTGTGACGAATCTGCGACGAAACTTATTTCCGTCACGGAACACCTCGTTGCAAATTTTTGAGTCGAAATTAACCTTGTCACTAAGTTTCGTGGCAAAATTGCGACGAAAGTCATTCTTTGTGGCATAGCTGTGACAAAAATTTTGGTGATGAATCTGCGACAAAATTATATTTTGCAACGAATGTGTGACAAAATTTTCCGATAAGTTTGTAATGGAGTGTTGTGTCAAAGTTGCTTCATAAAATAGCGACAAATGTGTGACAAAAAAATACGACAATTTTGTAACCAAATTTTTTGATGAAATAGCGATAGCCATAGCTCACAAATTTGATATGAATTTGTGACGAATGTTTACGATAAAATTGTGACAAGATTTTAGTGATTATTATGTGATGAATTCATGTGGCAATTTTGCTATCAAATTTAGCAATAAAAATGTGACATTTATCCCCTACAATTTTGTGGCGCTGTTTTACGACAAAATTGTGACAAAGTATCTTGACAGATTTGTAACAAATTGTTGTGTCAAAATCAATAGATGCAATGACTTTGTAACAAAATTTATATTTCACATTTTTATTATTTATTATTATATTTATTATTTACCGCCCCCACACCCGGCCCCGACCCCGGCCCAGCCCTGCCCCCGTCCCCGCCCCACCCCTGGCTAGGGTGTTAACGAGTCCAACAAAACAATAAGTAGATTAAAAAGTCCAGAATACACACGGTAAATAATGACTTTTAACAACCCAGAAGCAAAGGCATCATCATTACTACACTAAGGAAATAATCACAAATGCTATCTCACACAGCCAAAAGGACATCAGTAAGTCTTTCCCTGTAGTTTTAACACAGCATGACTGAGCTATGATTCAAAATCAGAACTTGATGGTAATACACCATTGACAAATGATCAAACAACTAAAATATTCTACTTCCATATATCAAATGTACCACAAGGACAAGTACCACGAGGACAAGAGGTTCCTTATTATCATCATCTTCTTTCTAAGGTTAGTTCATCAAGTATCGTATGGGTTTAACCTGCATTTCCATAGAAAAAAAAAAATCATTAATCACAACAATTATCCTAAAGTATTGTTGATTACTTATATTGTGCATAAACTCTTAGTAAGAAGAAAACATCTCTCACCCTGAATGAAATCAGTGTCCATGTTGTAGGTAGAACACAGATAGCAGCCAAATAGATCATCATCTGGACCAAAATCGAATGCAAGACAGATCTTAAACTTGATCAAAACGGTTTGCATAAGTCGGGCACATTTGTTCTAAACAAAACAGCAAATCATGTATCAACTAAAGTCTAAACTCAAAATATCTATTAATTGTGTCAGTAAAACAATTTCTCAGCTTAATCAACTATGCAGAGTTAAACTACTTTTAACTCCACAAGTCACTGAAAATAGAACAAATGAGAAATGTGAACACAAGTAATTCAAGCAAGAAAAAAAAAACATGGTCAACTACTTGAATGAGGGAAGTGGACAGATTCTTAAAGAACAGAGGAATCAAAACATATTTATTGTTGTTCTAAAAAAAAGGATAAAAAAGAACCCACTTGCTTCATATATAGTATCAAGTTTGTGCATATCCTCAAATTGCATTAGTTTCATTCATAGATATTGCACTATAACATAGAAGACATAATTTGGACGAAAATCAATCCAAGAAATGCATATCTATCACAGGGTACAGTACTTTAAGCACGAGTTGTTTACCACATACATGTTGTCCCTGATTGTGGAAAAGAAAACCTATTTGAAGAAAAGAGATAGGAAACCAATTTTACAAATCAAATCAGTTTGAAGGATATAAATTACCTTGCTTTTTCCATTGCCTTTGTGTCCACAACTTCATTTATCCCTAGAGAATGTCTGTCAGTAGCATCAACAACATAAACAAAAAAAGAGTGTAAAATGCTTTAACAAGTGAAAAGATAAATAAGCTTCACAAAAAAAACAAGCAAGTTCTTCCATTTAAAAAAATGAAACGACACAGCCTGTGAGTTTCAAAATCTCAGACTACAACACACAAGAATTATTCTCAACACACACAGATATAACGATTACTCACAGGTGAAGAAGCAGACAGAGTTGTAAGATTCCAACACATGTTGAAAAGATTTACCCCGCGTCCTGTAGTCTCCCCAAAGGTTAATTTAAATCAAGAAACCAAAGATTTGAGCTGACTAACAGATCTATCAGAACCCGAAACTGGAAAGAAAGGCAATGATAGTACCAAACATTAATAATAATCAATATAATCTTTTAGATAATGAATTTAACTAATAAAAGCCGGCAAATTATAGAGAACAGACCAAAGATAGAGATCTTATACCTTCTGGATCACAAAGTTACCGAACACATCAACCATCAATGTAAGTGCTTGGGAACAAATTTCATAAAAAACCCATATTTTTTCAACAAACTGACTTTTGAAACAGCATATTCATCTACAGCTTTCCCAACAAAATTGACTTCATGGGGAGTAACAATAGAGATATCCTCTAACAGTTTAAAACCCCCTGAATGGTCCCTTTTTTTCTCAAATAAATTCACCCATGGGGCAGCAGATGGTTTCCCAACATTACCAGAACCATTAGCAGATGGTGTTCTAAATGGATTAATGTGACAATTCTTAATTGCATCTGGTGTACTTGTGGTTCACACTGTGTGAATGCGTGTGTTGAAATTTTCGATCTGCTAGTGGGTTGGAAAAAGTAATAATATTAATATGAAGTTGATGAAATCACTTGCATTGCCATACTCCTTATTTCTATGATAACAAGGGCAAACTATTAAGATTAGTGGTTTACTTTGGGGTATCAATTAAGGTTTACTGACCATATTTGAAATATGTTGAGTAAAGTTTTTTTTATGGACATGACGTACTAATCAAAATTGGTTTTGTTGAAAAAAAAAATTTGGAAAAAAATCTAAAAGTCATGTCTAATGTGCCTATTGTGAATTAAAGTGATCTTACATGAAGAGGTATCATCTTTGGTTGTGAAAGATCACATTAGTTGATGTTTGGAGAGGTCAAGTGCATTTCCATGAATTGTCAAATTAATAACCATTTCCGTGTTTTTTTCAAAAAAATTCACCCATGGGACAGCAGATGGTTTCCCAACATTACCAGAACCATTAGCAGCTGCACTACAATCATCAGCAGCCTTGCTGGGTGACAAAACAGTAGCAGAAGAGGTTCCAGCATAATTTTGAGCAGCTACAGGGGCAGCAGGCAAGTTAACAGCCACACTAGCAGCTGACCCACCCTTCCCAGAACCAACAACAGCTTCATTAACCCCAGCAACGCCAACACTAACTCTAGGTTGTAGAGTAACATTTCCAGACCCCTTTGAACATGTAGCAGCAGGCAAATTTCCACTAGAACTAGGGTGCAAATTTTCCAGAATAGTTCCAATAGGAGCAACATTCACAAAGGTAATAACCGTAGAAAAATCACCATTAACAGGGGTAGCAATAGCAGCCATTACCTCATTACCCTTTGAATTTGCAGCAGCTATAGAGGCAACAGAGCATTCAACAGCCACCACATTTGAACACTCAGTACTTGCCAAAGGCTGCATCAATCCAGAATCATTGCTGTTCAATCTTTCCATTGATATGTCCAAAGAATTTAACTTACCCCCAGTTACCTTCTTCGAAGCATTCATCACTTTAAAAATCGAAGATATGGAAATCGAATTCTCCTTTTCTGCCATTGTAATGGAGGGAACAGCAGAAAATGCCTTCTCTTTCTCAACCTGTTCATCCAAGGGAGTCAAAACAGGGATATTTACCGGTGTATTCGCGTTTCCGGTCACTTTCAATGGTAGCTTGGACTGTAAACCCTCACCGGAGACCAATTCCACTACCGAAGCATGAGAAGCACCATCGGTGACTGCAGCAAGAGCAACAATCGGTGATAATTCCTCCAATTTCTTCGATTTTGCATCAGATTTGCTGGCTGATTTCTTCTTCGCGTTTTTCCCCATTACGGAAAGAAAAAAGTCAAACGAACCCCCAAATTCAGACATCATTAATGTGGGTAGGTGTATCAATAAGTGTAAAAAATTTCAGTGTACGAAAGCACATTGAATCTCAATTCGAACTTCTACTGAGAGCTGTAACCCTTCCTTTTCCTCTGTTTTTCTTATTTAGATAGAGATGCCGACTTTTAATTAGGGATTAGGTCGTATACATTGGACGACGGGTGTTATATGCGTAGACTTTGTTGTCCCATTTTTAAATAATATTCATCAACCGATTAACTGACGAATCTTGGGTTTCGAATCATTAACTCAGTAACAAAACTCAGGTTTCAAATCATTAACTCATGACTAACTAACAAACCTTGAGTATCGAATCATTAAGAGGCTATCGGGTTTCATATCATGAACTCACTAACAAACCTCGGGCTTCATACCATGAACTCACTAACAAACCTCGGGTTTCAAACCGTTAACTCACTAATGAACCTCAGGTTTCAAATCATTGACTTATGCCTAGCTAACTAACAAACCTCGGGTTTCATATCATGAACTCGGTAACGAATCTCGAATTTAATCATTAACTCACTAACACATCTCAAGTTTCAAATCATTAACTCATGACTAACTAACGAACATCGGGCTTCGAATCATTAACTCACTAACAAACCTCGAGTTTCACATCATGAACTCAATAACAAACCTCGGGTTTCAACAGACTAACGAACGAATCCCAGGTTTGAAATTAATACTCAATAACGAACCTCATGTTTGAAATCTTGAACTAACTAACGAAGCTTGGGTTTGAAATCATCAACCGACTAACTAATGAACACCAAGTTTGAAATCACTACTCAATAATGAACCTTGGGTTTGAAATCATGAACCGACTAACTAAGGAACCCCGGGTTTGAAATCACTACTCAATAACAAACCTCGGGTTTAAAATCTTTAAATAAATAACAAACCTCGGGTTTGGAATCATCAACCGAATAATTAATGAGCCCCGGGTTGAAATCACTACTCAATAACGAATCTCGGGTTTAAAATCTTGAAATAACTAACAAACCTTGGGTTTGAAATCATCAACCGACTAACTAAGGAACCCCGGGTTTGAAATCACTACTCAATAACGAATCTCGGGTTTAAAATCTTGAAATAACTAACAAACCTTGGGTTTGAAATCATCAACCGACTAACTAAGGAACCCCGGATTTGAAATCATTACTCAATAACGAACATCGGGTTTAAAATCTTGAAACAACTAACAAACCTCGGGTTTGAAATCATCAACCGAATAATAAATGAGCCCCGGGTTGAAATCACTAATCAATAATCTTTTTATGTTTTGTCATTAATTTGTAGCAATGATGTCGCGAATTAGTGATGAACACAAATCGGGGAAATTTGTAGCAATATTGTCGAAAATATGTGACGATTTTGCGATGTGGACATATATGTCGGTTAGCGTCAGATTAGCAACAAAGACTTTTTTGACCAAGCCATTTTGTCACGTGAATTCTCATAAAGCAACAAAGACATTTTGCCATGTACATATTTTGATGTTGTCTCAATTTATTGGAAAACAAAAGGAATTATTTTGTAGCAATATTTCGAATATATGTAACAATTTTTGCGATGTGGGCGAGATGTGTCGTTTAGCTCGATTATAAACTTTTATGACTAATCCATTTGTTACAAAATTCTCACAAATTATGGCGCCCGAATTCGGCGCAAAGATTTGTGACAAAATAGTCACATACATTTTGCCACGTACATATTTTGTCACAATGTTGTCTAAATTTATTGCAAAAAAAAGGATTATGTGGTTTGTCGCTAATTCGTAGCAATATTGTCGGAAATTTGTGACGAACATTTTTTGTCACAAAAATTTGTCACAAATCCGGGAAATTCTAGTAGTGGTTAATTGCTCATCCCCTCCCATCTCATTAATTTGCATCTTCCAGTCAATGGAGCTGACCTGCCGATATGCCTACTTTTTCAAACAATTTCTTAAATCTCCCAAGATCAAGAACTGGGAGATGGGTCCAGCAAGAACAAAGATTAGAGTTAGGATTAGAGTTAGGATTATGGGTTCTTTAAGAAAAAATTTCTTTCACTTGAAATCGAAGCAAAGCAGTTAGATTTTTGGTCACCATCTGAACCGAAACTTCACCTTTCTCCTACATTGATGGAGGGAGTAATCATGAGGAAGCAGAAGTGATGAGCTATGAAATTGGGGGATTGTAGTTATCACCTGGGAAAAGTACACCCCTTTTGCTGCAAAAGTAGTCGGTTAAAAACTATTTACAAAATGATGAACAAGAAAATTGAATTAAGAAATCCCATTGTGATTTGTCGCTGCATTTTTAAGGAGCTTGGCCTTTGGTCAATTCTGAAAATTTCAAGATGGAAGCAAAATGAGATGAAGGAGACGAGAGGACAGATGAAGAAATTTGAAGCATTTTGTTTTCTCCTCTGCTCCTGTGTCGATTTCCTCTAAAATTGAAGAACATGGTTTGATGTTCTGAGCTTCACCTGGAGAGAGTCTTGAGCGGAGTTTTGAGCTGCTCATGTTTTGAGCTGCAATGGTGAAGATGCTTGGAGAATGAATGACGATGATATTCGGAGGGCTGAAAAAGGGGAAACCAATTTGGAGGGAATTTTCCAGCTTTTTCTGGTCAATAGGGTAGAAATGGAACCCACAGCCACGTAGATCCAACGTGGATGCTGATGTGGCGTCCACATAAGTTATTTTTGATGATTCCGGTGTCCAGTCAGCGTAAACCGGTGGATAGGACTAAAATCCAAAAAAAGCCAACTTAGAGGACCATTTTCCTCACCGAAGCAGGAGCAGGACTAAATCCAAAATAGGCCAAGTTAGAGGATTAAAATCCTAATTTTGCCTGCATGTTGCAGTTTTTCTTGAAAGGTCCTCTATGCTTTATTCATTTGCTTTCGATAAGGACCTTTTAGTCTTACTTTTTTCAAAGAATTTTTTTTACCACTCTTTGAGATTGCATATTCCACAGGGTACCAGTTTGACTATGTATTTGATTGGACGCTATTAAAGTATCCTAAAATTGGTTCCAGCTTGATAATGTCGAAAATATCATCTTTCTTTTAGCGGTGTTTTTGTATGGTGGATATCTGGCTATAAAAAGTGTATTAGAGTGGTGTTTGCCGGTGGTGCACGGCGGTGCTAGAGGATTCCGGCGGTGGTGCTTTATAAGAGAAGAGAAATGGGACAATTTGGATTTGCCATCTGTTTTATATATTTGTTGTCTATCCTCCTTAATGGGTTACATGTGGCCTTATTTATAGGGGAGTCACCGACTAAAGTCGGTTTATTTACTAATGAGGACATATAGTACCAAATAGATATTTAGCTACAGTAGCGGGCTCATAGAGGAGCCGATAGGTTGCGCTCCTGATGGCCTCACTGATCCCTATACCCTTTATATCATTGTCTTACCGAACTTGAGATAGTTCTTCCTCTTAGTATTATGGTCGAGGTCGCTGGCAGACCCGTTTATCGAATGAGATCGCGTGTCCCTGTACCCTTTGTATCATTGTCTTGCCAAACTTGAGATAATTCTTCCTCTAAGTATTATGGTTGAGGTCGTTGGCGGACCCGTTTATCGAATGAGATCGCGTGTCGGCCCCCTAACCTTTTTTGTCGCCGCACATGGTTAAGGGCTTGGAATTGATCCGAAGGCTCGTGGTCCTAATTTGGCTTGCGAGCTCACAGGCAGTAATGGTCGGTGGCCTCCTCCACTAATGTCGATGGCCGGTCAGACCCGAATAAGGATCTGCGTGGACCGAAGTATGATTTAGGCACATCAATGGCCCCCTACTCCGTGCCTTATGTGGAAAGACAAGAAAATTGGAACAAATATAATTTTATTAATTTCAAAATGTGAGCGGGTACAATCTCTAACAAAATCCCTATGTCTACGAGACGCATTTGATTCTCTTTTGATTTTGCCGAGGGTCGCGGGAACTTGTTCTCACACTTTGTCAGTAATCTTTCAATTTGTTGGAAAGAATGCTGGATTTGTGAAGATCTCTAGATACGGCGGATAATCTTTGATTGTTATTGAAGAACTCCGGATATGGCGGATAATCTTCATTAGTTGGAGATGACCTAGATGCTTTCATGCTTCCTTGATCTTCTCATTGGATTTCTCTGAGGGTTGCGGTGACTTGTTCTCAGACTTTGGCGGTGCTCCTCCTATTTGTTAGGAAGAGGGCCTTTGTTTGTTGTTAAACAACACTGGATTTCTTGGTGATCTTCGATTTGTTGAAGAACTCCGAATATGGTGGAAGACCTTCGATTGTTGTTGAAGAACTCCGAATATGGCGGACGAACTTCAAAAGTTGTTGAAGAACTTAAAGACTTCTTTGTTGCTTCTTAGATCTTCTCTTTGTTGAAAAACTCCGTTTTTGGCGAATGGACTTCATTTGCAGAAGAACTTGAAGGCTTGTTTGTTGCTTACTAGATCTTTTCTTTCTTGAAGAACTCCGGATTTGGTGGACGATCTTCGGTTGTTGGAGATGACTTGAAGGCTTCTATGTTACTCCTTGAATCTTCTCCGCGGTGGTTGAGCCGAGGGCTTGATGCTTCATCTCTAACTTCTTCACCTTGCTATTGTGTTGATAACCTCCCGGATATGGCGGAAGAACTTTGATTTTGACGAAGACTTGAAGGAATGCTTTGTATTACCTTCAATATCTTAGATGAAGGGCTTCGACTTTGCGGAAGATCTTCAATGTTGAAGAGATCTTTCATGGTTCTTTGAAGCTTTTGATGTTCTTCATCTTCTTGAATAACTTTGAAGACTACTTCTTCCGGTGTTGCTGACGCTTTTTGATCTTCTCGCCTTTCTTGACTTTGGGTTGATTTTCAAGTGTTGAAGACACCTTGTCGAAGAACTCCATCTTTGTGTTGATCTTCAAGTGTGTAAGATGCCTTGTTGAATGGCTTCACCTTTGTGTTGATCTTCAAGTGTTACAGACGCTTTGTTGAAGAGCTCCGCCTTTGTGTTGATCTTCGAGTATTGAAGACGCTCCTCGATCTTCTTGGCTTTCTTGAAGAACTTTGAGGAATTCTTGGGATATCTTTGAGGCTTGAAGATGCTCTTGGATCTTCTTTCTTTCTTGAATAACTTCGAGGATTTTTTAAGATCTTCGAGTGTTTCTTGGTTTTCTTGAAGAACTTCAAGGATTTGTCGGAAGATCTTCGATGCTTCGGTGTTGTTGATGAATGCTTGAAGCTTCTTGCTCTGAGATTTCCCCCCAACTCTTCAATGTGTTTTGCAAATGACCAAGGCTCTCCTATTTATAGTGTTGGATGATGCCTTTGCATTAATTTGCATTAAATGCATTCACACCCTTGATTGATTTCCAGAACATTTTCCATTTATTATAAAATCTCCTAATTAATTGATTTTAAGAGATTTTATGATTTATTGACTTTTATATTATTTACCAATATTTAATGTAAGAAATAATAGAAAAATACTTAGATTTAATGACATATGTAGTATGTGACAAATATAATATGTCACATATATATTTTGAATATCTACATAGTCATTTAATTATAAATAATTAAATCTCTAAGATTCTTTTAATAGATTTTAACTAATCATTTATTTTACATCATTCCCTAATATATTTTTTAAAGGAAATAATATAAAATAAATTTAACTTAGGACAAATGTATTATGTGACATATTTAACGCATCACATAATTTTTTCGATTCAACATTTGCTCTGCTACATTTTGCATTTGTTGTAATCTGATCCAAGTTCTATCATTGCCTTGAATCTGTTTTAAGTTCTTGTTTGTGCATCAGGTTTGTCTAGTTTTAGTCTGGTCTTGTGTCTCGAATTCTGACCAGTCTTGTTGTTCTGTCAGCCTGCATCTGGTGTCTGGTTTAGCTTGAGTCTTGCATCTAATCTAAGGTCCATTTGTCACCTTGTGTCCTAGGCTGTCTGCTTTTAGAACATGGTTGATCCCCTATTTTCTTTGGAGGTTGACGATGTTAAATGCTGCACCTCCGGAATAACAGGGCCACGTGTAATCTAAGGGTGAGCTGTAAAGGAATCCGAAGGCTGTGGTATTAGTAAAAGATGATGTTTTTTGGTGTTTTATGGCTGAGTCCAAGAATGTATCTTGGATTGCCTACGTATCCTGTCTTTTTGTCCAGGAATCAAGCCTTACGTAGTTCCTGGAATGAGCTATTTATAGGCACATGTCCTTCTTCTGCCCTAAGTTTAGGACGGTGAGGTCTATTGACATAATTACCCTTAAATGGGCCTTGCCCTCCTGCCCAAGTAACCTGCTGGGCGGCGGGCCCGAGTATCTGAACTGGAATTCTTGGTTTCGACTCGAGTGATACCGACTTGGGTGATCGAGGTGGGACACTTGCACAATCTGCCTCACTGCGGCCTTCACTGGTATGCCTAGTATTCGACCCGATGTGGGACATCAGCGTAGAATTTTCCATATGCCAGCTGGACCAATCAGATTATTCCACTTGGAGGGGTGGAACCCCGTATCGTCATAAGCCCCCCAGATCGGAGGGAAGCTCATCTCGAAGGCTGAGGTCGGATCTGAAAATTTGAATAATCTTCTCGACATCCAATCTTCTCTAAGCGGGAATACAGCTGTCCTATCTACCCGACCTAGGCTGTCGTAGGATGACGTCACACTGTACTAGCATTGATGAGTTCAAGAAACAAAGCGTTTTACCAGTCCACTACCCTTGATTTTCGCGTTACTCACCTTATAACCGCTCCCAAACCGCCCTTTCAAATCATTTGGAAGATTTCACAAGCATAAAAGGAGCCCCAGACTCTGCATTCTCTCATTCGCCATTAACTGTCTCTGCCTTATCAGAAAAAACACAAGTAAGCCCCAATCCGCTTGAACTCCTCTCAGATTTTTTCTTTTTGCATTTATTTCTTGCGTCTTTTCTTAGTTCCATGTCTAGTAGTGAGAGCGATTCTCAAAATAGGGAGGAGATTGTTGTTATAGAAGAAGAATCGGCGGAGGAAACGGTTTCTGGAGTTCCCACTGCTCCTGGTGAAAAGGTCGCCGGAGAAGAAGAAGAAGAGGAAGAGAGGGGAGAAGAAGAGTCGTCCTCGTCCCCGCTTCTGGCGCCAAACTGAATGAATGAAGGGCCAAGGGCCGTACGGTTGTATATCCAGTCTTTCTCAAGAAAAGGCTAAAGCCATTTGCTCTCGATATGGCATTCCATATTCATCCGAGCATGTCAAGATCTCATACGGGCAGTACCAGTTCGCCTGTGACCCTCCTCCCGGGTTCTGCGCCATCTACGAGGCGCAATTGAAGGAGGGCCTTCGATTTCCTTTCGATCCGTGCCTCATTGCAGTCCTCCAACACTACCAAATCTGTGTTACCCAACTTGCTCCCAACGGGGTTAGGAGTGTGATGGGTTTTGTGCTGGCGTGTCGAATCGCCAAACTCGAATTCTTGGTTCGGCTGTTCCGGCAATACTACGCCATTCAAGGCCTTCAAGACATTGGGTGGTATACTTTCCAGAGGCGCCCCTTGGCATCGGAGTTTGTGAGGAAGGTGACCTCGTCTCAGGGGGAGTGGAAACCGCATTTCTTCTTTATACGACATGGGTTGGTGGATATTGACATCCATACTTGGTATAAAAGGCCGCGGAAATGGCATGATCGGCTCGAATCGGACGTTCCCAGTGGATGTGGGATCATCGAGAGCATTCATCCTGATGTGGTGACTCGGAATCTGCATTCCTTGTATCCGTTTGCCGACATCGAAATGGCAGGACCAGGCGCATATCTGGAACTCGATGAGGACGTTCGAGTTTTGCGTAGGCTACTTATTCGTTCTGTCGAACTGTTGTACTTGTATTTTCCAGATTTTTAATGTTGCTTTAATGTCGACTTATCTCTATTTGCAGTGGAACACTTTTCAAAGCTGGAGGCAGTAGGAAAGAGGCCCGATCCTAAAAAGACGGACCCAGGAGAATTCAGGAACTGGCCGGTATCAGATCGAAGAAGCCGGCTTCTGGTGCTGCATCCGGGGGGCAGAGGGGGTCGATCCGTTCTTCTACTCCTGCATCGACATCTGAGATTTTAAGGGGTCAGCCTGACGAGGCTAGGGTGGTAGAGCAGGCCGAAGGTGACCTCGTCTCGAGGAAGCGCCAGAAAACAACCGAGGTGCGGCATGGGGTTGGGAAGGAGACCCGTAACCTTGCTCCACCAAATTCCACCGACCCAATCCCTGAGACGAGTGTGGCAGAGATGGAGGCCATGACTCCGGAGGAGCTACACGACCTTATTATGAAGAGTCATCGAGTTGTGAGTCTTCTTTTATTTCCTTGTACCTTCAGGATTTGTTCTGACTTCAAAGTTAATCGTGTCTCATTCCTTTTACTTTCTTTGCAGACTCGTCTGGCCACTAAAGTGGCTCTGAATAGAATCGAGTCTCCCTCGGCAGCTTTGGAGGAGCAAAAAGAGACAATTGCTAAGCTGACCTCTGATCTCGATAAGCTAAAAGCCAAGGCTAACAAGCTGGATGATCGACGCTTGAAACTGGAGTCGGATCTGTCTAAAGCACAGAAAGACATATTTGACAGGGATACTGAGCTGGCGGCGGTAAAGTCGGAGTTGGATCAAACTAGAGCCGAGTTGGCTGCATCTACTATGGCTCGGAACGATCTTCAACTTGAGGTCGATAGCTTCACGGCTCGCTTGGAAGCAGCTAAAAAGGACTTCTTGACGTCGGAGGAGTTCGATAACGACCTGGCGCTTCTGATGAGTCAGGCCATGAAGAGGGGTTTTTTGAATGCGTTGGATCAAGTCAAGACAGTCGTCCCTGACTTTGACGTTAATAGCATCGAGAAGGCGCACTTGTACGATCCAGAGTCGATCCCCAGATATGGTCGATATATCACCGACTTCAAAGCTGGCGTGTCTCTTTACAACAAGTATGTGGTCTCTGATCTGGAGGGAGACGGAGCGGAAAACGATGAGTTGGAAGAGCAGGTCGACCCCAACGCCTCTACCTCGATCTAGCCAACTGCTTGATGACTCTCTGATGCCATATTTTTTACTGCTCTGTTAAACTTTTTAATTCGATGTGGTTGTAATAACTGTCATGCTTTTATTTGTTTGAACTTGACCTTTATCGATTCGACCCCGTTAACTTTGACGTTTCAACGTTTCAATTTGCATTTTGATTAAATCAAGCTTGCATTTTGATTGAATCTTTGCTTTTACTTGAATATTTTGTCTTTTGTCGATCATTCGTCTAGGGTGTAGTCCTTTGGACTTAATTCCCTTTCGAATATTGCCTTGTGAGGTGTAGTCCTTTGGACTTAATTCCCCTGTGGCCCCTCGAAGTGTGGTATGAGTTCATGACTCGTGGTACACTTGAATATGAGTCGACCTAGCATTGTACTGCCTTACTGGCTTGACTTGGCTATCTGGTCGGAGCTCGATTCGATTGTCCTGCCTTATCAGGCTTATATGGGCATCGAATTTAAGAAGTCCATACTCGACTGTCGCACATCGTGGTGCTCGTGATTTGGTCGAGTTGGGTATCCAACGTGGGATTTTCCTTCTGCTTTGCATCGTGGCTTGTTGGCAGGTTGGGAAGGATATAAGCACTGTCAGTGACTTGGCTTTTTTCACCATTTTGTATAACTCCATCGAGTCGATGGTGCGCAGATCGGAAGTGATTTAAGCATTGTCAGTGACTTGGCTTTTTTTTCACTTTTCCGATTTAACTTCCTCGTGTCGAGGTCTCTTGTTGGAGTCGATTTTTGGCCTTTTTTCTTCCATGCCTCCTTTTCTTTTTTACATGAGCGTGTATGTTAAGCATAATTTAGAAAAGAAAATTACTTGAATAAAAGGCATTAAAAGCAACTGTCACATCGACGTATTACAAGTAACTAAAAATTGAAGTTGTGAATGCCATAAATTGAATAATCAGCTTAAACGTAGTATTTCCGGAGATTGGTGGCGTGCCAGGTTCGAGGCACTGTGCTGCCGTCCGATCTCCCCAATTGATACGACCCTTTTGGGTGCACCTTCAGAATTTTATATGGTCCTTCCCAATTCGGCTCGAGCTTGCCTATTGTGTCCTGCTTGCTGGCTTCGTTCTTCCTCAACACGAGGTCCCCTACTTGGAAATATTTGTACTTTACCCTCGCGTTATAATACTGTGATATCTTTCTTTTATAATTGGCCATTCGATAAGCCGCAACCTCTCTCTTCTCTTCGACGTTATCCTTCTCTTGAAGCAGATCGGTGGCGTTTGTTTCAACGTTATATGTCAGAACTCGAGGTGAAGCCAATCCGATCTCCGCAGGTATCACGGCTTCGTATCCATAAGCAATAGCGAAATGAGTTTCCTGGGTAGCTGAATTGGGTGATGTCCGAAACGACCACAGTATGCTGGGTAACTGAGCTGCCCAATCTCGACCTTCGTCTTCCAACCGTTTCTTTAACCCAAACTTGATCTGCCTGTTTTTCTGCTCGACCTGTCCATTGGACTGAGGTCGGGCCACCGATGTCGTTCTATGTTCGATCTTGAACTCTTTGAGCCAATCCTGCACGCGGTCATCTAGAAACTGAGTCCCATTATCCGATATCAGATATTTGAGAATTCCAAACCTGCACAAAATGTTTTCCCACAGAAATTTGTTGATGGTCTGAGCTCTGATGTCAGTTAGAGCTTTGGCTTCAACCCACTTCGTGAAATAGTCTACTGCTACCACAACATACTTGAAATTACCCGGAGCTCGAGGCAAAGGCCCGACTATATCGACCCCCCACTCATCGAACGGCCATACCGACTCGATGGCGTTCATCTCTTGCGCCTGTTGATGAGTCACTACATCGTGTACCTGACAAGCCCTGCATCTCATCACCAACCGATTGGCGTCCTTTTGCATGGTCGGCCAAAAATAGCCTGCTAGTTTGCATTTTCTTGCCAACATCCGAGCTCCGCAATGGTTACCACAAACTCCTCGATGTATTTCTTCGAGAAGATAAGCCCCCTCGTCTTCCGATGCGCATCGCATCCATGGCGTTACAAACGATTTTCGATAAAGCACATAGTCGAACAGAGCGTACCTGGAGGCTTGAAGCCGGACTTTCCTGGCCTGAGATCTATCGGATGGGAGAATTCCGTCTTTCAAGAATAACGCTATCGGATCCATCCACGTCGATCCCTAAACCACTGGTTGCACATCTACCTCGTTATAGCTTCGCTCTGCTAACATTTCTACCAGAACTTTCCTTTTCGACTTGAAATTCGATGCGAGTTTAGACAACGCATCGGCCCGTTTATTCTCACTTCGGGGTACCTGCTCGACACGAACCGTCTTGAACTTTGACATCAATCCCTGAACCACTCTCAAATAGCTCTTCATAGATTCTTCCTTGGCCTCATACTACGCCGTAGTATGTGATTCACTACGGTGAGAGTCCTTGTATACTAGGAGGTTCTCGACCCCCAATTTCAATGCCAGCTTTAAACCCGTGATCATTGCCTCATACTCGGCTTCGTTGTTTGTTGCCTTGAATTCGAATCGCAGAGCATAAGGGAACTCTTCTCCCTTAGGACTGACCAATAACAAGCCAGCCCCAGCTCCTTCTCTACTCGAGGCACCATCGACATGGATGGTCCATTGCTCATCTGATGACTGCTTATCCTGTTCCAACTCAATTGACAATCCTTCTGCTATGAAGTCCGCTAGAGCTTGACCCTTAATGGTTGTACGGGGTAGAAACTCGATATCGTACTCAGCTAGCTCGACAACCCACTTGGCCAATCGACCCGATGTCTCAGGCTTTGCCAAAATCTGTTTCAGGGGCTGGTCGGTGACCACAGCGATGGGGTGTGCTTGAAAGTAGGGTTTCAATTTCCTTGATGCATGAACCAAACTTAATGCCAATTTTTTAGCCGGTGTGTATCTGATTTCTGGTCCATGCAATGCCTTGCTCACAAAATACACTGGGATCTGTCCCTGATCTCCTTCTCGGACCAACACTGCACTCACTGCCTCTTCACAGATGGCTAGGTAAACCAGGAGTTTCTCCCATTCTCGAGGTGAGGATAGCGTTGGTAAATCAGATAGATACTCCTTCAAATCATCAAATGCTGTTTGACACCTCTCGTCCCACTGGAATGGACTCGCTTTCTTCAATATCTTGAAGAATGGTAGGGCCCTTTGTGCCGATATCGACAAGAAACGATTGAGGGCCGCCATCCGACCTGTCAAACGTTGTACTTCTTTTACGTTACGAGGTGTGGGCATATTCCTCAGGGCCTCGATCTTATCCGGATTGGCTCTAATTCCGTCTCTCGATATCATATACCCTAAAAAATTTCCCGATCGGACTCCAAACGTGCATTTCTTTGGGTTAAGCTTCATGTTCGCAGCCCGCAGCACCTCGAAGACTTCTCTGACATCGACAAGAAACTGTCTCATTGACTTGCTCTTGATCAATAAATCATCAACGTAAACTTCCATATTTCGACCTATCTGCCCCTCGAAAATTTTATTGACGGCTCTCTGATAGGTGGCCCCTGCATTCTTCAGGCCAAACGGCATTGTTACAAAGCAAAACGTACCAAATTCTGTGATAAACGCGGTTTTTTCCGAGTCCTGGGGGTCCATGAAGATTTGATAATACCCCCTGTACGCATCGAGAAAACCAAATACTTCGAAGCTCAGCGTCGAGTCGACTAGCTGATCAATCTTTGGAAGTGGATATGAATCTTTGGGGCATGCCTTGTTTGGAGATCGGTAAAGTCGACGACATTCGCCGACTCGATCCGGCTTAACCAACTTTGGATTAGCTAACCAGTCCGGATAGAATATCTCCTTCACGATCCCAGCAACTAGTAACTTGTCAACTTCTTTCTTTACTGCTTCTTTCCTTTCAGGAGCAAGGTTCCTCTTCTTTTGCCGGATAGGCTTCTTTTTCGGGTCGACGTTGAGTCAATGTACCGCTATGTCCGCCGACAGGCCTGGCATGTCATCTGCCTTCTATGCAAAAATGTCTTGGTACTCAACTAGAAGGTCGACCAAGGCTTTCATGTCGGGGTGTGGTATCCACTTCCCGATCTGGACCCCTTGGCCTTCTTCCTCCTTCCACACTCGAACCTCTTCTGTCGGGTCAGCGGACACCCAGCTCCGATCCTCCTCCTCCTCAGGTATCAATTCATCAATCAGCACCTACCCCACCCCTTTTCCTTTAATCGTAACCAGGCTACAGTTCCTGGCTACCTCGACGTCTCCTTTGACTTCATGGGTCCCGTACCAGGTGGGGAACTTCATGCTGTTGTGAAATGTCGAGATGATGGCTCTGAGATCATATAAAGCTGGTCGACCTAATATCGCGTTGTACCCTGAAGGGGCCTTAACTACGACGTAGGTCATTTCCATTGTTCGACCTTTCTCCCCGTCTCCAACCGTAGTTAACAAATTGATCGACCCGACGGGGTGGATGGCTTGCCCTGTAAACCCAAATAAAGGGGTAGATAACGGAACAATGTCTTCATCTTTCAACCTCATGGCTTTGAAGGCTGAGTAGTAGAGGATATTAACGGCGCTCCCACTGTCGACACAAACTCTTTTTATTCGACCTTGGCTTATCAACGCCTCGATCACCAATCCCTCGCTATGACTGTGGGAACTCGGAACGTCATCCGTGGGTCTATAACCCACTTCCGTCGTAAACCTGATCTTCTTTGACTCCCTCGATCTGTCCAATGATTGCCGACTAGATCGAGGTTGATCCGACTCGTGCTCTGCTACGATTGTGTTAACGTCGTACCCGACGCGATTATCTCGATGAGGGTCTCGGTTCTGAACTTCCCGATGGTCATCCCGATGATTGTCCCTGTATGTCGGCTCGGATGACCTGTCTCAATGATTCCGATTATCACGATGCGGAGATTGATCCTTCTTTCCATTATAAGTTTTTCTCTTGTACTCTCGACGGCCCTTTGGCTCGTCTTTCTCTGACCTATCAATTACTTCATCCAATCTACCCTCTTGGATACAGGCGTCGATGTCTCTCTTCAAATCAAAGCATTCCTCTGTGTCATGCCCCACGTCTCTGTGATAGTCACAATACTTGTGGGTATTTTTCATTTTCTCTGGGTCCTTGGACATCGGCTTAGGTGTCCGGGCAATGTTCTTTTTGATCATAATCGGCAATACCTCACCCCGAGACCGGTTGAGGGGTATAAAATCTCGATCTTTCAAATTCCCTTTCTTCCCCAGCCGATCCGATATCGGAGCTGTCAGTCGATCAAACACATTGGACTTGCTTTCTTCGTTCCGACCCCTAGGCTGACCCTTGGTCTGGCCTCGGGAGTCGTTCCTCGAATTGAGGCCAAGTGAAATGGTGTGTAAACGCACTGCCTCTTCACCTTGGCAAAACTTATGGACTATGTTCACACATTCATCCATATCATTTGGCATCTTCTTAGACAACTTATCATACAGCTTCATATTGCGCAAACCTCCAACAAAAGCATTAACCTGTAGTGCGTCACTAGCGTTATGCACTTTCATGGCCTCAAGATTAAAGCGCCTCATAAAGTCAATAGTCGACTCCCCTTTCTCTTGCTTGATATTCATGAGGTGTGTAGCACTATGGTGGAACTTCTTATTCCCAATGAAGGCGTCTCGGAATTTTTGTCCCAACTGTAAAAAACACGAGATCGACCCGGGACGTAGCTTGTGAAACCACTCTCGAGCTCGACCCGTGAGCAACGTGTCGAAAGCACGACACTTCATGGCGTAGTTGGCGTTTCTCAATCTCATCAAAGATATGTATCGATATAGATGGTCCTCTGGGTCCGTAGTACTGTCATAAGGTTCCATCTTGGGTGGTTTTAAAGACTCAGGCATCGTGTATATCTCTATCTCAGGACTAAATGGTGATTCGAGCCATTCTGTGACCTGTTCCTTTCCAACAATGCGATTGAACTCATTTCGAATGCTCTCCTCGACTTGCCGCTGATGCTTTTCTTGTTCAGGACGCTTGTGGGCGTTAGTCACGCTGATTTCAATTGCGCCTTCCTCACATTCTTCTTAAGGTTCGACTGGCCTCTTCCGCCTAGCATTATCAATTTCTTTACGACCTTGTGGGTCTAACAGGTGTTCTTCAGGGGGATTACTGATTCCCTTACCTATGAATACCGACGCCACCACCCTTTTCAGGGCATCTTCATCTAAAGATGCTAAGTGATCTGCCATATCTTGTAGCTGCGGGGGAAGCTGAGGTCTGGGTGGATCTGCAACTGCGGGTCTAGATCCAGTGGGGACTTCTTGAATCTGAGATGGAACCCCAGCTGGATCTATCTCCGTGTGCTCTTCGATCTGCACGTTCTTACTGCTCGTCGGTTTCTTCCTTGCTGGTGGTGCCATTGCGATTTCTTCACCAACTCACCGGTAGAAGGCCCTCCTTCTAGCGCCAAATGACGATGCTAAATGCTGCACCTCCGGAATAACAGGGCCACGTGTAATCTAAGGGTGAGCTGTAAAGGAATCCGAAGGCTGTGGTCTTAGTAAAAGATGATGTTTTTTGGTGTTTTATGGCTGAGTCCAAGAATGTATCTTGGATTGCCTACGTATCCTGTCTTTTTGTCCAGGAATCAAGCCGTACGTAGTTCCTGGAATGAGCTATTTATAGGCACATGTCCTGCTTCTGCCCTAAGTTTAGGACGGTGAGGTCTATTGACATAATTACCCTTAAATAGGCCTTGCCCTCCTGCCCAAGTAATCTGCTGGGCGGCGGGCCCGAGTATCTGAACTGGAATTCTTGGTTTCGACTCGAGTGATACCGACTTGGGTGATCGAGGTGGGACACTTGCACAATTTGCCTCACTGCGGCCTTCATTGGTATGCCTAGTATTCGACCCGATGTGGGACATCAGCGTAGACTTTTCCATATGCCAGCTGGACCAATCAGATTATTCCACGTGGAGGGGTGGAATCCCGTATCGTCAGAGGTGGATCTGCATTATTGTCTACTATTATCACACAAAGACGGCGAACCCCTGTTGAAAGTATAAATGTCAGGGCTGACAGTGAACATATTTCAGGTTTCTTGGATACCACACTTGGTTCCTTTGAATTGGTTGAGGAATATAAACTAGTTCTAAGTACGTTGTCCTCGATAATTACAAGGTAAATTTATTATCCCTTGTTTGCCCCTGTTTGTAGTTTTTTTCCTTTTATAGAAAATGCCCTCCTTATGATTTTTTGGTATTCTTTTTGGCATTAGTTTTGAGTCCAAGTGTGAGTCTGCATATGCAGATTAGTCAAGTCCTGGTCTTATATTTTGGTCTAGCTTATATTCACATCTTCTCTCTCACTTTTCTTATATTTTGCTCTAGCTTATATTGACATCTTTACTTGGTTTCTATTTCTTTGTTGTAATCTTGTTCTATTGTTTTTAGGACAAGCAAAGTGTTTACTCTGAAATGCTTCTTCTAACATTTTTATAAATCTGGGCTTTTTCTATCTTTTTATTTTATTTATATCTTTTTTGTTCAATCTGAATTTCTTGAACCTGTTCTTGTAGCATGCAATGTTTTAAGATTTTGGGTATCTCAGTTCAATAATTTGTTGTGGTCATATGAATATGCAATAGGATATTGAGTCCTCCCATCACTACAAGAAAAAGATCTTTTGGTGACAAAGAGAAGATTTGTCACAAAGGGTAGCTTCTAGTGACAAAAACTTTGTCACAACAAGTTTTATTGATCAGTGACAAAAAGAAACATTTCTCACGAAAGGTTTAATGTACTGTCACAAAACCCAGGGAATCACTTTCGTATTGTGGATAAATATTTGGATGACTCTTTGGTGACAATTATGTTTATCATGAAATTCTCAATTATAGAGGTGTAAATGATCCGAGTCGAGTCGAACATTAAGATTATCGAGCTGAGCGTGTTACGAATTTTACAAACTCGAGCTCGAATATGAATTTGACACGGTTATCGAATTCAAACTCGATCGCGAGAATTTTTTCACTCGAGGCAAACACGAGCTGATTCGATTTTTTTTCACAGTAAGATTCGAGCTAATATAAAAAAAAGAAATTGTACATCCGGTGGGCTCCAAGACTTTCTTTTCTCTTCCTACTAAAAAATACTTCTGTTCTCATTTCTCGTTTCCATAAAAAATAAAGGGAAATATTTAAGAAGATATAATAACCCTCAGCCGATGAAGGCGATGGAAACCCTTTTCCCCGATGAAGGCGATGGAAACCCTCAGCCGTCTCCCTCCTCCCTCCTCTGTCCAATCCACTGTGCCACTGAAGAAAATGATCCTGGATGGTGAATTTTTGTTCGGAATCGCCAACCGTTGCTGGTCAGCCGACGATCAGTCTCGGTTTCTTCTCCTGTCTGCAATCGATCTTTTAATCGTCACCTTTAGCCATGACGGATTCTCAAACCGACACTTGATCCTCTGTTTTCTCCACCACTTATGCTCTTCAATCAACGGTAATCCTTTTTTTTTGTTTTCCTTCCTACAAGTTTTTTTAGCATTTACGTTCGTTCTTTTTTTATTTCAATTTTGATCTCAATCGTTTCTTAAGGTTAAATTTGTTGTTTGATTTGCATGCTGTGAAAATCGATTCATTGCATCTTCTGCATGCTTTGAAGCTGAATTTCTCCCTCATCTACATGTTTGATGCATGATTTACAGTTACAGTTGTGGTAAGTGTCATCCTTTTCTTTATCTTTTAGTATGCAAGCGTGAATTAGATGTTGATGAGTATAGCAGGAGAGAATCAAGCTTTTGTGGCACTGAGATAAGAATGTAACCATGGTATTATGTCCTTTTCATGCTTAAGATAATAATAAAGAACATGGGTAAATTTATGTTGCTTTTGTTAACAGTTTAAGTTGTGTGGTATATATAGGAGCTAATAGAATTTTCAATCCTATACAACCAAAATGCTTTGGTCAACCTAAAACGACATTGTTCCATGTATATTCGTTGTTAAGATGGACAGTAAAAAATAATTGCCCTTCAACCTAAAACAGATTTGAGTGTTTTGGATGCATATGGATGCATAACAGATTTGAGTGTTTTGCCCTTCAGTTTTTTTCTTGAGGCCAAATTACAATTTTGGTCCTCTAACTAGACACGTTTTTCAATTTTGGTCCTGATTTTTCCCCTGCGACAATTTTAGTCCTGTAAGTGGTCTTTTTTTTGCAAAAATAGTCCTGAACGCCGGAAAGACCACTTACAGGACTAAAATTGGTCTTTTCCGGCGACAATTTTAGTCCTTTAAGTGGTCTTTCCGGTGACAATTTTAGCCCTGTAAGTGGTCTTTCCGGCGTTCGGGACTATTTTTGCAAAAAAAAGACGACTTACAGGACTAAAATTGTCGCCGGAGAAAAACCAGGACCAAAATCGAAAAACGTGTCTAGTTAGAGGACCAAAATTGTAATTTAGCCTTTTTCTTGACATTCTTGTTGATTTGGTTGGTTCATAGGGAGCTTTGGGGAAGGCTCAAGATGAAGGTGTATGCTACATTGGGTGTATTAGGTAGTGGATATCTTTTATACAGTTTGTATGAATCTCATCGGCGAAGACTATCTGATCTGGAGAGAGAACTTGCTATTTACAGAGAACATAAATAGCTTATTAAGGCCCAGTTAAGAATCGAAATCACGGAATTTTCTTGTTTTTCCTTTTAGTTTAGGCCTCTTTGTTTGTTGGGATTTTGATGATTGTGTTGTTGTGTTTATGGACAGCGTTCAACTACATCTCGAGAACATACAAAAGATAACTGATTCCACAACATTGCCTCACATGTAATGCAATATTTAAGTAGTCGGATAGCAGAAGAGCTCGAGCTTAGTCCTTTGACAGAGAGGTTGATGTAAGCAAAAGGTCAACAGAACACACTTACAGATTTGAATCCAATTTTGATGTTTCACGTATGGCATACTTCATCCTCTCTCATAATTTTTACTCGCTGTATTGCAGATTTTTTTTTGTTAATTTCTCTTACGACCATTATTTTTCAAGTATAATATTGCCAATTTTGTTTTTGTCTGTTTAGTTTCCAGATGAGCTGCTCAAGGATTCTAGTAAGGTCGCAACCTAAATCTGTGAATCTGTGTTTATGATAGTAACTGTTCTGATATGCTTAAGTTTATGCATCAAGTTTTAGTTTAGTTTGCATGCTAAGCTTTTATATAGACATGCTGAGGACTTGAATTTTGGACAAAAAGATAGAGTGTTGGGACAGATTGCCCTCACTCTTAATGTATAAGAAATAAAGTAGCGCATTTACTAGCACCAATTGGTTTAAGTACAACGGTAAGCGCTTGATCTTAACATGGTATCAGAGCCAGAGGTCATGAGATTGAACCCTGGTTGAAACATTATTTAAAAACAAAAATTGTGCAAGTGTTGAGACAGATTGATCACACTTGAGGGGGGTGTTGGGATAGATTACCCACACTCTTGAATGAAAATTGTGTAAGTGTTGGACAGATTGCTAACACTTGAGGGGGGTGTAATAAAGTAGCGCATTTACTAGAACCAATTGGTTTTAGTACAACGGTAAGCACTTGATCTTAACATAGAGAATTCAATTTTTAAAGTTGAGTAAGAGGGGAGGAAGGAAACAGAACAGCAGAATTTTATGAATCTATAATTTTAGATGGCGATTTTTCTTTCGTTTTGGTTGACATGCCTCAGTTAGGGAAAAATGGATTTTTAGTCCGGTAACTTTTCCATTTTTCGATTTTAGTCCGTTTTTTACTCCGGTGGGAATTTTGGTCCGTTATGTTTTAAAAACTCGGAATTTCAGTCCTTTCTCGCCGGAATGCTGATTTGGCATATTAATCCGGTGAGAGCTGATGATGTGGCTGCCAATTCATTAATTACGTGGCATTTTTTTTTTAAGTTGGGGTTATTGGACTTTTAGTCCTATAACTTTCCCTGTTTTTGTAAATAGTCCTCTTTTTGCGCCGGTAGCATTTTCAGTCCTATAATTTTCTATTTTCTGGATTTTTAGTCTTTTTTGCACACACGTACGTATATAAATAAATAAATAAATACGTGTATATCTACATGTATCTGTAGAAAACCAGAATTTATAATACTGAAAAAGGGAATTAACATAAACAAAGTTGAGCCTTTTTAATGAAGCATTTCTTCTCTGGTTTTTTTCTACTCATTACATCGTGCATTTGCTTTTATTTATAGTGCAGAAAATCTTTATCCTAATCTGATATTGGAATCTATTTGAACTCTAGGAAAATACTTTCATACTTTCAAATTTTGGAGATAAACATTTGAAGTCGGACTATCAATATCTCAAGAACGCATGGCCATCATTTTCCAGATACAGAAGAGTTCCGAATGCATCTGAGTTTTGGATGAATCTGTAGCAGTAAAGCTTATTCCTTATCTCTCCCATATTTTGTATTTGAACCCTTGAATCCCTTGTTTATCTGTTTATTTGAATTGGGCTGTTTTGTAATTATCTATTTGCATTTATCCGGACAGAGGTTGTTTTGATTGCTGGTGCTGCTGTCTGAATTATTTGAATTGCTGTCTGAATTATTTGAATTTGCAACTTGTCCGTTATTACCCCCCCTCAAACGAGGCTGGGGTTGGAGGCCGAGTTTGTGTCGAAGTAGGTGAAAGGGGATCTTGGGTAAAGCCTTAGTCAATATGTCTGCTAACTGCTGTGATGCTGGAACATGTTTTGTAACTAGGAGATGTCTGGCCACTTGTTCTCTAACATAGTGATAGTCCAACTCAATGTGTTTACTCCTGGCATGAAACCCAGGTTGATTGTCATGTGTAAAGCACTGAGATTGTCTGACAATAGAATGGGTGTAGAAGTCAATGTGATATGTAGTTCTTGTAGGAGTTAGGTTAACCAAGTAATCTCTGCGGCAGTATGAGCCATAGCACGATATTCAGCTTCTGAGCTTGATCTGGACACTGTTGGTTGCTTCTTAGCACACCAAGAGATGAGGTTGGGACCAAGGAATGTACAATAACCTGTTGTTGATCTTCTGGTAGACTCACAGCCTGCCCAATCTGTATCTGAATAGGCCAAAAGGGTGGGCCAATCTGCATCAGTATGAGCAAAGGCCAGTAAACTGGTTGTGGGGCCTTTGTGGAGGGTCATTCCAAGGTCCAGAGTACCTTTAACATATCTGAGGATCCTCTGGACTAGAGTTAGGTGAAAACTTGTAGGCTGCTGCATAAACTGTGATACATAGTTGACACTGAATGCGAGGTCTGGTCTTGTAAATATAAGATACTGCAAGGCTTCTGTAGTATGTGGGATCTTGTAATGGCTCTGAGTCTGGTTCTGCCCTGTGTTTGGTGGCAAGAGGGGTCTTCATAGGTTTGCAGTCAGTCATTTGTGCTTTGTCTAGGATTGTGGCAGCATAGTGTGTCTGGCTAAGATGGAGTCCAGTGCTGGTGTGGTGGACCTGCACTCCCAGGAAATGATGGATGAGGCCTAGGTCTTTCATGTTGAATTCTTGACTGAGTTGGCCAATAAAGGACTGCAACAAGTCTGCCTTGGAACCTGTGAGTAAAATATCATCCACATACAATAACAACACTAGAGTGCCATGGTTAGAATGATAGAAGAATAATGATGGATCAGACAGACTGCATTTAAACCCATAATGAAGAAGGAACTGACTGAACCGGTCAAACCAGGCCCTTGGGGCCTGTTTTAGACCATATAATGCCCTGTTAAGTTTACAAACATGATCTGGATAAGAAGGATGAGGCATACCTGGAGGTTGAGCCATGTATATGTCTTCTGTAATGTATCCATGCAGAAAGGCATTCTTGACATCTAGTTGCTTGATAGGCCAGGACTGATTTAGGGCAAGACTGAGGACCACCCTAATTGTGCTAGGTTTGACTACTGGGGAATAGGTTTCTATGTAGTCAACACCATCTATCTGGATGTACCCTTTGGCCACAAGTCTGGCCTTGAACCTTTCCAGTGTACCATCTGGGTGAAGTTTATCTTTGAACACCCACTTAGAACCAATAATGTGCATGTCTGGTGTTTTTGGTACCAGCTGCCAGGTCTGATTGCAAACTAGGGCATCTAGTTCCTCTTCCATAGCTGCCTTCCATCCTGAATGTTTGAGAGCAGACTTCACAGATTTGGGTTCTTTTGGGGATGTCAGGAAGGGTGACAATAAGGGCATACTTAGGGTTTGGTTTAAAAATGCCATGTTGAGATCTAGTGACAATCTATGGAGGATGTGTGGGAGTAGGATTCTCTATATGTGAAGAATCTGGGGATATTGAAATGGAGGATTCAGTATGGTCAGTAGGATCTGGTGATTGAGGGGAGACTGATGCTGAGGGTGATATAGGTGGTGTAAGAAGGTCTGTGGAAGATTCTGAATAATGTGGTGGAGGAATATCTGGTGGATGGTCAGGATTAGCATCTGGAGTTGTGAGTGCAGGTACAGTGGAGGAACTTGATAGAAACTCTGGAATTGGAGGATTGGTTATAATGGTTGGAGGTTCTATAGGTTGTGACCAAGAGTCAAAGATAGTATTAACAGAGTCAAGGTTGAAGGTATCCCTGGCTTTATAAGGGAGAAGAGTTTCATCAAAGGTAACATGTCTACTCATGAAGAATTTTTTAGATGAGGGGTGGAAGCACTTGTAACCTTTGTATTGTTGGCTTTATCCTACAAATACACAGGGGATTGTTTTAGGATCGAATTTATGTTTCTTTGTGTCCCAAATGTAAGGGTAGCACCTACTACCAAAGACTCTAAGGGTCGAATAGTCAGGATTGAGTTTGTGGACAACAAAATAAGGGGAGTTCATACCAAGAACAGTAGTAGGTAGTCTATTTATCAGAAAAACAGCAGTAGTAAAGGCTTCCACCCACAAATATAATGGCAGTCTGCTGTGAAACAGCATAGTGAGACCTAATTCTCTTATTGTTATGTTCCTTCTCTCAACAATTCCAGTTTGTTGTGGGGTGTGTGGACATGAGATTAAGTGAGTGATCCCTGTTTTAAGAAAATGATTTGACAATTTATTATTGATGAACTCACCTCCCCCATCAGAATGGAACCTTTTTATGTGTGCATTAAATTGTCTTAAAATGTAGTTTTCAAAGTTATAAAATACAGTTGTGAATTCAGATTTCTGTTTGAGAGGAACAAACCACATGTACTTAGAATAATCATCCACAAATAGAACATAGTACTTAAAATGGCCAATAGAGTCAATAGGAGCAGGGCCCCATAAGTCACAATGGATTAATTCAAATAAAGAAGAACTAGTATGATCTGAATAACTAAATGGGAGCTTTGACAGCTTGCCAAGTTGACAGCTCTCACATAAATGCTCACTTTTATTTTGTCCTAGGACCTTTATGAGGCCTTTATTCTTGAGAAACTGAACTGTAGAAACCTGAATATGACCTAGACGTTGATGCCAAAGCTCTGTTGATCCTGACTTGAACCTGTGAGAAAAATATACTTCTGGTGTTCCAGAGAGTACATATAGATCCTTTCTAAGTGCACCCCTCAGTAGTAACTGATTTGTTACCTTTTCCTTTACCACAAAGTCAATGTTAGTGAAAATACATTCTGCTGAGTGTTGGTGTGCTAGTTGTTTAACTGAGAGTAAATTCTTTTTGAGGTTTGGTACATACAGTACATTTATGACAAATATAGGGGCTGTGCTTGTAAATAAATGCAGCTCACCTATACCTAGAATGGGTAAGTGTGTACCATCTCCAATAAGAACATACTCTGAGCCTAAGTAAGGGGATAAATTATGAAGGATTTGTTTATTACCTGTCATATGGTTGGATGCTCCTGTGTCCATTATCCACTCTGTTTCTGCCACTGTGTTGTCCAGTGTTAATGCTGCCAGGGCCTGTGGGGCAGTGCTTCATTTTCAGACTTCTGTTTGGAGTTCCACCAGCAAATCTTTGCTACATGCCCTTTGGTTCCACAGCATTGGCAGGTATGGTCCCTGTATTGTTCCCTCTCTACCTTGGACATCCTCCTGAATACATGTCCATCATTTTGTCTCTGATTGTTATTTGCAGTGGTTCTTGTAGAGTTTTGTTGTGCCTGGAAACCCCTGCCTGTAGATGTAAATCTAGAGTTGTTGTTGCTGCTGTTGGGTTGCTGTGGTGTTCTTTGGCCATAGAAAGCCATGTGAGATAGGGTGTCTATTTCTTTATTCATAGAGAACCATGTTCTCCTTTGATCTAGAATCTGTAGTTGTGATACCAACTCAAAATATGTAGGCCTTGGGGGTTTTAACATAGTGGTAGTGAAAGTCTCATATTCTGGTCCTAGGCTTGTGAGGAGATAGTATACCTTTTCTGGATCTGTAATTGGTTTCCCAATTGCTGCAAGACTGTCACATAGTCCTTTGAATGCCCTTACATGTTCACTGATATTCTTGTCATCAGTTTTTCTGAGGTAGGTTATTTGTTGTCTTAGGTTGAATTCCCTCTCTTGGGAATCTTGAGCATAGGAGTTCTGCAATTCCTCCCATACGGCCTGTGCAGTATTTAGACCAATGACTAGGCCTAGGGACTCTTCAGATAGAGATCCAATAAGCCATCCTCTTAGCATTCTATCTGCTCTGGATTCTTTGTCAGTGTGTTGGTTGTGCCTCCTGCTGCAGTTGGAGTTGTATCTGTTGTAGAGATCTGACTGGTTGCTCCTGTTGTTGTAATGAATTCTGCTGGTGCAGGTGTGTCATTAGTGAGATAGCCCTGCTAGATCTTGGCTCTCAGCAAGGGCAAGAACTCGCTCACGCCATAATGGGTAGTTTTTGGAGTTTAGTTTTAGGCTAATAAAATTTGCTACATTAATTGATAGGGTTGTCATGGTGTTAAACCACCAATGTCTCTGATACCATGTAGAAAACCAGAATTTATAATACTGAAAAAGGGAATTAACAGAAACAAAGTTGAGCCTTTTTAATGAAGCATTTCTTCTCTGGTTTTTTTCTACTCATTACATCATGCATTTGCTTTTATTTATAGTGCAGAAAATCTTTATCCTAATCTGATATTGGAATCTATTTGAACTCTAGGAAAATACTTTCATACTTTCAAATTTTGGAGATAATCTTGGAGATAAACATTTGAAGTCGGACTATCAATATCTCAAGAACGCATGGCCATCATTTTCCAGATACAGAAGAGTTCCGAATGCATCTAAGTTTTGGATGAATCTGTAGCAGTAAAGCTTCTTCCTTATCTCTCCTATATTTTGTATTTGAACCCTTGAATCCCTTGTTTATCTGTTTATTTGAATTGGGCTGTTTTGTAATTATCTATTTGCATTTATCCGGACAGAGGTTGTTTTGATTGCTGGTGCTGCTGTCTGAATTATTTGAATTTGCAACTTGTCCGTCATTAGTATATATATATATACACACACGTACATATTATATATATATATATATATATATATATATATATATATATATGTGTGTGTGTGTGTGTGTGTGTGTGTGTGTGTGTGTGTATCTATCTATCTATATATATATATGTATCTATGTATATATATATATATATGTATGTAAGTAAATATATACCTACATACACATATATACATACATATATATATACACACACATGCACGTATGTAACATACGTAATATGTATCGAATTTATTCACATATAATACTTGGTACTTATATTTGTTAGTTCTAGTTCGAACAAAGTATTCTATGTAGTGTAATGGTAAGCTGATTGGAAAATGTTCCAAAGGTCATGGGTTCGAATCCCCTTGGCCGCATTTTTATTTTCAACTCTTCAAAATGGGCCCCACATGCCACGAATCAACCACATCATATTTTATGGGTCCCAAAATACACTTGGCAGCCAACTAAGCCATCTCACCGGAGCTCCGGCGTTGATTAGACAAAAAGGACTAAAAATCCAGAAAATAGAAAGTTATAGGACTGAAAATGCTGCCGGCACAAAAAGAGGACTATTTACAAAAACGGGGAAAGTTATAGGACTAAAAATCCAATAACCCCAACTTAAAAAAAAGAAAATGCCACGTAATTAATGAATTGGCAGCCACATCATCAACTCTCATCGGATGAATATGCCAAATCAGCATTCCGGCGAGAAAGGACTGAAATTCCGAGTTTTTAAAACATAACGGACCAAAATTCCCACCGAAGTAAAAAAACGGACTAAAATCGAAAAATAGAAAAGTTACCGGACTAAAAATCCATTTTTCCCGCCTCAGTTATATTGCTACCACTCTTGCTGTTTGACGTTGTGTGCACTGAACTCAAAATACTACTCTTTGATGACTTTAGATTGGGGTACCATGGCTGTCAGGGTTGATAGTAGAACATAACTAGCTTGTGATTCCAAGTAATAACTCTTATGTGTGTAACTTCTGTATCATTATATTGAGGCAAGGTTTCTTAAGGGCCATAGTTTGGTGAATGTTGTACCAGCAAACTCTTGGGGCTTCTACTTCTATCTTGTGCTTTTTATTGATCCAATTATTTGTGCATTTTGTTAGGAAATCACTATTTTAACGCAGCGGAATTTAAAATTTGATTTCCTTTTACTAGATCGTTTTTCGTTTAATGCAATAAACACGTTAAGTAGTTTGACGGTTATACCTTGATGATCTATAAGATCTTCGCTTTGACCGTCAACGGAGAGTAGTACAGTGCGCAATCCGTCCACGCGTCCGGCCTCTATCGCTAATCCACACGAACTCCTCGCCGGAATCCTCCTTGGATTGCTATCGGAAAACTCCGGTTGCTAGACCGGCCTTTTTCTTCCCTTACAAACTCACTATAGGTTGCTCTCTATTTTACACAAGAACTATGAGCTCTTGCAATTGTGATGTACAAAAGAGCTTGACACCCACCTCTTATTTATAGCTAGAGGTGGCGCCCCAATTAGTGTGTGGGAGAAGAAACATTTTTCCAATAAAATAAAGAAAATCTATTAGATTGATTTATCTCTTTAATTAAAATTAACTTTGCCAATATCTTATATTGAATATAATTATCTTATTACCATAAATCTATTTTTCCAAAATCAATTAATATCTTATATTAATATTATGGTAATCTTATTAATTAAAGTGCACAATCCAAGTGTATCTTACACACTTAAAAGTGGTGCCCCATTAGTCAACTAATTGACTTCCGGAGTATTCTTTAACTAATATAATTTATATATAATTAATATCTTGTATTTTATTTATTCATAATAAATAAACACCACAATATTAATTTACCACTATAACATTTATAGTCTAGAGATAAACTTTTCTTATTTGGTTATCAACTATAACCGCATTTTAATCCGACTCAATGTTCATATGTGTGTCACCCGATAGGCTTCCGAATATGTTGGCCGTAGACACAAAATGCAATATTTTACTAAAATGCCCTTCATGCCTAACGATCACGGGATAGCGTCTAGCAACACACCATGACCCCCAATCATCGGAAGAGTCAAAAGCAATGACTACTACCTTTCATGTGAAGCAGTTACCGTGTAACTTACAATCCTATCGCTGTAATAATATCCATACGATCGTATCTCGAGTGTCAATACATTAACGATCGTATCTTATAATCTGTATATCATGCTCTCTCGGAATAACACATTTACTCCCACTTTGCAAAGATTCTCGAGAGCTAGACATTCCTTATAAGAAGGCCATTTCGGATATTCGATCTCAATCATAGGATACGCGATTCCCGGACGACCAATCATGTATACTCCGCATGCTTCAGTATCATACCCAATCACTACCGCATGATCGCCCCATGGTTAGGAGAAATCTCAATAGTGTCGAAGAATGACAATCCACACCATGATGCCATGAAGACTCCGGTCTAAAGGATAATTACACAACCGCCACATTTGTGACACTTAATGTAAGTGGGTCAGTCTAACGTACACATTCTCTAATACACGTCCACGTACAGTCCAAGTGTCTCCACACTTCGATAGACGAGATCTATCTGACATCCAATACGTGCTAGTCTGATTATACTATCAATGTCCCATTTGATAATATGTAAGACTAAAGACATTTGAGTATCAAACTTATTATAGTGATTAGAGATCTCATCAACCATAATCACTATCATGGTTTCTCTATCACAGTTTGATACAAGGGACGTTACTATACATGTACAACAAACAATATGAAGATAAACAATATATAATAACAAAAGTGCTTTTATTAATCATAATAAACTTATTACATGAACTAAATAGACTGTAAATGACCCGACCCGGTCGGATCCGGTCCACCCCGATTGATACCGCGGCAAAAAATTAATAGTTTTTGCAACGCTTTTATTCTGGTGCTTCAAAAACAAATGATACTTAAAAAAATAACCCACACCCGCACCCCCTACCCCACTCACTGCCACCCCATCCCACGCCACACCTCACCCCAACCCCCACCCAACCCCCACCCCCACCCCACTCACGCCAAACCCTTCCACTACTCCCATCCCATGCCCCACCCTTCGGATATCATCATAAAACATCATCAACACAGTAAATTAATGTTCACTTTACCATACAGTTTAAATGAAAAACATGAGAGATAAGAAATAAAACAAAGATAAAGTGAAATGAATACTTAAAAGAAACACAAATTGCATGAATCAAATATTACAAAATACAGTATGACGATCTTAGACTTCAATGATATTAATGAGCTCAGTTTGAAAAGAAAACAAACAAATTTTGAACATCCCAGATATCCGATAATCAAAATACAAACATAGGTAAACTTAAATGGCCCAGATATCCTATATAATAACTGTGAAGAAGCAAAACCTTCAGTGTTTACATCTCTAATCAAGAAGAAAAACCTTCAAGGATTCTCCGTTTTAAAGCTTCGTCTCAATGTTGTGGCACGAGATGGATCATGAGCACAAATTTGTGCCTAGAGCTCCCTTTAACATATTGTTTTCCATAGGGCCTTCTTTGGATAATGACAGACGCACCTCATCACGTACCTTGTGTCCACACATAATATAAATAAAAATCAAATTCTTGTACAATTATCATGATGTTTCTAAGCAAATTGAAAAATATCAGGAGAAAAGGACATCCCACGCCAAAGGATCCAAACAAATTGTGGCAAAAAATGTACCTGACACATAGTTCAAGTTAAAATTAACCTCATTAAAAAGAATAAAAGCGATAATGCATGAGTTAGTGCAACCATACATGTGTGCCTGCTAATTGAATTTGAAAAGGCCAAATAGGGATCGGTAGCCCACTTATCTATTATAAAAAGGCCACATTAAAAGCAACCATCATGCAACAGCAGCAAGCTAAAACAATTAAGATCAAGCGCTGACCGTTGTACTAAAACCAATTGGTGTTAGTAAAGGCGCTACTATATTTTCTTATATCACTTTTAACACGCCCCCTCAAGTGTGGGTCTATAACAAGACCGGGCCAACATGGCACACAAAGGCATATAAAGGGCACACAAGGCCAACAAAGAGGCCCAACACTTGCACAATATAATTGGGGAAACAATGTTGGAAGCAAGGATTGATTCCATGACCTCCCTCTCTGATACCATATTAAGATCAAGCGCTGACCGTTGTACTAAAACCATACCATATTAAGATCAAGCGCTGACCGTTGTACTAAAACCAATTGGTGTTAGTAAATGCGCTACTATATTTCCTTATATCACTTTTAACAAAACAACACAATGAGACACAAAAGGAGCACACTTGTAAGGCAACAATGTCAGGGAAAAATAGATGCATAAACAAGAATTTCATAAAAGCATAGCATTGTACAATAGATGAATGTATGTATAGACTCAAACAATAGCTGTGAGTCAATCAACAAGTTAGCCTAATTGACAATGAAACTTAGTCAAGCACATTAGCATAAAGATTCGGACCAGAATCAAGACAAATGCTTACAACCCTATTTCTTACCAAGGTACCAGATCTGCAGATCTCTAGCACTTCAGAGGCATTAGTAATATATATCTCACTCCCACCACCAAAAATAGCACTAACAGACACAAAAATAAATAGAAAAGGACAATACAAAGACCCGAGGAATAGAATTCTTGAAATATCATACGGCCGGACCGATCCTATATAATAAGACGCATTAACTCGGCTAACTGCATCTGAATAGTTTCAAAGTGATCACGAATTCGATGAATGTTCTTTACGACTTTCTCATCAGAATTGCAGAATCAATGAGAAAGTGAGAATAAATTCAGCGATGAAGATTAAGCGTATGACATAATTAAAAGAAGAAGTTGCAAATCTCTGATTCTGAATGGGACCTCAAATTGTTCCACTTGAAACCAATTATAGGTGGTGATGTAAGTGAATAAATGAAAAAGTAAAAGTAGATACTCACCCACAAAAGAAAAACTTTCCAGGTCCATACAATTCAAATGTATTGAAATAGTTAGGTCAATGTACAAGAATAATGAACAAAATCTACACCTACATTTCAGATTATCTCAATTAAAGCTTGAAAGTGTAAAATTCAAGAACATATAAATCAGTTAAAGTAGAACCAAGAAACACTAAAAAGGAACATCCTTATATGTTGAATCTTACCGTCAGGTCAATTCATTGATACAGTCAAAAGTCTACGCCGCTCAGCCATGAAGAAGAATGCAATAAAAAACAAAAATATAAAGCAAAAACCTTCTATTCACTATTCACAAAGAATGGAAAGAAGTGGAACCCGATAAGTGTTAGCGCAGAGTTACCAACCATGACGCCTAGTCATAAAGTCAAAGAGAGAGTCAATCGACACCATTTACAGTCCCAGAAAAACATTCTTAGATATACTTTTGGCTAATATTTAAACAGAAAACCCACGACTTAAACTTAGGAAAATTGCAATTTTCGTTCGGTAACTTTGTCTATTTTCAATCCCTCAGCAATAAATGGAAACAATAGCCTACAAAGATTTCCGTGAGAAACCCAGATAAAAATGGTCCTCAACGTTGGAAAATACTGACTGGACAACTTTCCCGGCCAAAAAATTTCATGTCATCCTTCTACGTCAACACCACTTTCCACATCAGTATTTTTCAAAATTGTCCTGAACGCCGAAAAATGCTGATTTTTCCAGCCAAAAAATGCCATGTCATCCTTCCACGTAGCTGCATATATCCCAGTATTTGAAATAGATGTAAGAAGACTAAATATAAAGGATGTTTACAGAATCTAGATGAATGCGGTAATGTAAAGAAAATTTTACAAAATCTGTATTTTACAATAAAAAATAGTATTTTGCTGCGGTAGTTATTTTTTCCTAAATCCATAAATAAAAATCTCTAAAATATACTATTTTTAAGGAATTTATAGTATCTACTGCAAGTGCTCTTACTCGGTGATCAAATCATCACCATCTTTCCTGAACACTTAGCTGTGTGAAACCAGAACCTTTAAATCTAAACCATTCAAATCATAGTCTTGATTCATTATTTTAAAGTTAACTCTAAATTACTTATGACACTGTTTAGAGCTTTGAAGAAAGAGAAGTAGTAAAGGGGTTGGCTACCCAATACGGATTTCCTACATCTGATTTTTCCTTCTTTCCAGATCAATTTTGCTTTCCACATGACTACTCTTCTCTTAAATTATTGATACACTCCTCCCATATCATTGGCCTTGGGCTTTTGTACATCTCGCCCGAGCCCTGAGCCGGCCCTGTGAGTCGATCACTGAAATGTTTGAAATCTACTCATTCAAAATTCAAGCAGTATCTAATTCAAGCCTATCGATCTTGAACCGTATCGAACTAAAGCATTAATTCATGTATAAATTTCAATCCGAAATCAAACGTCCCACAACTTTTGGTTAACTCTTTTACACCTCTACAAGAAAGACATGTATTGTCATGATAAAAGGTTTAAGCGTGTTAAAATTGATATGATTTTGACTCAAATAAATGGATACAGTACGTGGTTAAGAAAAATGGACTGGTTTTTAGAAGATTTTACACAGACATTGGATCGGCCAAATCAAATCTTATCTTCAATTACTCGAACAGTACTGTAGCGATTTCCTTTCAAGTATGTAAAGTAAGATAACTGGCTTAAAAAATGTTGCACTCCAAATCTCTCCAATCTTCCCAAAAGACAAGGGGTGTGTAGACGCTCGGTACTCTTTCATTTCAATCAATCCTACTCAAAACAACACGAAATACAACGCATTTACTTTATTCGACATAAAACTCGATAAAAGTCTAATAACATATTAACTAGCGTTATTCACCGAAGAACAATAAGTACAAATATATTCATGTTCAAATGGACCTTTAACTCACTACAAGAAAACCTGTTTAAAGGGACGACATTTTGTCGTCCCTTAAAAGCATTTGTCGTCCCTTTAAATGTTTAAAGGGACGACACGTCGTCCCTTTAAAGTCGCCCCTTCTATTTCGTCCCGTTAAAGCAAGGGCGCCTTTAAAGGGACGACAAAATCGTTCCTTTAAATGAATGCTGACGTGGCACGGACTTTTCTAAGAAATTTCAACGAGCTGACATGGCATTATTTTAAGGGACGACATTGTCGTCCCTTTAAACATAATTCATTTTATTTTATAAAAAAAATTATGAGGAAAAAATTTAATTTTTTATTTTTAAAAAACATTTAAAGGGACGACAATGTCGTCCCTTAAAAGATTATACATTTAATTTTTATAATAAAATTTAATACGAAAAAAATAATTTTTTTATAAAAAACATTTAAAGGGACGACATATGTCGTCCCTTAAAATATATTTTGGAAAAAAAAATTATAAAATTTCCAGACGCCCGTTCAGAAAGTCCAGACGCCCGTCCACCCAAAACCAGCCCCATTTCAGACTAAAAACGACCTTTGGACGCCCGTCCGAGATACCAGACGCCCGCCAAGTTGCGAGGAGAAGCGAGGCGCCCGTCCATGGCGGGACGCCCGCCCACTGGGATTAACCTAAAATCTGCAACTTTTATCTGCGATTTCCAACCCATAAACACCCCAAAACTCGACTTTATGATTAAAACCATGAAAAACAATCATACAATTTGCTCTACCACTTTACGAGATCTTAATCATACGATAAGAAAACCACGTTACAAGCTATAAGGCTCACCTTTCAAGCTATACTCATGGTTATAACTTAACATACAATGGTGACCATTCAAAGCGACAAAAATGACAAGTAAACTTCTCAAGATACCACATTAATCATAACACATTTGTTCCTTCTTTCAAATTGTTCCTTCTTTCAAACTAACTTCCTAACCACACAAGAGATACAAGAAGAAGAAGGAATTGTGGGTGGCCTTCATTTTGACAAATTTCAAACTAGAAATGACCTAAGTCGCACTCTAGATTCTTTGGGGTGGCAACTCGCCCGTATCAATAACAAAGTAGCCTGTAAATGTTATACACAATAATCTAGAGATAAACCTCACAAAATCTAAAGTAGAACGTCATATTCAGAAAACCAAACAAGGATTGGGGACACTTACATGCCTCGGTTCTTCTATCAAAATATTAAACTATGAAACCAATCAAATAAACGGAGATGCTCAATTTTTATTATGTCACTTCAATAACAACTACAATGAATTCACATAACTACGGGGTAAAATGGGATTTTCTGTAGATCCCACAACTACGGGGATTTGCAATAGATCCCCTAACTATGGGGTTTGCAGTAGTACCCCTAACTACACTCACCTTAAGTGGTAGTTATCTTGTTTGTAAAGGTGAGAACTCAGCAAGCACGATGACCTTGAGTAGAAAAAGCTGTACAAAGCATTAGGATGATTAGCTTCAGAACAGGCTAACAAAGCATTAGTTTAATTTCGAAATTATAAAGATGATGAGAGGAACAAATGAGCGTAAGACAAAAAGAGAGTCTAAGACAAAAACTGAGCTTCAACATCAGGCTACTAAAACAGGCTACAAAGCTCATGTTTACTAAAGGAAATAGCATGCATTCTTGATCATACTAGATTTCAAAAGAACACATACACATCAGAACATGGTGGGATCAATAAGACTTTAAGATCAGTACATTGATAACCTGGCCAATGACAATAATGCTAACCTATTTTTGGAAGTTGACGTAGTCCATAACGGTACACATTCAAAATTTATACAGAAGGCTTGTCTAAGTTAAGATTCCTTCTAGTGAAACTAAGCAGCACGAAACAAAACCCACAAAATGGAAAGGTGGTTATGTGGTTGATCAACATCCCGCCAAGTTGGAAAATAAGGTCTAATATTGACAATTCCTTTAAACAACGATTCAACAATAATTGACAATTGACACAAAACATGCTTTTAGTTGTAAACACAAAACCAAAAGCCAAAATTGACAATTCCTTTAAACAACGATTCAACAATACATGCTTTTAGTTGTACCATTATCTACCAAAGATGTTAGACAACCACGTCATTTCGATGATAACAATCATCTTATATCCAACCACGTCATTTCTGAAAAGTGATTGAAAGAAAGGCATAGCACCATTCGACAACCAAATATAACAAACTAACAATGTTTTGTTGCTCAAACACCATTAACAAAGATGCAGTAACAATCAAAAAGGGTATCACAGGCGTCATAAATTATTTTCCTTGATGTATAGAAAGTGAGGGTAAAAAAAGTGAAAAGCAACCAGCATTTGGCAGAGGCTAACCTCCACAACATCAATGAAATCCTGTTTTTTATGGAAGGAACCAATCCATTTAGTATGATCTGCACTCCTACATAACATAAAAAAGATGGACAGAGAAATAAATCATGGACTCGAATACAAGGGAAGAGGAGAAGTCATACGATGTCGTCTAGTTGGAGACAAATTTCCTTCACTTTTTACCATTGTATCCCTGTAATTTCTCATTCAAAATACATGATATATGGAATACACAATATCTCAGAGAAATTTGAATCAATCACAACGAATTTATCTCATCCAAATCAATTTAAAAATCCTATCTTTTAGTTTCCTTATACTAACTGATAGCCTGTTTTAATTTCGAATTTCAGTTATCTAAACGTGGTAATATTAAGATGATCAAAGAATGGAATATGCTTATAATATTATGACTTATAACCCCTCAAATTTGCAGCTCGTTTGGACTTCAACCCGACATTCAAAAGGCCCATGAAGCCCAATTAACTCCCAGCCGGACAGAATTGATCATCCAGTTTTGTAGCTCGTTTTTACCTATGATAATCTCATCAAATTGTTCATCAACATGATGTAACATGATGTAAAATAGATTGTGTCCAAAAATCAGCTCATTTTGAGCTCATCTTGATGCTCAAAACGCTTAACAACATTTGTTCATCATGATGTAAAATAGATTGTGTCCAAAAATCAGCTCATTTTGAGCTCATCTCGATGCTCAAAACGCTTAAGAACAGACATCAGACACTTCTGTGTACACATATAACAGCAGCCTATTGAGCTCAACTTCTTGCCATGATAACTAGCTCAAATTAAGATGATGTCAAAACTAAATTTGTACCTTATGATGTGAACTAGAAACCCTTAAATTTTCAGCTCATTCTAAGTAGTGTAAGGTACTTAAGCTACCTGTTTTACTAGGCTTGTACCAACATTCTTCACTTTGTCTTTAAATTCAATGCTTTTAGCAACAGTTAAACCATCTTTTGTCACTTTAGGAGCACCCCAACTTTGTTCAATTACAACATTACGCCCCTTCATGAAACATAACAAAGACAAACAAATCATACACTTCACTTCTTATGAGAATAACTAATTAATAGCACAAGATAAGAACCATAACATCAAAACCCTGTCTTTCATAGTAAAAATTAGTCATTTCAATGTACATAACTATTTTAAAAAGCTCCTCCATTCAGCAAGTGACAAAAGTGTGTTCGATCATAGTCCAATCCCTGCTCCACCGTCTCCCAACCCCTACTCCACCGTCTCCCCCGCCCCTTCATCCAACCACCAAACACAGCCGGCCCCGACCAAAATCAAATTAGGCTAAATTGCAGAGAGGAAACATGCTTTAGTTCTAAGAACTTATTCAGTCAAGTCTAGCATTTAATTAGACGATTTCATAGATAAAGGAAAAGATAAGAAAACTTCCCTGATGCAAGGATTCACGGGCTGAGTTGTTGATTTAGAGACATCATAGGCCTCTGAAATTCATCATCATCGGCTTAGCAGTCATTTTCAGCATCAAAATCGACGTCTTTCTTCAAATCTCTGCCATCTAAGCACCATTAGCTTTGAATGCATAAACACCTTTAATTGATCAACACAACTGAGCAATTGATACCACATTTGCAGAGATAGAAGCTTTTCATTCAGAGAATCAATAGCTATTTTGAGGATGAAGGGAGGGAGACTTTAATCGAAAACAGAGAAGGTTTCTCATGGAAGAGGAAAGAAATGAAGAAGGAGAAGGTTGCCTGATTTATTTAATGACTGAGGTTTGTTGGGGACGACAATGTCGTCTCTTTAAACCGAAAAAAATTAGCGCCCAACTTTCCCCGCCAAAATTTCATAAAAAATTTGATTTTTTGTTTAACGGGACGATAATGTCGTCCCTTTAAATAAACTTTTACAAAAAAATAATTTTACTAACCTTAATATTACATTTTTATAAAAAAAAAATTTAATGATTATGATAAAAAAAATTATGAAATTTGTTTGTTGGGACGATATTGTCGTCCCTTCAAAAAAAAATTAATTAAAAATAAAATTTAATAATTCTGATAAAATATTATAAAAAGGGACGACTAGTGCCATTAAACCGTAACATAAAAAAAAAACTAATTTTAAATTACGTCAAAACATTAATTTGAATAATTAACGAGCCCAGGTTCAAATCGGTACTCAATAATGAACATCGAGTTTGAAATCTACTACTGAATAACGAAACTCGTGCTTGAAATCTTGAATGAACCTCGGGTTTGAAGGCATCAATCGACTAATTAACGAGCCTACGTTGAAATCACTACTCAATAATGAACCTCGAGTTTGATTCACTACTCAATAATGAACCTCGTGTTTGAAATCTTGAAATAACTAACGGACCTCGGGTTTGAAGTCATCAATCGACTAATTAACGAGCCTAGGTTGAAATCACTACTCAATAATGAACCTCGAGTTTGATTCACTACTCAATAATGAACCTCGGGTTTGAAATACACTACTCAATAACGAACCTCATGTTTGATAACGATCGCCATAGTCGATACTACTATCACAATGATCGATAACGATAACGATGTAACTCATTCGCTCGATAACGAACCCTTATATTCAAATCAACCTCAAAATTCAAATCGATTGTTCATTAACGAACCCCAACTCTTAACTCATTCGCTCGATAACGATCGATCGAGCCATAGTAGATACTACTATCACAATGATCGATAACGATCTAACTCATTCGCTCGATAACGAACCCTTAGATTCAAATCGATTGCTCGATAACGAACCTCAAGACATAGTAGATAGTACTCTCACAATGACCGATAACGATGTAACTCATTCGCTCGATAACAAACCGTTAGATTCTAATCGATTACTCGATAACGAACCCCAAAATTCAAATCGATCGTTCAATAACGAACCGCGACTCTTAACTCATTCGCCTGATAACGATCGATCAAACCATAGTCGATACTACTATCACAATGATCGATGCGATAACGATGTAACTCATTAATTTCGATAACGAACCCTTATATTCAAATCGATCGCTCGACAACGAACCCTGGAATTCAAATCGATCGCTCAATAACCAACCCCGACTCTTAACTCTTTTGCTCGATAACGATCGATCGAGACATAGTAGATAGTACTATCACAATGATCGATAACGATAAAGATCTAACTCATTCGCTCAATAATGAAACCATTAGATTCAAATCGACCCCGAATTCAAATCGATCGTTCAATAACCAACCCCGACTCTTAACTCTTTTGCTCGATAACGATCGATCGAGACATAGTAGATAGTACTATCACAATGATCGATAACGATAAAGATCTAACTCATTCGCTTCAATAATGAACCATTAGATTCAAATCGACCCGAAATTCAAATCGATCGTTCAATAACCAACCCCGACTCTTAACTCCTTTGCACGATAACGATCGACCCGAGACATAGTAGATAGTACTATCACAATGATCGATAATGATAACGATCTAACTCATTCGCCGATAACGAACCATTAGATTCAAATCGACCACTAAATTCAAATCGATTGTTCATTAACTTAACCCCAACTCTTAATTCATTAAGCTCGAATGCGATCGATCGAGCCATAGTAGATACTACTATCACAATGATCGATAAGCGATAGCGATAATCGATCTAACTCATTCGCTCGATAACGAACCTTAGATTCAAATCGATCTAAGGTTATCGATCGGATGAGTTAGATCGTTATCGATCATTGTGATAGTACTATCTACTATGGCTCAATCGATCGTTATCGGTTTAACGAAGTTAACAAATCGTGATTCGTTTGATCGATTTGAATTTCTTGGTTCGATATCAGTGATCAATTATAATCTAAGGGTTTGTTATCGAGCGAATGAGTTATTTGTTATTGTTATCGAAGAAAATATTGTTATAAATATATTATGAACGAAAAATCAATTTTTTTAGAAAATTTCATTTAAAGGGACGACATTGTCGTCCCTTTAAACAAAAATCAATTTTTTAATAAAATTTTATCAAAAAATCAAATTTTTTATAAAAGTTTATTTTAAGGGACGACATTGTCGTCCCTTTAAGCAAAAAACAATTTTTTAATAAAATTTTATCACACAATGTTTAATATTATAATGGGTTAAAAATAAAATTAATTGTATTTAAAGGGACGACAAAACATTCCACGTGGATTACATGCTGGCACTTGGCGTCCCAAAAAACTTACATGTCGTCCCTTTAAAGAATTTACCCGCCAAAAAAATTAGATTAAAAATAAGCGGGAAAAATTAAGTTTTTATTGGGACGACAATGTCGTCCCTTTAAAGTTTTCCCTCCCATAAATTTACCAAGCGTTTGACTTTTCTCGGCAAACATTTAAAGGGACGACATGTCGTCCCTTTAAACAACTGTAAAGGGACGACATTTGTCGTCCCTTTAAACATTGTCCCTTTAAAGCCGATTTCTTGTAGTGACTATCGTAAATGCGAGGAATATATTCAAACTTTTATAATAGATTTCTATATGCTCATCACATGGACGCTTCATTTACCGTCAATTTAAAAGAAAATTTGTACTCTAACATATTTGGAGATGTAAAGGCTATAAAAATAAATGAAAAGAGAGGCCAAAGCTCTCACAATTCGATTACAATCTGGATTAAAGATATCAAAAAGATGCCTAGCTAGAAGAAGGGTTTGGGTTCATATAGCTTAATGTTTAAGACATCCGAAGACAAAAATACCCTCCCTTACATAAATAACAAAATAGACAAAAATAACTCTCATCTTAAAGATTTCTTGCATCCTCACGGCGTAAGGGAATCCTGTAATTAGAGCCAACTCTCAGCACCACCTCCTTGCCATCTTCCTCATCAACGGACATATTGGGTTCGCAGTTATTTAGAGAAGCCAAACTTATATGATGAGACAAAAAGAATACATCTTTACAATACCTATTTTTTTCAGGATATCTCTTCACCGTTCCCTCTGTAAGATCGCAAACAACAAGTCTTCTTTCTGACAGAAAAGCGAGTTTTCTATCCACAACCGCGATTCCATTATAAGGAAAACCTCTTATTTTTAAGTCATATTCAGAGGCCGTCCACAACTGTTGTTCATGATCATCCAATCTCCAAATACTGATTTTGTTTGGACCAATCATGAGGAAAGAAAGGATGCCATCAATATTCAGCAGACTGGTTCGGTATTGATCATTGCATTTTGTATTGAAAGGGACAGGACAAGGTAGGACCATGAACACTTCGTTTACAATATCGAACTCCATGATATCATTATTATGACAACTGAATTTGTTGTCCTCTTGTTCAGGTTTAAGCAACCAATAAAGGTAATTATTGAACAATAAAGGTGTTGCATCCTTCTCCATTTTTCTATTCCTAAACGGATAACTAACTGTTTTCATGGATGGATTGGGACCTAATTTAAGCACTTTGTACTGCTCTCTTTTTGTCGGTTCATCCGGGGAGGCTGAAAAGTTAAATATCATTAAAAGAGAGCAATACTCATTCAACAAAGGATGAAAATATACTCCATAAATCTTACTTCCCCGAAAATAGTAGGAGGAAAGAGTTATCGTCACATATTCATGACTAGGCCTTGCAGGGTTTAGAATAAAGAAATTTGTTTTCCAGCCATTACGTTGTTTAAAGACAACTAAGCCACCATGAGAAAATAGAGGACGGCTAAAGTAATCAATCCTTCCTGAATAAAGAGGAAACCTATGAACCGATAACGTTGCTGTTTGTGCAAGTTCCCACCACTTATCGAGTGTAAAGAAGTCATATAACCGAGAAGCCCTCAAGTTTGAAACAAGAATAGTTGGAAAGATGATTTTCAAGTGTGAGTCCACAAAATCACGAGACAGTGTTAAATCTCTCCAACTCCTGCAAACAAGCCTAAATCTCATTGCAATTTTAGCGGGAAGTAAGCTAAGAATAATTATGATTATTTCATGAGGAAGAAATCGTGTGCCTTGGGTTTTCAACATTTTGTTAGTAACTTTTCCGCTACGTAATTCCATTTACACAGACCTTGTTAATTTAAAGGAACGTACCGGAGATGAATTCAAAGACTTACTAGGCAGCTGTGATTCGGCTTCTTCCCGAGTCCAATATGCAGCCGGCGATCAAATCGATGACTCGCTCTCCCATCTTTCTATCAATTCCATTCCTTCCTTCTGCTCAAACACTATCTATATATATATATATATAGCTTCGATGATGCTGATGCTTTAGAGTACCTTTTAAACGGCAATTGGTGGCTGCTGGCGGCTTGTTAGGCGGCGGTGATGAATTTCGTTGCGTAGAGATCGAAACGATTGCGCCTCCAGGGTAATTTAAGGTGGTGTACGAACGTTAGGCGGTGCTGCAGAGACGACTTAATTATAGGGTTCTTTTTGGGATTTTTGAAAGATGATAGAGGCACAACAAAAAATTACACAACGAATTGTCACAACGATGATCCACACCGTTGATTATTGTGGGACCTAGATCAATCAATATAGTTTTCATAAAAATCAACGGTATGGATCATCGTTGTGTAATTTTGTTATGTCTCTATCATTTCTTTTTTATTTTATACGTAGATAGTTTTTTTTTTTTTTTTTTTTTTTTTTTTTTTTGGTTGTTGTTGTTGTTCGTTAATTAAACAGATTGTTGGCCCATGTATTTATCTTAGGGAAACTTTCAGAAAATATGCCCGAAAAATATACTCCCTCCGTCATATTTTATTTTTTCAAAGAGATTTTAACTAGCGTATTTAATGCGAATCCCATTAAATGATAAGTATTGCTTAAAAGGTAAAAATATTGGATCATTTAATGAGGTTCAAAGTATTAAATACGCTAGTCAAAATTTCTTTGAAAAGCCAAACATGACAAATAAAATATGACGGATGGGCATGTTTTAGTGGTATATGCTCCTAAATTAATATTTGAAAAATTTCGGTCATTTAACTATTTTCCGATAGGGTTTGTCTAGCACACCACCAAAATCTTATATTATATTTTCGATTAAAAAACTGTCAATTAGCCCGTTTTGGCTAATTGACACGACCCATACCCGGTTCCAGATATTATAAAAAAAAAAAAAACTGGATTCCAACTTCTACTCAGCATCCCACGTTCTTCCATTGTTGATTTTGTCTCTCCACAATTTCGCCGATAAACATTTTCTCACGATTTCCCTACACATTCTTCCATTGTTGCATCAGCAAATCCTTCCCACAAATTTCAACTCCTATCCTCCATATTTCTCAACCCTCCCTCTCTCCATGTGTAAAACTTTGTCCGTACGCAGTCCGTATGCTTTTTTTTGCAGTTATGACCGTATGACGATTTTATAATCACACCACGATTTTTTCCCTCTTTCACTGTCAAATAACAGCCATTATTCACCATTATATTCACTTTGATTTCGTATGTGATATGCTAAACGTTGTTAGCTTTACCTGTTTTCCATTTTTAAGGATCTTTATTTTATTCTATTGTGAACCGCACGTTCAGAATAAATTGATCGATTTGTGTATCTTAGTTTTACTCTTTATAGGTATGTAAATGAATATATTTGTGAACCGCAGGTTCAGAATAAATTGATCGATTTGTGTATCTTAGTTTTAGGTATGTAAATGAATATTTATTAGCAGTCCCTATAGATTGGAATTGCAATTATGGTGCGTTTCCTGAAGAATAAAAACGAGGCAGGATTTTCTGGAAAATATTTGGCGCAGGTGAGGACCCTAATCTACATCCCGATGATTGTTTTACGTCTGTGGTAAATTGGTAATGTTGTGTGGCATTTGCATCACATCGTAATTTTTACTTATTGAGAAGTCATACATATTTTCATGTTGTATGGTGTAAGAAATGTTGGTTCATTGTGGAAGGATATATAATTATTAAGTTGGATTCTAAATTTTATTGCTGGATTATTATTTTAGAGAAGCTAAGGTTTGTTTCGGAAGGATATTATTATTATCTTACTTTCTCAAGCTGGATTTTCTCCGGCCATTTCCAACCAAAAAGAAGAAGGGATACAAAAAATAACTGCCTTCGCGTATTTCCATTTCATATGTCATTTATCTTTAGTTTACATGCAGGTTATTTCATGTTCTTGCTTTGCTTCACTCGACATTTAATATATGTGTGTGGAAATTCTTCGATATGGCCTCACAATGATGACAATGACTGTTTCATTTTATGTGGAGGAGGCAAGATGCAGAAGTGAGGACCAAATGGGGGAGATCCGGAGATTAAATGCGAGGAAAATCTTCTCAAGAATCATGGAAGTGCTTCAAATGTCTCAACCCTTCCCCGACCTCTACCACTCCCGCCAACAACATTGACAGAAGGGTACTTGTGTTTTCACCTTGCTAAATTATTTGAGAACTCAAGTCATGTTTTTGTGTCTGGATTTTTGGAATAGTCTGAAGTCTTAAGCTTATGTGACAATTGAATAATCTGAATTTAGTTTTGTTTGATCTGATGAGTTGGGGTGCGAGATGAGCAAGTATGACTTGATTAAAGTTATGCTTTTCCTTTTTTGGCTTAAATTTGAGAATTGAGATTCGATAACATTTGTTCACTTTTTCAGGTAATTATGTATGTCTTCTGAGTGTTTATAGTATAAGAGTTTCCCTTCCATGATTGCTGGTGTTTGGTCAAACAATGGCAATTTGCTGCGAAAAGCAATTACATAGTCCCGGGAATCGTTCTTTATAGACTTTTTTGTGGTTTCCTTCTGTTGAATGATCTCGGAGTATTCCATATGTGTCCCTTTCATTTTGTTAGCTCCATGATATATGCTTTTTTTTTTTTCACTTTCTCTTTGAGCATTGGCACATATATTGCATCTGCAAAATTATGTCCAGCATGCTTTTTTCCATGGAAATTGATGTTCTCCCTTTACATGTGTACCGTTTGTAATTTTTTTCAGAAAACAATATGCTTTCATGTCGTTAACAATTTGTTTCAGCAAATATACACCAATATGCCGGTTTACTGTCCATTTTTTTTTTCAGTGGCTTTTCCATTACTCTTCATATGGCACATTTGAGTTGCAGATATTTCTACACCCTATTGATGACTTCTTTTGATCACTGTGTTTTGTTCGTTACATTGCAAGTGATTGCTGATGCGTTTCTTTTTTCTACCGTTCTTTGTTGGTTACATTGCATTTGGTGTGGCTTTTGTTTCGTGGCATTTTTTTTACTCTCATCACCTTACATTACATATTGCCTACTTCAAATGGTCCTACGTGTGTTTGAATTGTGTAGTTGTTTCTTGATGGTGTTTTGTTTTCGCAAAAATCAACGTTATAATGGGAACATTTTATGTTGACAATATTATCAATTTTTGTGTGTTGATATTCAGGTTCCAATGGGAGCAATGATTCAGGATATCCGAAGCCCATTGATGGGTTTGGAATCACATTTATCTAATTTTTGGAATAAGGAAATTATCATTAGAGCCATAACGTCAAAACTATCTCAATAGTCATTTTTTGATTCATTATTCACACATGTGTTGTATCTAATGAATTTTTTGGGTCTACCATTCTTTTCATTTAACAAATATATTTTTCTTCGATGTTTTTTTTAAAATTTAACGTTCTCCGTGAATCGCACGAGTTTCCTACTAGTATCAGATATTTTCGTGGGTTTTTGTTATATTAAGATAAGTCTTTAGGTTTATCTTTTATTATTTCTTTATTATATAAGAGATCCATTGTAAGCCGTTTTCATGAGTTCCAATAAAACATCAGTTCAGTGTTTAATTTTTTTCCGCTGTGTTTCTGATTTTCTTTAGAGTCGAGCTCAAACATGATTGTAGGCTCGTTTGTTTAACGAACGAACACGACCTTTCGTTTGCTTAACGAACGAACACAACCTTGGTTTGCGAACGTTCGATTATGATCGCGAACGTGCACATATAAATACATCAATTTACAGTAACCGTAACTCAAAAAAGAATAATTATTCATTAATCTAATTGAGATTATAGATTGATTTTATATAATATTTATTTATTTTATAATAAATTTTGTTGTGTGATATATGTAATATTAATTTATAATTTGCTATTTTGCATTTGCACTTTATGTTTTATACCTTAATGAACCGAACTAGATTTGGAAGACAACAATATGTTTAACGAGCCGAGCTCAACCAAGATTTTTTGTTCGTTTAACAAACTAACGAGCTCGATCTTGAACCACCAATAGTCGGTGCTCGACTCGACTCGTTAACTGCACTAACTATTTTTGATGACTAGCCACTACGACCAGCCCCACAGCCGAATCTGTACTTTGTAAAAAGGATTCACTCAATCCAGCTATATAGTGTTGCAACATAATTGAGAAGATTAAAAAACAAACAAACAAACACATTAAACACAACTTATTAGGTTCAAAGAGTTTATATAATACCCCGTTCCCGGATATCGAGTCCTTATGTGGAAAAGAAATGTTCGGGACGTATAATATTAAATAAATTCAAAATTATACGTAAACCTCTACTACGTCATATCGAGTTTAGCAAAAGAAAGCTAAAAAGACTCGGCAAAACTTCGTAAATGCTGCTAAGAAAAAAATACAAACTGACTATTGCTGAATTGTTTAACTTACAACAACAAAAGGTCCAAAGGTTACAACGTATGATGTCCAAATAAGAGATACAACACTTTTCTTACAAAACTTGAAACAAAAGTACAACATAGCCTTTAATACAAAAGATACAACATAGTCTAGTACAATGTTTATAAACTAAAACAATAAGAAAACATCATCAAGCATCTCCGTCACATATCATCGTCAAACTCCTCAACGACCTCAAGATCAACCTATTTGTCTTCACATCCCACAATGCACACAAGACAAACATGCAAATGAGGTAAGTACATAGGTTCTTAGCAAGAATAAGAAGCTAATGAATAATTAGTAGTGTTCTAAAAATCACAAAAATCGATCGCCTAGGCGCTTGGCGCACCCCGAGCGTCTCAAACATACCCTAGGAGACCTCTGCTGGGCCATCGGGTCTTCTGGGCGGTCCTGGGCGGTCTGGGCACCGCCTAGGCGACCTAGGCGATTAAGGTTCCATCTGGGCGAACATCCAAGTTTTCCCAAGTGTTTAGACAAGAAAAAGGCATATAGAATACTCATACCTTGATAGTTGATACTGCTGGGCAATAATGATGACGTAGTGTATCAATTTCCCACAATGAGCTTCCGGAACAAAAACACAGCTGTTAAAAACTTTGTAAACTAGAATTCTTCGGATCAAGTCATCCAAAGTAAAGATATTACGCTCTAGAGCTTTCCTCCAAATAGATTTAAACTATTACTCTGAATGTTGGAACTCAAAAGACTTGTACTCAGACTAGTGTAACCCTAAAACCGCATGGGCGCCGCCTAGGCGCCCTAGGCGCTAGGCGCCCCAGTAGCGCACCGACTTCGCCTAGCGATTTTTAGAACATTGAATTAGAGTTTATAACGAAAGTCTTACTTTGTTATTATTAAGTTATCTTTGTGAGACCGACTCAATTCTAGGATTCACTTCATGCTCATCAACATGTCGTGACTAACTGTTTTAGCTTAGATTATCTTTGTTATATCAGCATTCAAGGGCACTACGCATAGTGTTCACTCACCAAGAAGTATCTGGGTGCAACATATTGGTGGATAAGACCAATAACCACATAAGTCTATTTTAGTAGACTCCGATAGTGCACACGTTCGGTGAATTCCCCCTGCCATTTAGCCATTTAGAGGCTAGCAGAGTCATTAACTTTATCTGACTTCCCACACATTGCGATATAGACAGTGCCTTACCAAAAAATGGATTGATGTTTAATCTTTTTACTATACAAGTATGTTTGTATTATGTTGTTAACTATCCACCTAAGTATTTTCAAATAAGCTGCCTCACAACTCCCAATCTCTCACCTAGACCATTAGACATGGACAAGTCCTAGCACATACACAGACATTGATGAATTCTAATTCATCAAAGCACAGCCATTCATACTCTTCTGACGGTTCCGAACTTCAACTCTTAGGAAGAGTACATTCGGTGCCGGAACTAAACGCATCAGAAGCTTAATCATGACTTGTTTATGTTCATATATTGTTATTAGATCAAGAAACAACCTTCAAAAATAGATTTAGGGCTAAAAACAAGCTAAACACCAAGAAAGCAGGATCGAGTCGCACGACGCACCATACTCGATCGCCAGACTATACTCATCTTCGCCCAGAGCAACAGCAACTGTAAGAACTTTAACTTTCGCGAGCGGTGCTTGCACTGGCCTTTGGTGCGCTTGCACTAGGCCACAGAATTCAAAAAACACTCTCTGCCTCCTCCGTGCGCCCACACCAACTTCTGGTGCGCTTGCACCGAGCGCAGTAACTCCCAAACACTCAGTTTTCTGCACTTTAACGACCTCCACTCGATTCCAAACAAGTTTAACATCAACATACACTGCAAAACAACAGAAAAGCATCACTTTTACATATCTAAACATCACATACTTCTTTAACAACAAGTAGGCATGATTACTAGCATTAAAACACCACAAATCATACCCAAAACACAACTTTAACATTATAAAACCTTAATTAAAAATTAGGAAGAGCCTCTTACCTTATAAGTAAGCAAAACCAAACCGAAACCTTCAGAAATCTGCAGCACTTGAGAAGACTTCAACTAGAAACTATTTGATCACAATTAAACTTGAATTAATTGATGATCAAAAGCTTCGAAACTCTTAAAACTACGAAATAAACCTTCCAAACCAACATAACTTGATCAAATCCTTATGAAACCAAAATTAGGGCTTTTATTACCTTTCTCAAAACTCCAACTTTCTTGTACCAAAATGATCCTCTTGTCCCGCTGATTCTGAATCTTTAATCCTTTCTGAAATCCGTTGAATAACTTGTGAGATTTTTGAAAGAATGCTCCATGCTTTTCTTTCTGTTTCTCCTTTTCTCTCAAGATCGTATTCGTACGCTTAATTCTGATTTATGTTTCTTTCTGGCAACTTCCTTGTGTGGCGGGAGGTTTTCTTTTAAAAAAATAACTCCCAAGGAGTTATTATACTTTTTTTTTTCCTCAAGGAGTTATTATACTTAATTTCCCAATACTCCTCCTTTTTTTTTTTTTTTTTTTTTTTTTTGAAACGAAAGGTTGGGGGAAGGGGGAATCGAACCCGGGTCTCCTACCACTGGAGCCCGGGTATAAACCATTAGGCTATGGGCACTTGCCCCCAATACTCCTCCTTTAATAATCTCCAAGTTTTCTCAAAATAAATCTCCAAGTTAACTCCCTTTTATATATATTTCGAATATATATATATATATATATATATATATATATATATATATATATATATATATATATATATATATATACACACACACACTTCAATCCATAATTTTAAATATAATATTTCATATTTTACAAAAATACACGTCTGCCATTTTTCGAAAAATCAAGATATTACAGTTTATGTCACTAAACATCGACAATTCCTAGCAACTCACAGAAAAAAGAAAGTTGTTTCATAATCATACCGACACATAATGTGTTTGAATGGTATATCTCAAATATATGTAATTCCATGAAATTACAAATCAAGTCAAGGTGGTGAAATCTCTCCATCTAGTGGTAATCGAAATGAGCATTAGGGCTCACGTTTGCAATCGACGAAAATAGCTGTGCGTGCCTCACAATAGAGCATTAGAGTAATTTCTCCAAACACTTGGCGTGCTTCACGTTACCCTCATTCTCTTGCTTGTAGAAATATGTCAAACATGAGGTGTGTAAAAAATTCTTGACCAATAGTTTACTCATTCTGGGCCATGACGTAATTAAATTTTTACCTTCTGAAAATCTATGATTTTGTAGCTCCTTCCACCATAAATGTGCTTCACCCTTCAACTTGGATGCAACCAATAACTTACATTTAACAGCCTCAGGTGGGTTCACTGACTCAAAATTGTCCTCGAAAGTATCGATCCAATCCAAGAAATCCAACATACGAGAAGAACCATCAAAGGTCGGACTGGTCGGTAATTTCTCGTCAGTCATGATGCTGCTAAATGATGCAATTATGCTTCCTTTGTGATTTTGTCGCCGATGAAAACCTTTGCTGACTTCACCTTGTTTGGCATGAGGAAAGACTCGACTATTTTGATGAATATCAAGCTTAGCTTAAAAAATATTGTATCATAAACACCTGCCCTGATGTGCTCTTTCTATCATCCATATCACCTGCATAGTCACTGTCAGAAAAGCCAATCAGCTTGAGCTTTGAACTGATTGAGTACTTGATTCCATAATCTGTGGTTCCCTTCAAGTATCTGAGTATTCTCTTGATAAAATTCAATTGTGATTCTGTAGGATCACTCATGTATCTACTAGCTACACTCACAGCATACATAATGTCTGGCCTTGTAGCTGTGAGGTATAATAAACATCCAACCACCTGTTTATACATATTTGCATCCATCTTCTTTCCTTCTCCAGTTTTTGTGAGTTTGGTTCCAACTTCAGTGGGTGTTATGACAGGATTCAATCCTTCATTTGGAACCTGTTCAGAATCTCACAAGTATATTTTCTTTGAGTTATGAAAATACCTTCATCTAATTGCTTTACCTCGATCCCCAAGAAGTAGTGCATCAACCCTAAGTCTGTCATCTGAAATATACTCATCATAGCCTTTTTAAAATCAGATAACATAGCTGCATTATTACTGGTGTAGATCAAGTCATCAACATATAAACAAACAATCAAGATATCACCATTACTTCCAGTTTTGACATAGAGAGTAGGTTCATGTGGACATCTCTCAAATTGGTTTTTAACAAAATAAGAATCAATGCAGCTGTACCAAGCACGTGGTGCTTGTTTTAATCCATACAAAGCCTAGATTTGATGTAACATGGTGGTTGATCAATCTACACTTTCTTCTCTATCTTTCCATTCAAGAAAGCAGACTTTACATCAAGTTGATGTACCTCCCATGCTTGTTTTACAGCTAGTGACAGCATTAATCTGATGGTATCAGCCTAGCCACTGGTGCAAAAACCTTATTGTAGTCAATTCCATACTCTTGTTTGTAGCCTTTAGCTACCAACCTTGCTTTCAGCTTGTCTATCTTCCCATTTTCTTCCAGCTTGGTTTTATACAGCCACTTTACCACAATTGTCTTGTGTCCAGCAGGTAAATCAGTGAGTTTCCATGTGTCATTCCTCATAATGGATGCTATTTCATCATCCATTGCTTGCTTCCACTTTGAATCCTTTATTGCCTCTTCAAAAGTGGTGGGATCTCCTCTGTCATCAGTGCATAATAAGTTGCTTCTTCTGACAGACCAGTGACCTCATAATCAGTCATCCATGCTGGTCTTTTTCTGGTTCTTTGAGATCTGTCTGCTGATATACTACTTTTATATGATTAAATATACGTTATATTATTATGTTTTATCAACGAATTCTATATAAAATATATGAAATTATGGTATAAATAGTATGAAATGTTAATCTTTATAGTTTAGAGTAGTTAGTAGTAATAATAGTAAAAAGTTATCATTTTGTACCGATTTTAGTAAATCGGAGTGTCGTGTCAGATTTACGTGGGTATTTGTGGTATTTTGTTGCAGATTTATAAACCGAAACCCCGAGAATCGACATGATGAAGTATAATCATATCTCTAGAAGGATTTAGAGAGTGTCACGAGCTTAAATGGTCAATCGAATTGCTTAAGTGGTCAAGTGGTCAATCGAAGTGGTCAAGTGGCTAATCGATTCGATTAAGTGGTAATCGAGAAATCTCTTCGACAAACGAATGGCTCATCAAAACGACATTATCTGAAGAAGAGTCCTTCACGAAAGTTGTAGATTTTCCCGAGAGCTTTCCGATGCCTCTTGAATCATGATTTTTGGAGATCCAGAACTCGAGATATGAATTCTATAAGTTATATATAATTATAATTATAATTATCACCGCACATGCTGATTGTAATCAAGGCGGTGGAATCAATCATTACACCGGACCAGTCCGGCTTGATCTCGGACCGGTCCGGCCCCAAGACTTTCATCTATATAAAGGAGCTCATTGCAACAGAGCCGAGTTGTACCAATATATATATACATCTATATATATATCTTCTCCTCTTATTTTCTTTTTAATTAGTAGTAGTTGTAAATAGGCCTTACGCCAAAAATAATAATCTCGTAGTATCGTTGTAATGCTCGGGAAATTATCGGAAGTTCGGTGTTGTTGAAGTCGTTGTAATATCCGGAAGAGTACGACTCTGATTCAGCATTTGTAATCGGGTAAATTTTCTAAAGTATTTATGTTTGTTTTTATCTTTTTCGTTGTTATAATGTTTTTAGGCTAACTCTAATAACTAGCCAAAGTTATGTAATCGTTTTATTTCGATCTTTTTCGTAAATGAATCTTTGTCTAATTAAAATTGACTAAAATTGAGTTAATTGAATCTTTTTCTATTCTGTAACGTATTGATAATATTCGGATTGACGTAATTAACCAAGATAAATCGCACCATATAACCTAACGATGAACTGACCAGAGAAGTTAGGATATGAGATAAAAGATAGAAAAAACCGGAGGGTAAAATTGGCCGTGCGAAAGCGTGACAACGGAATCCTATTTCCTACCCGGGGGCAGATTTGTCTTGGGAAAGATAGATCTTATTAAAATTGTGCTCGAGATCATAATAATGTTAAAATCAACAGTTTAATTAAAACTAACACCGGAAAGTTAAATCGATCCGCCTGACAACCGGAGCCTTTTGAATAACATCGGTCGTCTGACAAACGGAATAACCTCTTTTATCCGGGGTAGATTTGTACTCGGTACCTGTTCAGACTAACTGAGATTAGCATGGGGCAGTTGTGGAGATTGAACTGATGACAATGACATATGACAATTTCATACGCTCGTGTGAGGAGGAATTGTTAACCTCAGGAGTGCACCGTTTCATTTACTCAATTGGACCTAATATAAAAGGAAAGATCGAGTACATTCCGTTTACTGGAAAGGATCGTATAATTCAATTATATAAACTTTGGCTAGTTCTATAAACTTATCTGTCTAAACTATATATTGGTATCTATATATTTATATCTATATATATATTTTGCAATTTATGTACATCTATATATATTTATATATCTATATATATTATATTAGAATAACTTTTAAATTACGCATTTATTTTATGTTCAGTAGAATAGTAGTAATCTGTGTTATAAAATTGCGGTTTAGATCGAGTTAATAATAATGTTTTCTTTGGTGTTTAACCACACTTAAAAGAATTACCATGTTTCCCTGAGGATTCGACACTCTGACTCACCATACTAGCACTACAGTTTGACCCGATACACTGTCGGTTAAGGACTGGTATTAGCACTAGAAAAGGCCACGTCAGCTTTCTGGCGCCGTTGCCGGGGAACGTCGCTAATTTCTTTCTTTGTGTTGGTTACTACTTGTATTAGCTCAAAATTTTCGAGAATAAATCAACACTTTTTCTTATCCCATTTCTATTTTGATTTTTCGTTGGTACTTACCTTATAGGTAAGTTACCAATTTTTTCTACTACTATCAATTTCATGTTATTTTCTATTTTCGTTAGTTGATGACCAGAAGCGGTAAGGCCCCACTCATTCCTTATAAGCCTGACATAAACACTTATGAAAGGCAGTTAAGAGTAGAGAGTAGACGTGGTCATACTAGTCAGGGAAATCCTGACCAAGAATCATCTTCAAACAGAAATACGAGAATGGCCAAAATCAGTGATGAAACAAATGAACAGAGGCTAGATCATGCTCTAGGGCATGGACAGAACCCTGTTAACCCTAATAATAATCAAAATAATAATAATAGAAATAATCAGAATCGGAACCAGAATAATCGTAATAACCCACCAAACCCGAGACCTATCTGTGATCAAACCATAAGAAGAAACCAGACTAATAATCCCATACTTTTACCCAATGAAGGAGCGAATAATTTCGAAATTAAATCTCATCTTTTTGGTTTAATTGATGCAAGAGCCCAATTCCTAGGAGAGGATGATGAAGATCCACATCATCATCTCTATCTCTTTGAAGAATCTGTAATACTGACCAAAAGTCAAGGTGCTCATAAGGAATTAACGAGGATGACTATGTTTCCTTTTTTCTCTAAAAGGACGAGCCGAGATTGGTTTATGTCTCTTCCACATCATTCACTTACAAGTTGGGAGGATATTCAAACTGAATTTCTGAAACAATATTTCACTCCTGGACGAAATTTGGAATTAAAAGTCAAGGTTGCTAACTTTAGACAAGGATCTGAAGAAACACTTGGGAATGCTTGGGAAAGATTTAAAAAATTGTTAAGAGCCTGTCCCGATCATGGTTATTCCTTAGATATGCAAATTCAACTTTTCTGTCGTAAATTAAGAAAAGATTCACGTCTGAGATGTAGATCATGCATGTGGTGGTTCTTTAATGATGAGTGAAGCTCAAATAGTTTACGATGCTATAGAAAAGATTTCCAAAAATAACAGAATGTGGGAAACCGGTTCTAGCACCAGGAAAGTAGCTTTTGCAGGAGAATGTACATCTAATACGGAAGTTCTAGCACATTTAGAAAATTTGAGTAGGAAATTTGATGGCCTACAATCTAACAAAAACCAAAGTTCAGAAAATAGTACACCAACTGAATACTCAAATCAGGATAATATGTCAATAGGGATCGAAGAACCAACATGATATTCAAGAGAGGAGGTGAGTTTTCTTCAGCAGCATAGGAATTTGAACAATGCATACTCAAACTCGTTTAATGCTATTAGAAGAGATCACCCTACTTATCGATGGTCTGAAAACCCTAGTAAGCAAGGACAACCGCCATATCCAGTCCCATATAGGAATATGAGTAATAATCAAGTTTATCAAGAAAATACATCTAATCAGAATTTACAATCATTACCTAGATCCTATCCTCAACATACCACTCAAAGTATACCAGTAACTCAAAGTTCAACTCAACCTGCAGAAGGAGTTGAAAAATGGGAAAAACTAATGGAAAATATGATGGGTGTAGTATCTACTCAAGCTAAGAATATGGAAACAATGATGACTTCTATTGGTACAGTCACAAAAGATATGAGTACAATGAAAACATCTATGAGTGGACATGATACCAGAATGAGAACGATAGAAGCCTCATTGAGGAATATGGAAGATCATTTGAGTAGGGAAGGTGAACGTAACAACAGTAGACCACCTGGAGGATTACCAAGGAATACTGAAAGAAACCCAAGAGAGGTAAATGTTGTAGTTACGAGAAGTAGAAAACTCTGTGGTAGTAATGGAGTAGAAAACTTCGGAAATAATGAAGTAGAAAATGATTTAGATGGAAAAAATGATGAAACTAAAGGTGAAATTGAATTCACTGATGAGGAAGAAGAAATTATAGAGAATTTCTTGAAAAGGACTAGAAGTTTGGAACCTGAAAATGAAGGTGAGAAATGGGTAAAAATCCCTAGGATTTTGAAAGATCCCATGGATAAAGATTTAAGGAATTTATTCAAAGAACATGTTAGAATAGAGGATAATGAAAACAAGGATGAAAAACAAGAAGAACTGAAGGAATCTGAAGTAGAGATTGATTTAGGGAATGTTTTAAAAGAAAAAACTCAAGATCATGATACTTGGCGATCAAGTAATACTCAAAAGTTTAAGGATAAAGGAAAAGAGAAAATGACTTTGGGATCAAAGGTTATAGATTTAGAATCTTTACCTTACCCACCTAAAGATCAAATTAAAAAGATTAAAACTGATCAGAAGTATGCTCGTTTCCTTGATACTTTTCGTCATATTCATGTTGATATCCCTGTTATCGAAGCCCTAATTAGTATGCTCGCTTATGGAAAGTTTCGAAAGATATATGTCAAACAAGAAAAAATTAGAGGAATATGAGAATATATGCCTAAATGAAGAATGTTCTGCAGTTTTGCAGCATAAGTTACCACCTAAACTGAAAGATCCTGGAAGTTTTACCATTCCATGTGAAATTGGAGGATTTCTGTTTAAGAAGGTCTTATGTGATCTTGGAGCTAGTATAAATCTCATGTCTTATGAGGATTATAAGAAGCTAGGCATAGGAAATCTTACGAAAACTGAAATGACTCTGCAGATGGCAGATAGATCGATTAAATACCCTAAAGGAATTATTGAGGACGTATTGGTTAAAGTAGACAAGTTCTATTTTCCAGTAGACTTTGTAGTTATGGAAATGGAAGAAGGATATTCAGCGCCACTTATCTTAGGTCGACCATTTCTAGCTACAGGAAGAACTTTAATAGATGTCCAGAAAAGAGAATTAGTTCTGAGAGTCAATGAAGATGAAGTTATTTTCAATATTTTCAAAGCTATGAACCATCCATACAGATCACCAGAATCATGTTCTTTTATAGAAGATATTCATTCTGTCTATGATAATTGATCGGCTAAAACTGGGTGTCCAATCTTACCGGCAGTGTACCGGGTCAATTGTAGTGTAGTCTGGTGAATCAAGTGTCGAATCCTCAGGGAAAAGAAAATGTAATTTTAAAATGTGGTTAAACACCAATTAGCTATTATTATCTTGATCTAAGTCGCAATTCTTTTTAATTAGAGCTATTCAAATGATAAATAATTAGATATTTATATAGATATAGATACCAATATAATAGATAGTTAATAAGAACTAACCAAGACAATGTTATTGAATTATGATCTCTTTTAGTTTTAATGGATGTGACCAATCTTCTTGTTGAAGTGTAATTGATTATGTGAAACGGTATACTCCTCGCCTAACAAATTCCCTCAAATGACAGTGCACGAATTCATTCTATGCCTCCTCCTTGGTAAAACCGTAATTAAACCTAATGATTTGACATGATAATCTCTCGAGTATAAATATTCTATCCCCGGATAAGAAAGAGGGTTCCGTTTGTCAGACGGCCAATTTTACCTTCCGGTCTTTCTACCCTTTTCTCATACCCTAACGTCTCTGGTCAGTTCATGATTAGGTTATGGTTCTGTCCATACTGGTTAATTACGTCAATATAGACTATCAATTAGTTCAAGTAGAAAGAGATTCATCAGATTCAATTTTTAATCATATTTTAACTTAGTCATCATCCATTTCCCTAAAAGAGAAACATTTTTCAATTACATGTCTTGGCTAGTTGTATAATTAGCCTACATACATTATTACTAGTAGATAAAATTGAAAAAAAAACAAACAAACATAATAACAGCAGAATATTACCAATTATAATTGTTGAAGGGAGGCTTCGTCCTCCGAATGTCACAATGATGATAAATTCAACAATCTTCAATAATTATTCTTACTATTACAACATTATTACTACTACTTTTTAGGCATAATGCCTCATGAAATAATAATATTCAGAGAGTAGATAAGATAGGGATATATATATATATATTGGTATATTTTTTCATACCTCATAAATGAGGTATTTATAAGTAAATCTACGGTCGGCGTGCAGGCTGCCTGATCGGCGTCGCGCCGGATTAACGATTCGAATATCATGTGTCGACGCACATGGGGTAACATGGGGTAATTATCACATAATCCGGCGTGAACCGGTTTCTTCCGGTCTGCGCCGGGTTTGTCTGCCACTTGATGATTTTTGTATGATTTGATTCCGATTCTTCTACTTTGTATCACATAATACCTGTATAACAACAACAAAAACGACAAAAACACAGGTAAATCTGACAACAAAAGTTATAATTTGTATTATGTTATTTATTTGTATTTATTAGATTTTTATATGTTATTTTACTATCATTTAATATTTTTAGATAAAATTAATCAATAATATGTATAAAATGTGATAACATTTTGTTATAAATTTAACATATATCAACTATTCCCCACTTAGCTTTTGATCGTCCTCGAGCAAAATAAGCGATAAATAATAGATACATATTCATAATGAAAACAATATAATTTATTTAGACTAAATTTTTAATTTAGTAAGGTATATCGTCGATATTTTAGTTATATTAATTTTATCTATTTAAGATTATTTAAGAAGATAAAAAGTGTGTATAATTCAATAAATTAGTTATAAAATATTATCTAAAATGAAATTCTACATGAATTACTTAATAAAAATATTTAGAATAACTTTAAAATCGCCATTGCATTTAATTATTGGAATCAAAGACTAAGTCAAGTAGTTGGCAAAATGGCTTATAACGTTCAGGTTCAGGGTGTTTGGTTAATCGAAGGATAAGAAAGGAAAATCGAAAGAGATAGAAGCAAGTCGTACGTACTTACACCTTCAACTTTTGATCAAAAAAAATATCTTGATTAGTAACATCCTGACACTGATTTAATGATTTTTTTTATTATTATTATTATTATTTTTTTTTTTTTTTAAACTAACATATCCGAACTTATTGCCAGAATCGACTATTTTTCAAGCGTCATGAGGTGAGAACTAATATATTAGTACCCAACTATTCCAAGAATAGCAACAATTGATACAAGATTGCCTTCCAAATAATATTTATTCCAATCTCAGCTTATACCACTTTTGTATTTCGATGTCGTCACCGCTATCCATAAGCACATACTATACTTGCGGGATTTCAAAGAAATGTAGACCAATTTAAGTTAAGGGTCGGTTTTATCTAGTTAATCATAATGGCTAAATTCGAGTGAGGTCTTGATCACTCTACAAGGGTGAGTGGGGACAAAATTGGAAATTATGTTTGGGTAGGCTATTTAGCTCTAGTTAATCAAAGTAATGCCAAAATCTCATCATTCTAGTCCGATTCCAATTTCATACTTGTCTTGAAATGAAAATTATTCTAAAATTTTATTATAAGTGATTCTTTGTCCAATTCCATAAAAAAATATATTTCATACTATTTATCTAGATATACATACTTAATTTCTTGTTAAAATCTAAAATAGATATAAATAATATGGAAATAATATATCAAGCTTACTTTACTTAATTAAAAATTTGTTCTATCAAAATATATCATTTTTATTATAATAATTATATATTATTTCTTTTATTTCCTTGAGGATAATTAAACTAAGTGTATAAGTATTTGATATATTAACTTCATTTTATTTACTAACCTAACTCCATTCCCCACTAATGGTCGTCATCGTCCGATGATAAGTGAGTGCAATAATTGGGTAGAAAATAAAAGGAATGATTTTAATTAAGGTGATACGAGTTTTTCTTATAAATTATTCATTTAGAAAAGAAAAGATTACAACATAACATTTTTATTAAAGGAAATATTAATATTACACAAAATATAAGGACATAATTAAACAAACTTATGGACTTAAAGGAAATTCTTAAACTAAAACAACTTAAAAAGAACTTAAAAACTTAAAAACTTAAAACATCTTATTCCACTTATAAACCAATCACTTAGACTCCTCCCATCTCACACAGATGAAATGACCTCTCTAATCTTCTTCTGTAGATGAACCGCTTGGTACATTTACTGGAAGCAGACCTAGAAGAGGTTGACGAGAAGGAAAGATCTCATCCGAAGCATTCTCCGGAACTCCCGCAAAACGGATACAGAGTTTAGAGATCAAAGACGCAAACGGCATCGGTTGACGAAAATTTCGTCTACCAAGAGCAAAGTTGATAGCCGTCTTGTGGATCGGGACTCTCCCAGTCAATAATAGCTCCAATCGTAATAGCATCTGATGATGACATCTCATCATCGAAACCTCGGAAAAGTCCAAAGTTTGAAAAACTCGCGAATTTATAAAATGTTTCGAGGTTGAAGATGAGAAGCAGAGTGAAGTGGAGACAACATGATCACGGTTGTAATTTGGAAAGAGAATTTGGAAAGCTTGGCACATTTATCAATAACACCATGAATCGTGTCCAAATTCCACCTGCGATTCATAATGACTATTTGGGGTAGTTTGGACGGGAGGTATTTGAAAAGCTTGATTGATGATAAAAGAGTGAATGGTACAATACAACCACGGACACGCACAAAGCGTGTCGATCACTGGTAAACAGTCGCAGACAGAGCCGCATAAAATTCTCGAACTAGAGTGACATTGACCTTGCCTCTTGGTGTGCGGACAAAACGATCCCATCCACCTCCTTCAATAATACGGAGAAATCCCCATCTGGTTCATTTTTTGAAAGTTGAGACCTTTCTCAAGTAAAATAGGGACCCGACCGAAATTGGCTAGATAACGGTCGTGAGTGTTTGGTGCGGATAATTATTAGGATCGAAAAATAAATGTTGAATATCCGGTTTCATCATTTGGGTACAATCGGGAGAGTAAGCATAATCAAGGAGAGGAATGATTGGACATTTTCTACCGTTAATCGGTAGGTGAAAGAGAGGAAGGGTATCCTTCTAAGATTGCAAGGTATGCTATTTATAGGTAAAAATTCGAGCGAGAAGAGGAAAAATTCGTTTGATGTCATAAATAGATTTTCCGGCGTAAACCGGTGTGTTCGCCTACGCGGAATCTATTTAATTCTCATCGAAATAAATACCCTATATATATATAATTCAAAGTCGGTGATAACCCGGCGTGAACGGAATATACCAGCGTCATTGATTTCACTATTCACGGATGAGTCTAATTTGTGTGTTGATGGCCGAAAATTTTCAAAATCAAACAAAATAAAATACATCATTCATCAAAATGTTATAAATAAATTATTACCAAATAAATTCTTACTTAACCCGGGAAATTATTAAAAAGTGCACTAACCATTGAGTGCATCAACCAAACGATCAACGTTAAAATTTCTAGTGCCAAAACAACATAATGAAAGGAAATAGTCATCAAAGTACAAATGTTTTTCCAATGATAAAATTTTAACCAGTTTATTCGAAGTCTTCAAAATTTAAATCATGCGGCGGCTGTGACATGGATTGAGTCGAAAGCGCTCCAAAGTCGGAAGTTGAAGTCGTGGTATAGAATGGATCTTGTGAGCGCATGGTAGACATAGTAACCGAACTATCGAATCCAAGCGATCCAAAACCGGTAGTGGCCAATTTGAAATCGAGCGTAATCTCCAAATCTGAAGTAGCGGTGTGACACACGGAAACATACCACCGACATACTAAATCGACCGGAAGTAACTCGAGTGTAGGATTGAGAGGTAGGAGGCGAAGGAATCGGTCGAACCTGTGCCGGTAAGGTATAGGGATCCGCTGCATCGAGGCGAGATCATCGGACATCTGCTGCATGGTGGTCTAGACCTCTCATAAAAGCTCACGACCTCTAACTCCCACTCTAATATCATTGGCCCATTGCCTGACTCGGTCGAATCCTAACAGCATATTAGTCTGACTTCTATCAATTGCACTTAGAATGGCGTCAGACTGGTGATAACTCTGACTCTGCACAGGCTGCCTAGAAGAGGATCCAAATAGGGGTGGGATTCTAGTACGAGGATTTGCTGACGCTGTTGTCGGTTAGGATTATTATAATCAAGTTTACCAAAGAGTTGCGGGGCAAGTCTAGGACCTATGATTGGGGTATCGCAGAAACAATTTTGTCACCGGTAAGGTGGAACTCGCCATCCAGGCACAATGCGAGAGATTAGATTTGGAAATGGCATGTTTCTTGCGGAATACTGAGCATGAGCAAAATCCCAAACCTTATTGAAAATCAATTTTCCTAGATTGACCGGAATATCCTTAACTATTGCCCAAGCAGTAATGACATCATCTCTACCAAAAGCACTGACATGAGTAGATGGAGTGACATTATAGCCCAGAAACATCTTAATAGCTCTGACATCCTTAATACAACCCCCGTATGCAAACCTATTATCAATCCACGTCGCAGATGGGTCGAAGGCTTGTTGAGCTTCATAAGCCTTAGCTTGCAAAACACTAGGCTGGATTAAACCCCAAACAGAATAATAATCTTCCTCATCAGGAACCTCGGGAATGGCAAAAATGCATTAATGAGTAGTCGAGTAAAAGGACGGTAGCATTTCTAAGAGAAACAGAGGTCAAAGGGCCTTCATCTAGACTCATACAAGGAAATAATCGAATAAAATTCAGCCACCATCGTGGCATTACACAGGTCAACACGCTCATGGGCTATCTCCATCCACCTCTATTCTCAAAATTTCCTCCTTGATTCAGTCCTAAGGCAAGTAAAATCTATACCCGTTCTAGCAAAGATCTTGGACATTTTGAAAAATATCTATCAAAAGCGGCTACGGCCGCAGGATCAAGTGCGCTTTTCTTAAAGGATATGGCCTCTTCTCTCCATTGCCGAGGCCTAGGCTCATGCACAGTACTACAGGTGGTATGTCGATTTTCTTTTCTTACTACCCTTTTACGAGAGGAAGACTCAGCCATCTACGATTGTGGTATCGACAACAACACCAAATACAAATAACAAAAATTAATATTAAAACAAAATGAAAACATCAACAAAAATTGATAAAATTGATACTTAAAATTATAAACTTGATAAATAATTATATTAGATGATTACGAAAATGTGAGGGATGTAGAAAACGTGGGTGGCGGAAAATATGTCACACTACGGAATTGTGTGCTTAAGCGAAAATCACCAACTTTGAGTGTAATGTATTAAATTTGTAGTGTGTGTGGTAGAAGAGGTATTTGAAATAATAAAAATGGAGAAGAAAAGAGGTGGGTTTTATGGTGTAAAGAGGTGGGGAGAAAAGGGAGGAAGGGTATTTGTTAAGAAAAAAATTGGGGAGAAGAAGAAGAAAAGAGAACCGTAGAGTTAAGTTCATTTAATTCCGGCGTGGACGGTTTAGTCAGTCTCACGCCGGGTTATTAAAATCCGTTTTTTTTTTTTTTTTTTTTTTTTTGTATCATAAAAATATTTTTATAAAATCCCAAAATCATTTAATGATAAAATAAATTACTACGATATTTTTTTGTATGATAAATTCTAATTATATCATATAAACCATATATGATAAAAATAAGTTTATCATAAATTTTTTTATAAAATCTTTGAAAATAAAATTCAATCTACTTCTACTCCTATCATCCTTAATTCTTCGAGATTTCTATAATAGCGGTCCATCAACCTAATTCCTAGGAATGATGCGTTTGAATTCTCTCTTTGTTGTCCATCGGGATTTTCGGATAACCACCTAGTCGTTCCCATCTTAATTACATTCAAACATTCATCCTGGGATTTGGTTGTGCTTTCCCCACATTTTCCATTGTGCTCACTCTTTCCTGATTCTACACCTTAGTAGGAATCTTGCCCTTCTCTTTATAGCACTTCTCGATTTCCCATTACAAAGATCTCTTTCTAATTTTACTTATCAGTTCTTTATTCAATTTAAAAACTAAGGTTTCTATTTTAAAGGCAACATCTTTATCTAAACCTAATTTTAAAAGTAGAATAAAAACTTCTATTCTATCTATAAAAGGCATTCCAGTTCTTTAATGTCTATCCGGTAAAAGACTAAATTACCTAAAATGTATTTTAAACGAAAAATAAGAAAGAGTGTACACAGAATCGCTCGATTTGTGGTGATAGCAAAACGTTTCTTTTTAATCTGTTGGAGGGTCGCTCAGGTACATAACCTCTCTTGTTAGAGGTATCCCTTCTTCTTTTACAAATAACTTCACTCTGTGACCATTGGCTATAAAAGTTGTGAATCCATCAGTTAATTCTATAGCTCTCGACTTATAGATTTTTGTTACCTCATATGGACTGTCCATCTTGATTTAAGCTTACCTGGAAACCACTTCAAACGTGAATTATATAAGAGTACTCGATCACCTACATGAAACTCACGAAGATAGATCCTCTTATCATGGAAAGATTTCGTGCGTTCCTTGTAGATTCGAGCATTTTCGTAAGCGTCGAGACGAAACTCATCCGTCTACATTAATCAAGTAATCTATAATCACCAATGACCTTTGGATCAAAATTTAGAAATTTAATAGCCCAAAAGGCTCGATGTTCTAATTCAACAGGAGATGACAAGATTTACCAAAAACTAATTTATAGGAGAACAACCAATTGGTGTTTTAAAGGTCACATTCTATATGCCCATAATGCATCATCTAGTCTTTCCGCCAGCTTTTACTGATTTGACTCTATAGTTTTTCCACGATTCTTTTTATTTCTCTATTAGATACTTCTACCTGTCCCACTAGTTTGTGGATGATATGGTGTACCAAGTTTATGTTTTACACCATACTTCTCAATTAATTTTGTAAATGGACGGTTACAAAAATGTGATCCTTGGTCACTAATGATAGCCCTAGGAGTGCCAAATCTCGTGAATATATTCTTTTTAAGGAATTTTAACACTACTCTAGAATCATTAGTGGGAAGAGCTTCAGCTTCTACCCATTTGGATACATAATCGACCATCACTAAATGAATTTCTTACCAAAAGATGGAGGAAAGGGGCCCATAAAATCAATACCCCAGACATCAAATAACTCACACTCCAAAATAGGTTGGAGAGGCATCTCGTGCTTCTTGGAAATATTTCCCCATTTCTGGCATGACTCACAAACCCTTGCATAGTGGTGTGCATCTTTATATAGAGTAGGCCAGTAAAATCCACTTTGCAAGACTTTGTAAGCGGTTTTCCACCCTCCATGGTGCCCTCCAGCCTCACGATCATGGCAAAATGATAGTACACTTAAAATCTCATCATTGGGTACACATTTTCTAATTATACCATCTGAACATTTTCGAAAAAGATCTGGCTTTTCCCAATAGTAAAATTTTAAATCATAAAAGAACTTCTTTTTCTGTTGCCATGTCCAATGAGATGGAATATACTTACAGGTAAAGTAGTTAACAATATTACCGAACCATGGCGAGCTTTCTTTGGATAAATTACCAGCTTTAAGTAGTTGCATTCTTGGAGGAGCATCAACCATGAGGAGTTGTTCATCTGGAAATGAATCTTTGATCTCTTGTCTTCCTCCTTTTCTTTCTTCAAATTCCATACGACTCAAATGGTCTGCTACTACGTTTTCCTTTGTCCCTTTTATCTTTAATTTCAATGTCAAATTCTTGAAGTAGCGAGAATCCATCTAAGAAGACGAGGCTTCGTGATCTTTCTTCTTTAACAAATATTTTAATCTTTGAATGATCAAGTATAAACAATTACTTTGGAACCTATGAGATACGATCGAAATTTTTCTAATGCAAAGATTACGACCAATTGCAGTTCCTTTTCGGTGGTGGCGTAATTAAGTTAATTTGTGTTCAAGGTATGAGATGCATAGTAGATTGCCTTAAGTACTTTGTCATGGCGTTGACCTAGAACAACTCCGACGCCGGATCACTAGCATCACACATAAGTTCAAACGGTAAGTTCGATCTCAGTGCGATTAGAATCGTGCGATTACTAATCGTGCTTTCAAAGTTTCAAATGCTTCCATACATTTATCATCAAACTTAAAAGGTACTTCTTTTTCAAGCAAATGATCGAGAGGTTTAGCTATGCGTGAAAAATCTGCAATAAATCTTCTATAGAAACCCGCATGTCCAAGAAATCCTCTCGAGTTTTCGAGTTTCTTGGTGGAGGTAACTTTTTAATTACTTCAACTTTGGCTTTATCTACCTCAATACCTCTTTCGAGAAATCGATGACCTAAAACAATACCATCGATACCATGAGATGACATTTTTCCCAATTTAAAACTAGGTTGGTGTCTTCACTGGCGTTTAAGCACGCGTTTTAAGTGTAGAAGACATTCTTCAAAAGAATCTCCAAAAACGCTGAAGTCATCCATAAAGATTTCCAAAAAATTTTCTACCATATCTGAAAATATTGCCATCATGCATCTTTGAAATGTAGCTGGTGCATTACATAATCCAAACGGCATTCTTTTATAGGCAAAAGTTCCATATGGACATGTGAAAGTCGTTTTTCTCTATCTCCCTTTGCAATAAATATTTGTAAATAACTTTGAATAACCATCCAAGAAACAATAAAATTTATGTCCACTTAATCGTTTCTAACATCCGCATGCGATGAATGGAAGTGGATGATGGTCTTTCTTGGTATGCTCATTCGCCATTTAAAATCGATGCACATTCGATATCCTGTGACTTCCCTTGTTGGAATCCATTCATGTTTATCATTTTCCTTTATCGTGAATCCGCCTTTTTAGGCAACTACTTGAGTAGGACTTACCCACTCACTGTCAGATATGGGAAAGATTATTCCCATTTCTAGTAACTTAATAACCTCTTTCTTGATTACTTGTTGCATATTTGGGTTGAGACGGCGTTGTGGTTGGATACATGGTTTAGCCTCTTCATTCAAGATGATCTTGTGTACACAAATCTCAGGACTTATTCCCTGAATATCTGCAACTGTCCATCCAAACGCTTTCTTATGTTGTCTTAACATTCTTAACAACCGATCTTCCTGTGACTTGGTCAACGATGATGAGACAATAACAGGAAGCAAATTATCATTTTCAAGAAAGGCATATTTGAGATTTGCAGGGAGAGGTTTTAATTCCAGATTCTTTGGTGGCTCCTCTACCGAAGGTTTCAATATTGGGCCATCCAGTTCTAAATCTAAATAACGATGCCATGGACGTTTTTCAAAAGAACTTCCGGTGTCGATATAAAAAATGATTTCTTTCTTTTCTTGGCTGTCTCCTTCATAGATAGATAAGGCTAAACATTCTTCGAGCTTATCTTCAAAATTTTGCGATTCAAAGATCATTCATATACATAGAAGATATGCTTTCTATGAATGAACATGATTCTAGTGATTTGTATGGATGTTTCATAGCCTTAAAGATATTAAAGGTGACTTCATCTTCATTGACTCTTAAAATTAATTCGCCTTTTTGAACATCAATAAGAGTTCTTCCTGTAGCTAGAAATGGTCGACCTAGAATAAGAGGTGCTGAAAATCCTTCTTCCATTTCCATGACTACAAAGTCAACTGGAAAGTAAAACTTATCTATTTTAACCAATACATCTTCAATGACTCCTTTAGGACGTTTAATAGACCTATCGCCATCCGGAGAGTCATCTCGGTGTTTTTAAGTTTTCCTATTCCAAGTTTCCTATAATCCTCAAAAGACATAAGATTAATGCTAGCTCCGAGATCACAGAGTACCTTTTAAACAGAAACCCCAATCTCACATGGGATGGTAAAACTACCTGGATCTTTTAGTTTAGGAGGAAGTTTGTCAGAATATCTTGGAACATTCTTCGTTGAGGCAGATGTTCTCATATTCTTCTAAACGTTTTTTGTTCGAGAGAATATCTTTAAGAAACTTGCCATAAGTAGGCATATTGATTAGTGCTTCTATGACAGGAATATTGACATTCAGGTGACGAAATGTATCAAGGAAACGTGCATACTTTTTATCCGTTTTCAACTTCTTAATTTGATCTCAGGTGGGTAAGGTAAAGACTTAAGGTCAATAAATTCAGGTTTTGCAGTTATGCTCTCCTTACCTTTTTCCTTAGATAGCGATGCTTCCTTAAATGTTTGAGCATCTGGTGGTCTCCATGTGTCATGATTCTGTAATATCTTCCTTGAAATTTGTTCAAAATCCTTCTTTACTTGTTCTGTTGGGGTATTGCTACTCCCTAGCAGTCAGGCTATAAGAATTAACCGTCTTTTCTAACATGTTCATTGAATAAGGTTCGTAGATCGCTAGCCCTTGGATTTTTCAGTATTCTCGGGACTTTGATCCATTCTTCCTCTTTCATTTCAGTTTCAATATGATCATTACGACTTAAGAATTCGTCAATTATTATTTCTTCTTCTTCTTTACTGAATTCTGGTTCGTCCTTGCTTTCCAAGTCCTTTTCGAATTTATCATCCAAATCATCTTCTACTTCATTATTTTCGAGTTTTCTACTCCGTTACTTCCAAATATCCTTCTCTTCGGGTAATAACCAAGATTCACCTCTCTAGGGTTTCTTTCAAGTATTACTAGGTAATCCTCCCGGAGGTCTACTGTTTTTTCGTTCTCCTTCTCTACTCAAGTGATCTTCCATATTACGCACTGATGCCTCTATAGTTCTCATTCTCGTGTCATGCCCACTCATGGATGTTTTCAAAGTACTCATATCCTTAGTGGCGGTTCTATAGAAGTCATCATGGTTTCCATATTCTGAGCTTGGGTAGACATCACACCCATCATGTTTTCCATTAATTTTTCCCATTTGTCAACTCCTTCTACGGGCTGAGTTGAACTTTGAGTAACTGGTATACTTTGTGTGGTGTGTTGTGGGTATAATCTGGGTGGTAATTGCTGGTTTTGACTTGACGAATTTCCCTGGTAACTTTGGTTTTGAGTATTGTATGAGCTTTTGTATTGAGCAGGATAGGGTGGTTGTCCTTGCTTACTTGGGTTTTCAGCCCAACGAAAGGTAGGATGGTCTCTTTTAATGGCATTGAATGAGTTTGAATAAGCATTATTCAAATTCCTATGCTGTTGCAGAAAACTCACTTCTTCCCTAGAATATTCTTCGGATTCTTCTATTCCGTTATCATTATTCGAATATTCAGTTGATAATTTTCCTTCTGAGCTAGAATTCTTGTTTCCTTGTAAGCCATCAAACTTTCTACTAAGATTTTCCAGATGTGCTAAAACTTCTGAGTTTGATGTAGATTCACTTACAAATGCTACTTTTCTCGTACTGGAACCTGTTTCCCACATTCGGTTATTCTTAGAAATTTTCTCAATTGCATCATAAACAACTTGTGCTTCACTCATCATCAAAGAGCCTCCACATGCATGATCAACATCAGCACGTGAGTCCTTTCTCAATTTACGGCAAAAAAGTTGGATTTGCATGTCAAGAGAGTAACCGTGATCGGGACAAGCTCTTAACAAACTTTTAAATCTTTCCCACGATTTCCAAGTGTTTCCTCGGATCCTTGTCTAAAATTAGCAATTTCGACCTTCAATTCCAAATTCCTACCTGGCGTGAAATATTGTTTTAGAAACTCAGTTTGAATGTCCTGCCAACTTGTCAACGAATGATGTGGGAGTGACATAAACCAGTCTCTAGCTCTTCCTTTTAATGAAAAAGGAAACATCGACATCCTTGTCAATTCACGATGAGCACCTTGGCTCTTGGCTTGGTGTTGCACAATTCTTCAAAAAAGATATAGTGATGATGCGGATCTTCGTCATCTTCACCAAGAAATTGAGCTCGTGTGTCAATCAAACCAAAAGATGGGATTTAATTTCAAAGTTATTTGCTCCTTCATTAGGTAGACGAATTGGATTGTTAGTTTCATTTCTTCTCAAAGTCTGATCACAAATCGGTCTTGGGTTTGGTGGGTTATTATTATGATGATTATTCTGATTTCGGTTTTGGTTATTCCGATTATTGGGATTCTGGTTATTGAGATGTGGTGGTGGTGGTGGTAGATTTTGTAACGGTGGATTAAGATTATTGAGGTTTTGTCCATGTCCTTGGGCATGAACAAGCCCCTTGTTCAGTGGTGTTTCTTCATTTGGCCTCGGCCATTTCCTTACCTTGAATTGATGATTCTTGGGAGATATGTCTCCAAGATGTCCTTGGCTGGTTTGGCCACGTCTATTTTCTTCTCTTAATTGTCTTTCGTAAGTATTTATATCCGGCTTATAAGGAGTAAGTGGTGCCTTACCCGCCGGGTCATCAACTACAAAAATAGAAAACAACACTAAAAGCAAGAAAGTGGCTACTTACCAATGAGGTAAGTACCAAAGAAACGAAAAGTAGAAATGAGATTAAGAAAAGTGTTGACTTATTCTCAAGAGTTTTGAGCTAATATAAGTAGTAACCATAGACATAATAAATTAACATCGCTTATTCCCGGCAACGGCGCCAAAAACTTGATCGGCTAAAACGGGTGTCCAATCTTACCGGCGTGTACCGGGTCAATTGTAGTGTAGTACGGTGAATCAAGTGTCGAATCCTCGTGGAAAAGAAAATGTAATTTTAAAATGTGGTTAAACACCAATTAGCTATTATTATCTTGATCTAAGTCGCAATTCTTTTAATTAGAGCTATTCAAATGATAAATAATTAGATATTTATATAGATATAGATACCAATATAATAGATAGTTAATAAGAACTAACCAAGACAATGTTATTGAATTATGATCTCTTTTAGTTTTAATGGATGTGACCAATCTTCTTGTTGAAGTGTAATTGATTATGTGAAACGGTATACTCCTCAGCTAACAAATTCCCCTCATACGAGTGCACGAATTCATTCTATGCCTCCTCCTTGGTAAAACCGTAATTAAACCTAATGAATTGACATGATAATCTCTCGAGTATAAATATTCTATCCCGGATAAGAAAGAGGGTTCCGTTTGTCGACGGCCAATTTTACCTTCCGGTCTTTCTACCCTTTCTCATACCCTAACGTCTCTCGGTCGGGTTCATGATTAGGTTATGGTTCCGCCCATCATCTTGGTTAATTACGTCAATATAGACTATCAATTAGTTCAAGTAGAAAGAGATTCATCGATTCAATTTTTAATCATATTTTAACTTAGTCATCATCCATTTCCCTAAAAGAGAAACATTTTTCAATTACATGTCTTGGCTAGTTGTATAATTAGCCTACATACATTATTACTAGTAGATAAAATTGAAAAAAAAAAACAAACATAATAATAACTTATAGAATATTACCAATTATAATTGTTGAAGGGAGGCTTCGTCCTCTGAATGTCACAACAGTGATAAATTCAACAATCTTCAATAATTATTCTTACTATTACAACATTATTACTACTACTTTTTAGGCATAATGCCTACTGAAATAATATTTACAGAGAGTAGATAAGATAGGGATATATATATATATATTGGTATATTTTTTCATACCTCATAAATGAGGTATTTATAGGCAGAAATCTCTGGTCCGGCGTGCGCCGAAACTGATCCGGCGTGCGCCGGATTAACCGATTTCGAATATCATGTGTCAGACGCACATGGGGTAACATGGGGTAATTATCACATAATCCGGCGTGAACCGGTTTCTTCCGGTCTGCGCCGGGTTTGTCTCGCCACTTGATGATTTTTGTATGATTTGATTCCGATTCTTCTACTTTGTATCACATAATACTCAGATAACAACAAAAAAAAAACGACAAAAACACATGTAAATCGACAACAAAAGTTATAATTTGTATTATGTTATTTATTTGTATTTATTAGATTTTTATATGTTATTTTACTATCATTTAATATTTTTAGATAAAATTAATCAATAATATGTATAAAATGTGATAACATTTTGTTATAAATTTAACATATATCAATAATCAGTTACCAACTTTTGAAGATAGATTAGAAGAATGCTTAACTCTGTCTATCTATAAGGAAGATGAGAAAGACACCGAAATGAAAGAGATAATTCTTTCTCTAGATAAAGGAAGTTTTACTCTTAAACCATCATGGCATAAGTATTTGGAATTAGAACTAGAAGGACCGGTTCTTAAACCATCTTTGGAAGATCCACCTAAGAACTGGAATTGAAACCGTTACCTTTAAATCTGAAATATGCTTTTCTTGAAACTAATAATCTATTACGGTTATTATTTCATCATCTTTAATCGAGCAACAAGAAGATCAATTACTTAGAATGTTAAAAAGCATAAGAAAGCTTTTTTGGATGGGCGATTGCCGATATTCGAGGTATTAGCCCTGAGATTTGCGTTCATAAGATAATTCTGAAGGAAGATGCTAAACCTTGTATTCAACCGCAACGCCGCCTCAACCCAAATTTGCAGTTAATTGTTAAGAAAGAGGTCATTAAGCTATTAGAAATGGGGATAATTTTTCCCATATCAGATAGTGAATGGGTTAGTCCAACTCAAGTTGTACCAAAGAAAGGAGGTTTCACAGTGAAAGAGAATGAAAAGAATGAATGGATTCCAACAAGAGAAATTACTGGTTATCGAATGTGCATTGATTTTAGAAAACTAAATGATCATACTAAGAAAGATCATCATCCACTTCCATTCATAGTTCGGATGTTGGAGCGTTTAAGTGGACATAAGTATTCTTGTTTCTTAGATGGTTATTCAGGATATTCTGAGATATTCATTTGCAGCCAGGGGATAGAGAAATAACTACTTTCACTTGTCCTTATGGAACTTTTGCTTATAAAAGAATGCCGTTTGGTTTATGTAATGCACCAGCTACGTTTCAAAGGTGTATGATGGCTATATTTGCTGATATGGTTGAGAAATTCTTATAAATTTTTATGGATGACTTTAGTGTTTACGGAGATTCATTTGATATTTGTTTGTTACACTTAGAACGAGTGTTACAATTTGTGAAGATACCAATCTAGTACTAAAGCGGGAAAAATTTCACTTAATGGTATCGAAGGAATTGTTTTAGGACATAGAATCTCTGAAGAAGGTATTGAAGTTGATAAAGCTAAAGTCGAGGTAATTGAAAAGTTACCTCCACCGTTAATTTAAGAACCCTAAGAGGATTTCTCGGACATGCAGGATTTTATAGAAGATTCATTGCAGATTTTTCAAGAATAGCAAAGCCTCTAAGTCATTTACAAAAAAAGGAAGTACCTTTTAACTTTGACAGTAAATGTATGGAAGCCTTCGGACCTAAAAGCGAGGTTGACTCATCGCACGGTGCTAGTAGCACCAGATTGAGTTTGCCGTTTGAGATTATGTGTGATGCGAGTGATTTAGTTTGTAGGAGCTGTTTTAGGTCAAAGGTATAACAAAATTCTCAAAGCTATCTACTATGCATCCCACACATTAAACGTGACTCAACTTAATTATGCAACTACTGAGAAAAAAGAACTGTTATTGTAATTTTTCCTTAGATAAGTTTCGATCGTATATTGTTGGATCTAAGGTAATAATTTATCTGAGATCATTCAATTTGAAGTATTTCTTGAGTAAGAAAGATGCTAAACCACGTCTTCTTAGATGGATTCTCTTACTTCAAGAATTTGATATTGAAATTAAAGATAAAAGGAAGTGAGAATGTAGTAGTGAGATCATCTAAGTAGAATGGAAAATGGTGAAGAAATTGGGAATGAAATTAAAGATTCATTTTCGATGAACAACTATTTAGAATAGATACTCCTTCAACCATGCGAGTTATTAAAGAATAGAATTCCTTCCAAGGAAACGTCACCTTGGTTTGGAGATATCATTAATTACTTAACTTTGTGGTTATATTCCGTCTCATTGGACTTGGCAATGAGAAAAGAAGTTCTTTTATGATTTAAAATTTTATTATTGGGAGGAACCAGACCTTTTCCGTAAATGTTCGGATGGGATAATCAGAAAATGTGTGCCTGATAATGAAATTTTAAGTGTTTTATCATTTTGTCATGATCGTGAGGCATGAGGTCATCATGGAGGTTGGAAAACTGCTTTTAAAGTTTTACAATGTGGTTTTTATTGGCCTACACTATATAGAGATGCTTATAAGTATGTTAAATCTTGTGAATCTTGTCAAAAATGGGGAAATGTATCTAAAAAACATGAAATGCCTATGCAACCTATTTTAGAATGTGAATTATTTGATGTTTGGGGTATAGATTTCATGGGACCTTTCCCTATATCTTTTGGAAAAAGATTTATTCTTGTAATGGTAGATTATGTCTCGAAATGGGTAGAAGCTGAAGCTCTTCCAACTAATGATACCAAAGTTGTCATACGATTCCTTAAAAAGAATATATTTACCAGATATGGCATTCCGAGGGCTATCATTAGTGATAGAGGGTCACACTTTTGTAATAAACCATTTACTAAGATAGTTGAAAAATATGGTGTAACACATAAGTTAGGAACGCCCTATCATCCATAAACCAAGTGGGAGGTAGAGGTGTCAAATAGAAATCAAAAGAATCGTGTGGAAAAGCAGTTGATTCAAATCGTAAAAGCTGGCGATTAAATTAGATGATGCATTATGGGCGTCTGAGCGACTTTTTAAAACGCCAATTGGTTGTTCTCCTATAAGCTAGTCTTTGGTAAGTCTTGTCATCTCAGGTTGAGTTAGAACACCGAGCCTTACGGGCTATAAAATTTTGAATTTCGATCCTAAGGTGTCGGTGATCATAGATTGCTTCAATTGATGAACTAGAAGAATTTCGTCTCGATTCTTATGAAAACGCTCGAAACTACAAGGCACGCACGAAATCTTTCCATGATAAGAAAATCTTTAAGCGTGAGTTCCATGTAGGTGATCGAGTGCTTTTGTACAATTCACGTTTAAAGTTGTTTCGTGTAAGCTTACGTCAAGATGGACGGAGTCCATTTAAAGTAACACGGGTTTACAAATCTGGAGCTGTTGAACTAACTGATGGAAATACAACTTTTATAGCCAATGGCCATAGAGTAAAGTTATTTGTGGAGGAGAAGGAATCACACTTGAAAGAAGAAGTAATGCTCTTGATTGATCCCCGACAAATTGAAAAGCGTAAAAATCAAAAAAAAGAAAGCGAACCGAAATCACCGAATACCAAGGTGCTATCTATCTTTACTCTACTTTTCTGTGTTTTTATTTATGTTTAAACTTTTTTCGTCTTTTACCGGATAGACGTAAAAGAACTGGATGCCTTTTTTAGATAGATTAGGAGTTTTTGTTTTACTTTTAAAATTAGGCCTAGATAAAGATGTCGCGTTTTCTATAGAAGCTTTAGTTTTTGAACAAAACAAGAGATTGTTGAGAGAGATTAGATTGGAAGAAGTTTGTAATGGAACATCAAAGAGTGCGATAAAAAGAAGGGCAAAGTTTCTGAAGAGATGCAGAATCTGTGGAAAAAGTGAACATGTTGGACGCTGTGGGAAAAACACAACCAAATCCCAGGATGAGTGTTTGAATATTGTTAGGAAGGGAACGATTAGGTGGTTATCCGAAAATCGATGGAATTCGAAGGATAATTCAAATGCTTCGTTTTTAGGAGTTAGGTTGATTGAACGTTATATCAGAACTCTGGAAGATTTAGAAATCGAAGAATCAGGAACCCCTTAAGTTTCGAGTCTTTTCTTATGTTTTATTTTATAAAATTTTCGCATAACTTCTGAGAATTTTATAAAATTGGATCTTTATGAAATTTGAGGAGTTTTATAAAAGTTTTTTTAGTTTTAATTTAGATATCTTATAAGAGTTAATATAAAATTTTTATAAGCTTTTTATTAAGTGTTATGAAGATTTTATTAAATTTTTAGAAATTGTTATAAAATTATAAGATTTCTTTCAAATTTTATTTCTAAGATTTTATTAAGTTTTAAAAAAAAATTATTATAAACTTATCTTTAAGATTTTAATTAAGTTGTATAAGAATTTTTATAAGTTTTAATCAAAAAAACATAAAAAGTAAAAAATCGGAAAAGTGAAAAAAAATGAACACGGACCGATCCGGCCCTGAACCCGGACCGAGCCGGGGTCTAAATGGATAAAAAACGGGGAATCCCTTTTCTTCTTCTTCTTCCCTAATTTTCTAAACAAACAGCCGCACCCCACACCAAACCCCACCACTCGAAAATTTTTATCAATTCTTCCACAAAAATTCACCTCTCACACTGCCACTACTTGATTTCTTCCTCTTTTCATCTCTTCTCTTCTACACAAATTTAAAAAAATAAAAAAGGATAAAAAACGAGCTACATTCTTTTCCGGCGACTTAACAACTTTTCCGGCCTACTTTTCAACGTTTTCTTCATATTAAGGTATTATTTAGTTTATTTAGTTATCAATTTCAGTATTTTTCATAATTTTTAGATTAATTTCAAATTACGATTTTTGAGTGTGTTTGACATTTTTATTTTTTGTTGTTTTTGTTGTTGTTTTTGTTGTTGATTGGCTTTACCAATATCGTAGAATGGATGAGTCGAGTAGGAGAATCTCTAAGAAACGAAAATCAAACATTCCTATATCAACTCCGGTCGTAGGCACAATAATTTTATCATCTGAAGAAGAAGCCGTAAGCTTCAATAAAACAGCATCACCTGAGGCTAAGAAAGCGTATGAGAAAATTTATAGTAAATGTGATGTGTTGGTTGAAAAAGGTTTAGATTTGAATGACTTAGGAGATGAAGTTAAAGATATCTTTAGAAAACGACAGTGGTTAGAACTAGCAGCCAGAAGAGAAGGGGAGATTAATACGACTTTAGTAGCTGAGTTTTATTCAGTTTTATCTACATTGTCACAAGATGAGCTGACTAAGTCGCAAACTGTACCCCTAAGAGCTAGAAATATTCCTTTTAACCCTGAAGTCATAAATGCAATTCTAGGAGTTGAAGTTTTTCCTGATGAGGAGGATTACAGGGTAGTTTTGAATTTAAATGATCCTGCGAGTTTTGAGCAGATCGCGCCGAGAGCTCAAGATACTTTTGACCCAATCTTTGTGTGGGTTGAAAATAGATTTAACTACAGAAAGTGTATTAGAGGGTTAAGGGCGATTAAAAGATTCATTAGCCACACTCTCTACCATTCTAGTAAACATACTGCTTATGGAAAGGAAGATGTTTGTATCGCTTGGGCGATGGTAAATGATGTTAAAGTGGATGTTGGAAATGTCATGTTTAAAAGAATTTTTGAAAGTATTGTCATCGCCAGACCAGTGAGTCATTTGTACTTCCCTTGTTTTATCTCAGATTTATGTCGTAGGGTGGGAGTACCAGATAATCGAGTTGGCTTGTTACCGGTTGATACACCGGGTTGTTCGTCTACGATTTAGATAGTCGGTTGGTGGTTAGTTTATAATGTTTAAGTTTTAATGAGTTAAGTTAAGTTAAGTTTGAAGTTTTTTTTTTTTAGTTCGGTTAAGTTTATGTTGTTCTTTTAAGTTTGTAATAATCTATCTTGTTTAATATATATATGTTTCAGTTTTTTTAAGTTGTTTGTTATTTATATTAGTATACGTTAAGTAAGAAAATCAAAATAATAACGATAATAGATAATTTTAATTCTATTTTCAAACCTACTTATTTAATACTCATTGAACATCGGGACGATGCCACTTCCTAAGTGGGGAGTAGAGTTAGGTTAGAAAATTCATTAAAATTTTTGAAAATAGTTATAAATTATAAAATTATCAAAATTTTTCTTTACTTATTTTTAATTTTTAGATAAATTAAGTAGTTAATATATAAATATGAATAAAGAATGATATAATTTGGAAGAATAAGTTTTTAATTAAGTAAATTATATTAGATATATTATAATTATATTTTATGTCTAATTTAGATTTTAATAAGATTTTAAGTTTATATAATTAAGTACTTAATATTAGATATTGTTTTCATGAAATTATATAAGTATGTTTATAATTATAAGTCAAATTTTTAGAATCATTTTATTTTCAATATGAATTATGAGTTTGGAATTGGACTAGGGATGTCGATTTTTGGCACCACAAAAATATAACTATAGCCAAATAGCCTACCTAAATAAATTTCCAATTTTAGTTCCTACCTCAACCTTGATTAGAGTGATCAAGACCTCACTCGAAATGGCTATTGTGATTAACTAAGAAGTAACCAACCTTTAGCTAATTTTGGTCTACATTTCCTTGAAATTCCGCAAGTTTGTACGTACTTATGAAAAGAAATGAAGACATAAAAGCTAAGTTTTGGTATATGCTGAGATTGGAAAAATTAGATAAGTATTAGTATATTCGATCTTACCTCATGACACTTGCAAGATAGTCGATTTTGGTAATAAGTTCGGATATATTAATATTCTGAATTAAGAACGAAGCACCATATTTACACAGAATTAATCAAACACCAGGTATCTTCCTTATCTGTGATCGATAAATTAAAAATAAAAAGAACATATCGGTTGTAGCTACCAATGATTTGAGTGAGTAGGGTATTATCTCGAAATGTCCTATATCACTATGAGGTAATTAAGCTCCCGATTGCCTGATGATAGTAGTCCAGCTAGGGTATTATCTCGTAATGTCCTATTGCTGGAAATGAAGGCACAAAATGAAAAAGAAAAAGTCGAATCAAAAGATCTCAAGAATGATTACAAGTTTAAGGAAACCGGACTTGTAATTTTCGATCGAAAGAGTAGTACTCCGATCAATCTTGATGAAGCAATGCTTGTAAGTTTGATTTTCTACACACACTCACGCTTTTAGTTCTTAATTTGAAAAAAATAAAATAATAAATGCTATTAATCGATGATTATTTTTTGATCAAGAATATGAAGATGTAGGTACGTACGACTTGCCTCTTTCTCTTTTTGATTTCCCTTTTTTCCGATTAACTAAACATATTTTTGTCGACTACCTGACCAAGTTTCTGATTCCAAGATTTCATAATAGTTGCGATTAAAAATAATTCTAATATTTTATCTATACTTATTAAGTATTACATGTACAATTTCATCTAAATAATATTTAATGTTTAAGTTATTTAAGTTATATACACTTTCTGTCTTCTTACAATTTAAATTAGAATAAGTAATATATTTATAATATTGACAATATAAATTACATTAAAAATTATAATCTGATCAATTATATTATCTTTTATTACTGCTTATTTTTGCTCGAGGACGATCAAAAGCTAAGTGGGGAGTAGTTGATATACTACTTTTATATGATTAAATATACGTTATATTATTATGTTTTATCAACGAATTCTATATAAAATATATGAAATTATGGTATAAATAGTATGAAATGTTAATCTTTATAGTTTAGAGTAGTTAGTAGTAATAATAGTAAAAATTTATCATTTTGTACCGATTTTAGTAAATCGGAGTGTCGTGTCAGATTTACGTGGGTATTTGTGGTATTTTATTGCAGATTTATAAACCAAAACCCCGAGAATCGACATGATGAAGTATAATCATATCTCTGGAAGGATTTAGAGAGTGTCACGAGCTTAAATGGTCAATCGAATTGCTTAAGTGGTCAATCGAAGTGGTCAAGTGGCTAATCGATTCGATTAAGTGGTAATCAAGAAATCTCTTCGACAAACGAATGGCTCATCAAAACGACATTATCTGAAGAAGAGTCCTTCACGAAAGTTGTAGATTTTCCCGAGAGCTTTCCGATGCCTCTTGAATCATGATTTTGGAGATCCGAACTCGAGATATGAATTCTATAAGTTATATATAATTATAATTATAATTATCACCGCACATGCTGATTGTAATCAAGGCGGTGGAATCAATCATTACACCGGACCAGTCCGGCTTGATCTCGGACCGGTCCGGCCCCAAGACTTTCATCTATATAAAGGAGCTCATTGCAACAGAGCCGAGATGTACCAATATATATATACATCTATATATATATCTTCTCCTCTTATTTTCTTTTTAATTAGTAGTTGTTGTAAATAGGCCTTACGCCAAAAATAATAATCTCGTAGTATCGTTGTAATGCTCGGGAAATTATCGGAAGTTCGGTGTTGTTGAAGTCGTTGTAATATCCGGAAGAGTACGACTCTGATTCAGCATTTGTAATCGGGTAAATTTTCTAAAGTATTTATGTTTGTTTTTATCTTTTTCGTTGTTATAATGTTTTTAGGCTAACTCTAATAACTAGCCAAAGTTATGTAATCGTTTTATTTCGATCTTTTCGGTAAAGGAATGCTGTCTAATTAAAATTGACTAAAATTGAGTTAATTGAATCTTTTTCTATTCTGTAACGTATTGATAATATTCGGATTGACGTAATTAACCAAGATGAATCGCACCATATAACCTAACGATGAAACCCGACCGAGAGAAGTTATGATATGAGATAAAAGATAGAAAAAACCGGAGGGTAAAATTGGCCGTGCGAAAGCGTGACAACGGAATCCTATTTCCTACCCGGGGGCAGATTTGTCTTGGGAAAGATAGATCTTATTAAAATTGTGCTCGAGATCATAATAATGTTAAAATCAACAGTTTAATTAAAACTAACACCGGAAAGTTAAATCGATCCGCCTGACAACCGGAGCCTTTTGAATAACATCTACCGTCTGACAAACAGAATAACCTCTTTTATCCGGGGTAGATTTGTACTCGGTACCTGTTCAGACTAACTGAGATTAACATGGGGCAGTTGTGGAGATTGAACTGATGACAATGACATATGACAATTTCATACGCTCGTGTGAGGAGGAATTGTTAACCTCAGGAGTGCACCGTTTCATTTACTCAATTGGACCTAATATAAAAGGAATGATCGAGCACATTCCGTTTACTGGAAAGGATCGTATAATTCAATTATATAAACTTTGGCTAGTTCTATAAACTTATCTATCTAAACTATATATTGGTATCTATATATTTATATCTATATATATGTTTTGCAATTTATGTACATATATATATATATATTTATATATATATATATATTATATTAGAATAACTTTTAAATTACGCATTTATTTTATGTTCAGTAGAATAGTAGTAATCTGTGTTATAAAATTGCGGTTTAGATCGAGTTAATAACAGCTCTTTGGTGTTTAACCACACTTAAAAGAATTACCATGTTTCCCTGAGGATTCGACACTCTGACTCACCATACTAGCACTACAATTTGACCCGATACACTGTCGGTTAAGGACTGGTATTAGCACTAGAAAAGGCCACATCATCTGCTGAACCTAGGTCTGCTGATTCTGAGCCTGCTGATTCTCACCTTGCTGATTCTCACCCTGCTGATTCTGAGTCTGCTGACCCTTAGCTGGTTTTTCATTTATCAGATTCTGACTTGGATAAAGCTGATCATTGTTTGCTTCCCATTCCCAGGTGTTTAGTTCATCAAATACCATATCTCTGCTTGTAACAATCCTCTTTGTAACTGGATTGTATAGTTTATAAGCCTTGGACTGATCACTTATCCCAAGAAAGATGCATTTCTCACCTTTATCACTAAGCTTCTTCCTGTTACATTAGGGATATGTGCATAGGCAATACATCCAAATATCTTAAAATGACTTACAGTAGGTTTGGTTGCAAACCATGCTTCCTTAGGTGTCATGTCTTTTACAGAAAATGTAGGGCTTCTGTTTAGGATATGTACACTCCAATTAACAGCTTCAGGCCAAAAGGTTTTTGGCACATTTCCTTGCATCAGCATACTTCTGACCTTGTTGAGAATGGTTCTGTTTTTCCTTTCTGAGACCCCATTCTGTTGGGGAGTATATGCAGCTGTCAATTCCCTTTTAATGCTATGATCAACACAGTACTGATCAAACTCATTTGAGCAGTACTCTCCACCTCTGTTAGACCTTAACCTCTTTATGGTCTTCCCTGCTTCATTTTCCACCTGTTGCTTGAAAGCTTTGAATGCACTGAACGCTTTTAACTTTTCCTTCAAAAAACTGATCCATGTCTTTCTAGATAAATCATCAGTAAAAGTCATAAAGTACCTGATTCCACCATTTGATTTTGGAGTGATTGGACCACACAAGTCTGAATGAATTAGACGTAGCACTTCTGTTGCTTTACTTGCATTTCCTTTAGGAAATGGCAACCTGTGTTGTTTGCCTAGTGTACATTCCTCACATACTTGTGCTTGAGTGTCTATTTGGGGCAAACCTTCCACCATACCTTTCTGTTGTAGGGTCTTTAATCCACCAAAATTCAAGTGTCCATACCTGAAATGCCACAACCAAGATGAATCTGTATATTTTTCCATTAAACATGACTGCATAGATGTTATTTGCAGTGGAAACAGCCTGCTAGCATTCATTTTGATCACTGAAATTGATCATTTGGTAGGATCATAAATTTCACACACTCCCTTCTTGATGGTGATTTTATAACCCGTTTCCTGTAATTGTCCAACACTCAACAAATTGCACTTCACGTTAGGCACATACAAAACATTAGAAATGGTTTCTGTAAATCCATTCTTGGTTTTTATCTTGATATCACCCTTACCTACAATCATTACTGCAGATTTGTCTCCAAAACTTACTTTAGAGTGATATGTGTCATTTAAACTTGAGAAAGAGGACTTATCTCCACACATATGATTACTACAACCAGTATCTACATACCATGTATCTGTAGATGCTTCATAGGTTGAATGAACAGCCATAAGTAAAGTTTTAGTATCACCTTTTTCTGTGAAATTTGAGATCTCTCCCTTGGTCTGTTGCCCCTTTTGTCACCTGGCAGCTTTGTGTAGCGTTCCGATTTGTAATGCCCAAATTTATGGCATATGAAGCATTCCACCTGGGATTTTCCATATCCCTTGCTTCTGTGATCAGTATCATCTCCTGATCTTACAGTTTTGGATCCATCTCTGCCTGAGTTTGAATCCCTGCCACTGCCTTTGCCTCTGCCTCTTCCTCTTCCTCTTCCTCTACCTTTGAAATTAGTAGAGGTTGTGGTTTTCAATGGCTGCTCCTCATGATCATTGCTCCTTGTCATCTTCTGTTCATGAACCTGCAATGATGCTTGCAGTTCATCTAGTGACAGTGTGCCTATGTCTTTAGATTCTTCTATAGAACACACCACATAGTCAAACTTGGGGCTTAGTGACCTGAGTATCTTTTCCACAACAGCACATCATCCATTTTCTCTCCAAGAAACCTCATTTTGTTGCAAATCTCCATTGTCCTTGCACAGTAGATTGTAACAGTTTCTCCATCCTTCATCTGTAGAGTCTCAAAGTCTCTCCTTAATGCTTGGAGTTGTGACCTTTTTACTCTAGCATTCCCTTGGAATTTCCTCTTCATAGAGTCCCATATATCCTTTGGAGGTTTCTTTACAAAGAATTGTCACCAGGATTGATCTATCTATAGTTTGGAATAGATAGTTCTTAGCCTTCAAGTCCTTGAGTTTCTTGCCTTCCAATTCAGTTTTATGTGCTTCTGTGAGTGTACCTGTTGCTACAGGAACGCCATTTTCTATAATGGTCCAGAATTCCTTTGATCTCAAGAAATTCTCCATCAACATGCTCCAATGGTCATAGTGACCATCAAATTTTGGAATGGCAGCTTGGACGAAAATTTGTTTCTGCCATGGGATCACGTTCACTTTGCAAAATGATTGAGATTATGGCTCCGATACCACTGCTAAATGTATTCTGAGTAATGTAGTCAGAATATTTGGAGGAATGAAATACTTTTCATTAATCAAATCTAAGCTATAAATAGCCAAATTACAATACAATAAAATAAGAGAAAATACTACCAAAAGTGTAGCCTACAAAATAAGGAAATGGAGATCATGGATTAAACTAACTCCTACATGTTCCCATGTACTAACTACTTGACTAGACTTAGTCAAATTCGAAAAATAAAACAAACTAAGACTTTATTTAATTTAAATAAATCTAACATCTACTGCAAGTGCTCTTATTCGGTGGTCAAATCATCACCATCTTTCCTGAACAAAATCATAGCTTTCGCAAACACTTAGCTGTGTGAAACCAGAACCTTTAAATCTAAACCATTCAAATCATTGTCTTGATTCATTATTTTAAAGTTAACTCTAAATTACTTATGACACTCTTTAGAGCTTTGAGGAAAGAGAAGTAGTAAAGGGGTTGGCTACCTAAGACGGATTTCCTACATCTGAATTTTTCCTTCTTTCCAGATCAATTTTGCTTTCCACATGACTATTCTTTTCTTACATTATTGATACACTCCTCCCATATCATTGGCCTTGGGCTTTTGCCATCTCGCCCGAGCCCTGAGCCGGCCGTGTGAGTCGAGCACTGAAATGTTTGAAATCGACTCATTCAAAATTCAAGCAGTATCTAATTCAAGCCTATCGATCTTGAACCGTATCGAACCAAAGCATTAATTCATGTATAAATTTCAATCCGAAATCAAACGTGTTAGAACAATCCTTATGTGATTGAATCACATTATTCCCGGATCGATTATGCTAAATTATTGAGAAACAGAGAACGATATTAATCTACAAACATACCTGAATCCATAGCAGCGGAAGACTCTGTAAATGTTATAGGATCGATCTTCCAGATCTATACACCTCCTATTTCTTGTCAGAAGAACCATTTCGTATTCTCTGTATTTTTCTCTTGTGATAATGGGGGTCAAAAGAGAGTAGGAAAGTGTATGACCTAGGGACCATAACCCACCCTTATATAGTAAAATATTTAATAGGTCTTTCCAATTTCACCCATCATAAAATTAGAAATTACCTCCGAGTTTCTACACATTAAAGGTCCACAACCTAGCGATACGTTACAGTCCAATAATTATAACCGTAGTAGATCACTTTAAAACGGACTAACATTTATTGACAGTCTACGACATAACAATTATTTCACATATAAGCCCAACGTTGGATATATGATCCAACAATCTCCCACTTGGGCTATATGTGTAACTTTATAATTGTATGTCATAAGATAACCGAATGAGCGCTCAACTTGGCTGTCATTACAAAACGTATCAATAACAATCCCATCCATCAATCCCATCAACATAGGATCAAAGCGGCCTTCGTCACATCTATCGTGACGGGACCCATCAATGATCACATATGCTAATAAAACTGAATGACATGGATCATGAAGTGGATGCATAGCATGGAAAATAACATGACATGTGATCTTAACATGTATATTTCCAACTGGTCCACCTTAATCTTAATGAGATCAAAACCGTATATCGAGATCAAAGTGTGAAACATCAAAAAACTTAAATTTCTGTAGAAAGAACTGTAACTTTAACTTAACCTTAACTTTAAACTGAATAACCGAAAAAAATGTGTCTACGTCGAAACAAACATTATCAACTACAAACTCCCACAAAACCTAAGCATCCTTAACAGACATGACACCCATATGAGCAGTATGCTCAAGAACATCTTGGGTGGTTGTCCCTTAGTGAGTGGATCCACAATAATGGAGTTTGTCATGATAATTTCAAAAGACACCCTTCCACTTTGAACTCTATCTTTAACAACTAAAAATCATATATCAATGTTCCCACACATTGATGAATTCCAATCATTGTTGGGATAAAACACCACGGAACTATTATCACAAGAATAAATTTTCCGCATCCATATCCCATCACTAGTGGCTTCAAAAGCCCCGAATTTTGTCCCAAAGTCAAATAAGTCATAAGTGTTTGCTTAGCACTTTCAGAAAGACAACTTCTTTTCACAAAAAGAAGACATATCCTTATGTGGATTTAAATGTATCTTTACATCCACCAATATCTAAGTCAGTATACCGAATGATCTCTAACTTTTCTGACTCCAGATATGCGAGCATCCTATATTTTGTTTTCTATAAGTACTTTATAACCTAATAGACTGCAACCAAATGACCCTTTCCAGGATCTTTTAAGAATCTGCTCAACCTGACTGAAATGTACACAATAACCAGACATGTACAAACTTAAGCACACATTAGACTCCCAATAAATATATCAAAGGGAATCTTCTGCATTTCCTCCTACTTATATCATTAGAAAAGGCACAGTGAGACTAAATGTGTCTCACTTAGGCACAGGGGTACCATGTGGTTTACAATCCAGCATGTCGAATCTCTTAAGAAAACTTTATCGATATAGTCTGTTTGTAATGATCCAATAATACCTCAGGGATAACCCCGATATACATGGATCCCGAAACTGAACTTGTGTCAGCTAAATCTTTCAACTCAAATCCGGACGAGAGAAATGATTTAGTTTAACACTCTCAAAATCTATATCGTTACTAGTTATCATCAACATGTCAAACCAAGAGTATGAACCTACTTCCACTAAACTTATGGTAGATACATTCATCAACCGAATTTGACTCTGAACTAGAGACAATGATTTGATGAAATCTAACATACTATTGACGGGAAAACTATTTGAGTCCATAGATGGGTTTCTTTAGTTTGCAAACCATATTCTTTGCGTCACCAAATGCAAAGTTTTCGGAAGCGCCAAATCAATGTCACCACTTGATAAACATTGTCTTTACATCCATCTAATGTAACTCATAATCCATATGAGCAAGTAGAGCCATAATTATCCAGAAAGGGCCTTTCAATGAAACCAGAGAGAAAGCCTTTTATAACACTCATTTTGCATAACCTTAATCCACTTACGAGAGTTGGAGCTTTCCATGGCTTGAGGAACGGTAAATGGATCGTTCTCTATGATGCCATGATCCTTATGCTCAAAGAGGTAAACAATATAATCATCCTGAATTGTTGACCTCATCTCTCTAGTAGAGTGCCTAAGTTGTGGTGCCAATGATTTCTCATGTGGCACCTCATATGCTCATGTTGCTCCTATATAGGTTCTTGAGGATGTTGAGGTTGCCTAATTGGAAGTTCAAGAAGAAGTTCAAGAATATTGTCATAAACCGTATCTAGCAATAGTATACATCCCATTCGGGAATAACAAATTGTTACCAATCGCCCCTTTGTAGGGGAGAGTCATGGTAGGCTCTTCTTTAAAGACAATATTTTATACCTTATCTTCCCCCCCCCAAACTCAATATCCTCAAGGAACCTTGCAGATCCCATCTAATAATCAAAACAAAAAAACAAAAAAAAAAAAAAAAAAAAAAACTGGAAGTAGGACCATAGAACTTAAAACCCCTGGATCTCTTGAAAAAAAAGACCACATAACATAACAATTAACCAGAGTCTAATTTTCTTTCCTTTGGCTTTTAAGGCCTAACCTTAATTGGACAACCTCCAATATGATTACACTGAATACTGGGTTACCTCAGTCCATATTTCATATGGGGTTTTGGTTACTGTTGTAGTGGGTATTTATTTAGTATAAGCTGCTATCTTTAATTTCCACAGTGACTGCCATTTGTTCTAAGGAATTAGAAGCAAATAATCGTCTATGAATGTGATACTTTGTTGCTGAACATTCCAACATACCGTAGGGAATAAACAGCAAGTGACCATACGCATCAATTCTAAGACGTACTTACAGCAATCATATACCTAATCTCCTTATTTTGGTTTGTTATACCTTGATACAACCTACTCAGACAAGATCATCTGACAAATCAAGGGGACCAAATGTTCCATCTGGCACAAGCCTTTATATTCTCTTTCGAGAAATTTTCCAAAAAAATGCTAATGCCAAACCATATAGGAACCATCATTAGTTAAATTTGATTTGTGCCATGAAAACTAAATGCAGAGTGTTATTAAAGATACAATGTTATCTACCAAATCAAGTTTATCACTGAAAAGCCAAATGATTAGATTATATTTGATCTGAATCCTGGAAAGACTAAAGGTATCATCCTTAATTGAACAAGAATGTCATGATTTGTCCAATCAAGAAATGAAAAGCCGAATTCCGCCATAAAGACGGCCTGATAAGTCTCTTCCAAGTCTAGAAAATGTTCAATCTTTGGCAACAATCCAGTGTCCGAATAGCTTTAAACTTTACTGCATTAGCATCACCCACAAAGATGTATCTTTCAACATCAACTGATGATCGATAATGCTAGTTACTCTGCATATACACGCTCAAGTGAATAGTTGCATCAGAATCTATCCATCAAGTGTGTTCAGGCACATAAATCAACTCAACCCCTTAACAAACCCAAAAGGAAAACTTAACTTTATTTGCTCACTTAGCATGACACTACAAGCAATCTTTCATTGTGTACCTACCTATTGGCATAAAATACAACCAATATCCTTATGTTGTCACTTTCGCCCTTAGTGCTAAATGCTAGAAGCTTACTTAAACTTAAATTTTGTTGTGTCCTTACCTTTAATGGTGATCATACTTAGCATTTTCTGGTTGCCCGAATTTCAATCATTCGACCTCTTGCACTCAGTGGGAAATCATGTTCTTCAACTCCCACAATTCCTTATGTCAGTTATAACTGACATTTAATTTTACCATATTGTACATGAAGACAATGAATGATAAATTGCACCGGAAGGCCATCACAGATATCCAAATCAAATATCCGAAGTTGGAAATCATATGAGCCAATTCCAAAATGTGCCCCTAATGTTGCATTCAACATTAGCCTTAGTAACTTATAGAGATTGGCTAAGACATGACAAGTTGCCTCGCATTTCTCTTCATGGCATTGTGCAACTTTATTAACCACACAAAAATTTCCTTATTGGTCACCATAGTATTTATATCACTTCCAAGAGTATTTGGATCGGCTTCCCTAATGATCAAAGACTCAACCTATTTGATCACTCACATTTCTCAAGGTACAATTTATGACTGCTTGCACTATCCTGATTGAGAGGTTTAAGAGGATCATACCTAAATGTCAAGTCTAGATCCTTAATGCCAATGACAAGAACAAACTTGTTCTTTCTAACTCTGGAAATCATAGACAGTGGAGGAATATAATGCTTAACTAAGCAGATATATTTTAAAGCAGAATTTAAAACTAAATACAGATAACAACTTAATTGACCTTAAGCTCACGTATATAAGATCCGAAGAATATCCAAAGTCAAACAAATTATGATATATTTTCCCATCACATTAGTATCTCATCTTTGGACGATAATACTAACTCGTAATTGACATCTTGGCGTAGTGATCAAATACTGACAATAAATCCTGTCAAATAATAGACCAATCTTTGGACCGTATCTATTATCCACATGGAAAACAAATAATTGTCACGTATTTATTACCACATGTGTATTTACAATTCTGCCAAATAATATCTTTCCTTTGGGCCGAATACTATCCGCATGAATTAATAAAAAAAACACAAACCATTTTACATCCCACTGTGAATCCATTTCCACGTAGAGGTCACTTTGGCGACATATCGCTTCAACGAATCCACTTAGAGACATAATAAATGCTAATACCGCAATATATCAATATTTGATTTTATCGTAATGACCTTTAAATAAAATGTCTACGAAAATCGGGTTGCTTATTTCTTCGGATGTTACTTTAATTCCTTATATGGATCAATTATTAAATAAAAGATCCAGCTGAATTAAAGATCCAAAACATTAATAAAATAAAATAACAGTAAGAGAATTATTATCCAAATTCCCAAAAAACAAATATCGAGCAGACCACCATAAAATACTCAATGCCAGAAAATAAAGGCTGTATATTTCCGAATGCATTGATGTCCACGTACCTGCTTCCTTGCATAACGTTTGCGACAAAACATGAAAGGTCCTTTTTACGTTATGTTATACTACTCTTAATTAATGGGACTTAAACAAGCAAAATACACAGGGATCTAAAGGCTTTATTCAGCCTGGTAAAGGGACCATTGCCTTTCAGCAAATACATAGTATCAATTCCAACTTTGAAAAGTCGTCGGCCAAGCATATGGAGCAATTTGCTGTATTGGTTCATTCCATTCAGCGAATTTCTTCTTTCTTTTATTTTTATATTTTTATGTTTATTCTATTTAGACAAATAGCCCTTAAAAGAAGAATAAACCCTAATGCTCCTTCTAGCCGCAGCCGAGAGAATTCTTGTCATGGTAATCACTGATCAACAAACAAAAAACAACTGAAGTATTATAATACAACGAAGGTGAGATGAACCATATTTCCATTCCAAAGCTTTTCCCCGGTAATAACAAAAGTACCATAATAACTAAATAGACAATACTTGGATCTGTTGAATAGAACACGGAACGACGCCGACACCCAAACACAACAGATTCAAAAAACGGAAAAAAAATATATATGATTTCAGTTTTATGGAAGTTTAAAATTGGTTCTCGATAATTCAACATAACCTGCTCTGATACCACTTGTTAGAACAATCCTTATGTGATTGAATCACATTATTCCCGGATCGATTATGCTAAATTATTGAGAAACAGAGAACGATATTAATCTACAAACATACCTGAATCCATAGCAGCGGAAGACTCTGTAGATGTTGTAGGATCGATCTTCAGATCTATACACCTCCTATTTCTTGTCAGAAGAACCATTTCGTATTCTCTGTATTTTTCTCTTGTGATAATGGGGGTCAAAAGAGAGTAGGAAAGTGTATGACCTAGGGACCATAACCCACCCTTATATAGTAAAATATTTAATAGGTCTTTCCAATTTCACCCATCATAAAATTAGAAATTACCTCCGAGTTTCTACACATTAAAGGTCCACAACCTAGCGATACGTTACAGTCCAATAATTATAACCGTAGTAGATCACTTTAAAACGGACTAACATTTATTGACAGTCTACGACATAACAATTATTTCACATATAAGTCCAACGTTGGATATATGATCCAACAAAACGTACCACAACTTTTGGTTAACTCTTTTACACCTCTACAAGAAAGACATGTATTGTCATGATAAAAGGTTTAAGCTTGTTAAAATTGATATGAATTTGACTCAAATAAATGGATACAGTACGTGGTTAAGAAAAATGGACTGGTTTTTAAAAGATTTTACACAGACATTGGATCGGCCAAATCAAATTTTATCTTTAATTACTCGAACTGTACTGTAGCGATTTCCTTTCAAGTTTGTAAAGTAAGATAACTGGCTTAAAAAATGTTGCACTCCAATCTTCCCAAAAGACAAGGGGTGTGTAGACGCTCGTTACTCTTTCATTTCAATCAATCCATACTCAAAACAACACGAAATACAAAGCATTTACTTTATTCGACATAAAACTCGATAAAAGTCAAATAACATATATATTAAGTAGCGTTATTCACTGAAGAACAATAAGTACAAATATATTCATGTTCAAATGGACCATTAACTATCGTAAATGCGAGGAATTCAAACTTTTATAATAGATTTCTATATGCTCATCACATGGACGCATCATTTACCGTCAATTTAAAAGAAAATTTGTACTAACATATTTGGTGATGTATAAGGCTATAAAAATAAATGAACAGAGAGGCCAAAGCTCTCACAATTCGATTACAATTGGGATTAAATATATCAAAAAGCTTACTAGATAGAAGAAGGGTTTGGGTTTATATAGCCTAATGTTTAACACATCCAAAGACAAAAATACCCTCCCTTACATAAATAACAAAATAGACAAAAATAACTCTCATCTTAAATATTTCTTGCATCCTCACTAAATCATCCGGCTTGCCCGTTTTAAAGACCTTGACCTTCAAAAATTTAAAGACCTATAATTTTTGACCTTCAAAAATACCAAGATTCGCGATTCATTTGATTCGCTCGAAAGGGATCTCGAATAATTTTAGCTAGCTCTCACCACCACCGCTCGAACCTCGCCTATATATATCTTGTTCAACTTCGAACCCGAGCGAAACGGACATATTGGGCTTACACTCTACCACCACCTCCTCGCCATCTTGCTCAACGGACATATTGGGTTCGCAGTTATTTAGAGAAGCCAAACTCATATGATGAGACAAAACCATACATATTTGCAATAGCTATTTTTTTCAGGATATCTCTTCACCGTTCCCTCCGTAAGGTCGCAAACAACAAGTCTTCTGTATGACAGAAAAACGAGCTTTCTATCCACAACAGCAATTCCATTATAAGGAAAATATCTGATTTTGAAGTTGTATACAGAGGCTGTCCACAACTGTTGTGCACGATCTTCCAATCTCCAAATACTGATTTTGTTTGGAACAATCAGGAGGAAAGAAAGGATGCCATCAATATTTAGCAGATTGGTTTGGTATTGATCATTGCATTTAGTATTGAAAGGGACAGGACAAGGTATGACGATGAACACTTCGTTTACAATATCGAACTCCATGATATCATTATTATGACAACTGAATTTGTCCTCTTGTTCAGGTTTAAGCAACCAATAAAGGTAATTATTGAATAATAAAGGTGTTGCATTCTCCTCCATAACTCTCTCAAGGAACGGATAACTAATCGTTTTCATAGATGGATTGGGACCTAATTTAAGAACTTTGTATTGGATTCTTTTTGTCGATGCATTCCTGGATTCTTCTATTTTCCAAAGAGAGCAATACTCTTTCAACAAAGGATGAAAATATACTCCATAAATCTTACTTATCTGAAGATAGTAGGAAAGAGTTATCGTCACGTATTCATGACTAGGCCTTACTGGGTTTAGAATAAAGAAAATTGATTTCCCCTCATGTTGTTGTTGAAAGACAACTAAGCCACCATGAGAAAATAGAGGAGGGCTAGAGTAATGAATCCTTCCGGAATAAAGAGGAAACCTATGAACCGTTAACGTTGCTGTTTGTGCAAGTTCCCACCACTTATCAAGTGTAAACAAGTCAAATAACATAGAAACCCTCAAGTTGGAAACAAAAATAGTTGGAAAGCTGTTTTTCAAGTGTGAGTCCACAAAATCACGAGACAGTGTTAAATCTCTCAACTCCTGCAAACAAGCCTAAATCTCATTGCAATTTTAGCGGGGAGGAAGCTAAGAATAATTATGATTATTTCATCAGGAAAAAATCGTGTGCCATCGGTTTTGAACATTTTGTTGGTAACTTTTCCGCTTCGTAATTCCGTTTACGCAGACCTTATTAATTTAGAGGGACGTACGTACGTACCGGAGATGAATTCAAAGACTTACTAGCTTTAGAGAAACCAAGCAGCGCTATTATTCGGCTTCTTCCTGATCGAGTCCTAGAAAGCCGGCGATCAAATCAATGACTCCGATCTTTCTGTCAATTCCACTCATTTCCTTCTGCGCCTCAAACACTATATATATACAGCTTCGATGATGCCGATGCTTTAGAGTACCTTTTGAACGGCAATTGGTGGCTGCTGGCGGCTTGTTAGGCGGCGGTGATGAATTGCGATGCGTAGAGAAACGATTGTGCCTCCAGGTTAATTTAAGGTGGTGTACGTACGTTAGGCGGTGCTGCAGAGACGACTTAATTACAGGGTTTTTTTTTTAATTTTATAGGTAGATAGTTTTTTTATTATTATTATTTTTTTATATTTATAAATTAAACAGATTGTTGGCCCATGTATTTTTTTTTTTTTTTTTTTTTTTTTATTTTTTTATAAATTAGGGAAACTTTGTATTTTTAGAAAATCGTGTGGTTGTGATTTTTCAATTTTTAAAAAAGTGAAAAACGTGTATGTTTTGGTGTAAAAATGGCATATGCTCTATCACTCCCCATAAATTAAACAGATTGTTGGCCCATGTATTTTTCTTAGGGAAACTTTGAGAAAATATACCCGAAAAATAACATGTTTTGGTGGCATATGCTCCGTAAATTAATATTTGAAAAATATGCTTCGGTCATTTAACTAATTTTCGATCGGATTTGCCTAGCACACCACTCGAATATCAGATATTTTCATGGGTTTTTGTTATATTAATTAAGATAAGTTTTTATGTTTATCTTTTAGGAAAAATTAGGTATAAGTCCACTTTTCCTCCCTTAATTAAGCACTAATCCACACTCCTTTTTTTAGTTGCAATAAGGACAAATTTTTTGGTCATGGACCATTTTACCCTTATTTTCATTTCCTCTTCTTCTAATTTACTGAACGACAGCCGCTGTAAACCTTTTCTCTCAGGCGGTGATTTGCATATGCTTCGGCAAAGACAGCCGGGGAAGTACATTTCTTCTTCTTACTTCATTTTGTTTACATAATTTTGCTCTATGATATGTTGTAAGGATTTGAGAGATCTTTTCTCACGATTGGTTTCGATGCATGTGAAATGACAGCAAGAGTTGGTGTCACTTTCTTGGCTTTTTCTTGCTTGCCATTTACGTGGTTCGATCGGCGTAATATGGTTCTCCCTTTAATTTGTGAGATTTCATTATATGGCGCCCGGCCGAGGGGTTTCATTTGTTTTCTATTTTCTAAAAGAATAATTGATGCTGAATGAATGACTCATTTAATTAATTTGCTCTATTAAGTTCAAACCATTATCATGTGTATCATGTATGTATCTTTCAACTTGTCTTTGCATATGCAAAAGAATGAGAATGCACCTTTATTGTCTGCAATTTTTTTTTTGTTTTTGTTTGTATACCGTGTTGGTTTCATGTCTCCACTTCCATTTGATTGAGGAGGAGTTGTATACTAAACATATTGAAGCATGGACCATGGTAATTTGTATGAGTGTCTCTTGTCTGTATATGGGTTTTGTATTTTGGTAAATGGGATTAAGACGATTTTCTATATGGTGATGTTTATCCTTCTTTTGTACTTGATTCAGGTTTTATGTTGTTGAGGTTCTCCTTGCTTTGGAGTACCTTTATAAAAGTTATTTATGTCATAAGGATCAAACATTAGCAAACACAAGCATTGTGATAGTGTTAGTGTGTTCTTGTGTTTGAATGTGATAACGATCATCTGTCTGTCATGTGATCAATCGACATCATTCTTGTGATCTCGATCTTGTTGTGATGATCGATAATGACTTTTTCCCTTCTCTGAAGTTTGTTGACTGGGAGTTTTATTTTATTAAATTTTCATTCTCAAAATAATCAATCTTTCAGTTCAAAAGCCTGCTTCAAGAGCCTTGAGCAGTTTTGATTCAGCCAAAAATGGTGTTGAAAATATGCTAAGATGAAGCCTAAACTCATAAGTTTTGTCCAACAGGAAATTTTATGGAATATTAAAAAGTCTTCCAACAGGAAGGATATATCCTTCAAAAAAAAAAACAGGAAGGATATATCCTTGAATGTAAGTCAATGAATAATTAAAAAGTTTCAATAATAACACTGCAAAGAGGCTTTAAGGGGCGGAGGGGATTTTTTTATGCAAAGCCCTTCTCGAGTTTTAAGACAAGAACTAAACAATTGAAAAATTTACAAAGATGCTTCAATTTTATACAATATAAGTACTTATTTAATAGATTGAGTACAAACATATGTTTTGAGAAACAAACAAAAAATAAGAGTCAAACAAGAAGTTTTCACGTGGATCTGTAAAGATGATGAACTTATATATGTTGAATGGATTAGAAACTTGCACAATTAATAGTAGTATATTATGGAATAAAAAAAGCATAAATCTTGAAGACCCTTTAATCCAAATTCAAGAAAGAAGCCATGAAAATCAAAGTTTGCGTGAGTATTTGAAGAAGAAGAAGAAGAGGTATTATTATTATATGGAGGAGGAGAGAAGAAATAATTGAAGAAACAAAAAAGCAAGTAGGATTAGCAGTGCCATTACTAGGAGTTAGCATATTGCAGTATCACAGAAACAAAAAAGCAAGTAGGATTAGACTTACATTCTCACGACGTCGTTTCTTGTGTTTGAATGTGATCGCGATCAGCATTCTTGTGATCACGATCGACATCTTGTTGTGAATCGACATCGCATCATCTTTGTTGTGATCGACGATCGACATCGACATCGATCATCGTGTGTTAGTGTAAATGTTGCGATTAAATACGACTTTCAAATACTACGTCAAAAATGTATCAAACGCGGTCTCAAAATGAAGATAAAAAAAAATATGAACTTTGGTGAAACAATTTTGATGATCGGTGTTCTAAATCAAAAATTACGGTCGGTTATAAGAAAAAGCGCTCCAGTTAATAAAAATATTTTTTCGTCTTTCAAAATTTACGTCGGAAGGGTATCGTATTTGGGCTCAAATTAAAGAGCAAAAAAAAATATGAATTTTGGTGAAAAAATTTCGATGATCGGAGTTGTAAATCAAAAGTTACGGATATTTGAAAAAAAAAAAAAAAAAAAAAAACAAAACATACCTGAAGGCTGAAGGCTGAAGCAGAAAGGAATCACTTGAAGATATAAGTGCGTCCCTTCTACAAAGGGATAATTTTGTCCGTCTGAAATTGTTTGTCCTTTTTGTAACTAAAAAAAAGAGTGTGTCCTACTTATTCATTTTGTGTCAAAAAAAGGACTTTTGGCTCTTTATCTCTATCTTTTATTATTTCTTTATTATATAAGAGATCCATCGTAAGCCGTTTTCATGAGTTCCAATAAAACATCACTTCCGTGTTTAATTATTTTGTGCAGTGTTTTAGATTTTTTTAGAGTCGAGCTCAAACATGATTGTAGGCTCGTTTGTTTAATGAACAAACACGACCTTTCGTTTGCTTAACGAACGAACATGACATTGGTTCGTGAATGTTCGATTATGTGAGCGAACGTGCATATATAAATACATCAATTTACAGTAACCGTAACTCAAAAAAGAATAATTATTCATTAATCTTTTTTTTTTGCAAAAATTATTCATTAATCTAATTGAGATTATAGATTGATTTTATATAATATTTAGATATTTTTATAATAATTTTTGTTGTGTGATATATGTAATATATTAATTTGTAACTTGTTATTTTTGTATTTTCACTTTATGTTTTATACCTTAATGAACCGAACTGGAGTTGGAACTCGGAAGACAACAATATATTTAACGAGCCGAGCTCGAATAAGATTTTTTGTTCGTTTAACAAACTAACGAGCTCGATCTTGAACCACCAATACTCGGTGCTCGACTCGACTCGTTAACAGCACTATAACCATTTGAATAATGATAGAGACACAACGATGATCTCCACCGTTGATTAAAATGAGTTAAATTGATAATGATATAAATCTAACACGATCAATGATGGAGATCACCGTTGTGTCGCTCGTTGTGGCACAACTGTTATGCCTCTATCATTACTCATAACCATTTTAGATGACTAGCCACTACGACCAGCCCCACAGCCAAATCTGTACTTCGTAAGAGGATTCACTCTATCCAGCTATATAGTGTTGTAGCATAATTGAGAAGAAAAACAAACAAACAAACACATTAAACATAACTTATTAGGTTCAAAGAGATTAAGTCACTAAACATTGACAATTCCCAGCAACTGACACGTAAAGTGTTTGAATGGTATAGCTCAAATATATGTAATTCCATGAAATTACGAGTCAAGTCAAGGTGGTGAAATCTCTCCATCTAGTGGAAATCGAAATGAGCATTAGGGCTCACGCTAGCAATCGACGAAAATAGCTGTGCGTGCTTCACAATATTAGAGCATTAGGCTAATTTCGCCGAACACTTGACGTGCTTCACGTTACCCTCATTCTCTTGCTTGTAGAAATATGTCAAACATGAGGTGTGTAAAAAATTCTTGTCCAATAGTTTACTCATTCTGGGCCATGACGTAATTAAATTTTTATCTTCTGAAAATCTATGATTTTGTAGCTCCTTCGCTTCCACCATAAATATGCTTCACCCTTCAACTTGAATGCAACAAACTTACATTTAACAGCCTCGGGTAGGTTCACGGTCTCAAAATAGTCCTCGAAAGTATCGATCCAATCCAAGAAATCCAACGTACGAGAAAGAACCATCAAAGGTCGGTAATTTCTCTTCAGTCATGATGCTGCTAAATGAAGCAATTTTGCTTCCTTTGTGATTTTGTCGCTGTTGAAAACCTTTGCTGACTTCACCTTGTTTGGCATGAGGAAAGACTCGACCATTGTGATGAATATCAAGCTTGGCTTCAAAATATTGTATCTCAGCCCATCTGAATATCGATCCGGTTCTGGTACGAAAAAATCAAACTTCAAATCAAGCTTCAACGGAATATCCCATCGGATTTTCGAATCCCAAACACCGTCGCGGATCCGGCAACCTCCCTCGCACATTTTGGCCATCGACAAGCGAATGGAAAAACCTTAGCTCTGATACAAAATGATGTAGAAGATCTACAATAACTAATAAAACGAGTCAATCCAAGCTCAAAGTAGTTGATTCTCAAAAGAGAAATGATATCCAAGATTACAATCTAATCTCAACATAGATAACTTAACCTATTTAAAGGCTACAAAACTCATTTAGGTTAACACAATATTTAAAAAGCCCAATGGCTAACCACTTAATTAAGACATTAATAAAAGGACTGATAAATAATTTGATGTGCTACATCAAACTTACTTTTGGTTTGTGATTTTGCATGCGCTGTGAGACTTGAATCAAAGTTTTGTGATTTGGCATATATGTGTAGTACGTATCAAGTAGTTTGGTGCTTAAGTTGCAATTGCATTAGTTTGTTTGTTTGTTTTTTTTTTTTTATTTTATTTTATTTTATAAATTTCTTTTAGTGATTTTTCTTCATAATTTACACATGTTAGGGCTGAAAAATAACATCTTTTTGATGTTTACGTTTCGGCACCGGCAGTAAGAAAGAAGAAGCCAAAGAAAGTTGCACCAGCATTCATGACTCAAATACAGGATCACGACCATACAACATAAGAACTGTCTCAACCATATTGGGGTGTTTCTCTGATGGAAGTATCCACCTATTATCAACAAACCGTAGTGTAATTTTCATTAATGGTTGTTCTATGTGTGAAGTCATCCAAACAAGACTATTTTTTTTTTCCTGTGCTGATTTTTTTCTACATCAGTTTATATATATATATATATATATATATATATATATATATATATATATAGTATAGATCCAGATATATTTAATTTCTCCTGTTGCACAGATAAAAAACTAGTTGTATTAATATAAGCCAAAGGATGTATGAAAACTAATAACGTCAATAGCACATACAGACGATGGCGGTCAGGAAACCGAAAGGCATCCGAAGCACAAAACAAATATGAAAATCACACAGAATACGTGCACTAAGTGTAATTTATTTATTTTTCAATTTTAAGACGGTAAAACAACATCGTGTAATACAATTTTTTATTTTCCAAAAATCCACCGGATACACGGTGCCCCCGATCCCTATACTATAGGTCTCTACCTCTGAGTACAAAAAAAAAAAAAAAAAAAAAAAAAAAAAAGCCACTAAAGGTTAGTTGTCATGTATAACCATTTTAGATTACTAGTGGCTACGTCCAGCCCCACAGCCGAATCGGTACTTCGTAAGAGGAATCACTCAATCCAGCTATATAGTGTTGCTGCATACTTGGGGAAAAAAGAAAAAGAAAAAAACACTTAGGTTCAAAGAGTTTAAGTCACTAAACATTGACAATTCCCAGCAACGGACAGAAAAAAGAAAGTTGTTTCATAATCGTACGGACACGTGAAGCGTTTGAATGGTATATGTTATGACGGATCGATCAAGAAGTGATGGTGATTGTGAGTAAAGATAAAAAGATAAACAAGTAAACAAACACTGAAACAAGAAGAACACAGATTTAACATGGTTTCCGGCAATGTGTCGACTACTCCACGGACAAACGAGATTATTTTATTATCACCAGAAAGTTACATCAAGTTACAATTAATACAGACGGTATTTATAGCCTTGGGAATACAACCCTAACCGACTAAACAGCCAACCCAGTAAATGACTGAAATACCCCATAAGTAACTCGAACAAACATGCAACAGACGTGTTCCCCAAGTCTGCTGAGCCTCAGACTTGTCTTCAGTAGACTTGATATCAACAGGTTGATCAACCCTGCTGATGTGCCCCCAGCTGAACACCAGACTTTAGCAGATGCTTTATACATTGCTGACCAAAACATATTTCCATACCAGACTCAGTAGCATAAGTTTAAGTCACCATTACAAATCTCCACCTTGACTTCAACTTTATGCAAACTGACCAGATGCACAACCAAGTGCCAAAAATCCTCTTTGTCTTCAGATTTGAATACCTCAGCAGACCTCCACCTTCAATTTGAGTATTCCTGCATTCAGATTAATGACTTTGGATATTTAGCAAGTCCAGACACAACTGAAACTTGCTCATTGGAACTGGTTTAGTGAACATATCAGCAGGATTAACATCAGTGCTGATCTTTTCCACTTTAACCCTCCACTCATTTCTTTGAAAATGATACCTAACATCAATATGCTTGGTTCTCTAATGATGAACCTGATCCTTAGCCAAACATATTGCACTAAGACTGTCACAATACACCCTGGCTTGATCTTGATGCAAACTCAGATTATTGATTAGCCCTTTCAACCAGATTGCCTCCTTTGCTGCTTCTGTCAGTGCCATATACTCTGCTTCAGTAGTAGATAATGTCACTGTACCCTGTAAAGTTGCCTTCCAACTTACCACAGAATCACCCAAGGTAAACATATACCCAGTCAAAGATCTTATGTTGTCCACATCAGTAGCATAATCAGAATCACAGTACCCTGTGACATAACATTGAGTACCACATCCATAAATGAGTCCAACATCTGATGTACCCCTAAGGTACCTGAATATCCTCTTTACAGCTTTCCAGTGTTCCTTTCCAGGTTGAGCCATAAATCTGCTGACAACACTAACTGCCTGAGCCAAATCAGGCCTAGTGCAAACCATGGCATACATTAAGCTACCTACTGCACTAGCATATGAAACCTTAGACATGTATTCTTCCTCTTCAGCTGACTGTGGAGCAAACACAGTAGACATATGTAGATTTGGTGCCATTGGAGTATCTATAGGTTTGGCTGCTGACATGCCAAACTTGGATAATACCTTTTCAATATACCTCTACTGAGACAAGAACAACTTCCCCTGCTTCCTATCTCTATAGATCTCCATTCCCAATATTTTCTTTGCATTCCCCAAATCCTTCATCTCAAATTCAGCTTTGAGCAGATTCATCAGATCTTGAATGTCAGACTTGTTTGCAGCAGCTATCAGCATATCATCTACATACAGCACTAGATAGATGATTGATCCATCCTTCAACTTGTTGTGAGAAACATAGCAATCATATGAACTCCTGTTATAACCCTGCTGAATCATATAGCTGTCAAACTGCTTATACCACTGCCTTGGAGCCTGCTTAAGTCCATATAAGGACTTCTTCAACTTGCACACATATCCTTCTTTACCAGGAACTTGGAAACCCTCTGGCTGAGTCATATAAATCACCTTATCTACATCTCCATGTAGAAAGGCTGTCTTCACATCCAATTGCTCAAGTTCAACATTTTGATGTGCCACTATTGCTAACAACACCCTAATGGAAGTATGTCTGAACAATGGAGAAAATATTTCTTCATAGTCTACCCCCTCTTTCTGACTGAACCCCCTAGCAACCAAACGTGCCTTGTATATAAAACCCTCAACAGATGTCACTCCTTCCTTTTTCTTGAATATCCATTTGCAAGTCACCACCCTCCTGTCTTGTGGTTGTTTGACCAGATCCCAAGTCTCATTCTTCTGAAGTGACTCCATTTCTTCTCCCATAACAATAAGCCATTTGGATGCCTCAGAACATGTCACAACTTCCCTATAAGTGTTAGGTTCAAAACCATCCACTTCTTCAGCTACATGTAGTGCATATCCAGCCATATCCTCCTCAAACCCATATCTTCTTGGAGGCCTGATATTGGTCCTCCTAGCTCTGCTGAGAGCTATACCCTGCTGACCAACATCGCTAGCTTTGAGTTTCTGTGACTTCGATTCAAAGAGGGTGGCTTGATCCTCCTGCTCGGATCTGCCGATCGTTGATTGTCCCCCGCCGATTCCTTTAATTGTGAGGCTCGCTGAAGCTCCACCTGTTTATCAATCTTCTCAGTCTCAGATCCAATTTTAGATTTAGATGTGGCTCTCACAAATGAGTTAAGCATAGAGTTTTCATCAAAAACTACACTCCTACTGAGTATAACCCTATTTTCAGCTGATGACCAGATTTTATACCCCTTAACTCCATCTCCATATCCAACAAACACACCCTTCTTGGCCCTAGGCTCCAATTTGCCCTCACTGACATGATAGTAGACAGTGCTTCCAAAAATCCTAAGTCCAGAGTAGTTGGCTGACTTTCCTGACCAAACATCAAGTGGTGTTTTAAGTTTGATCCTAGCGTGAGGCCCCTTATTGATTAGTAGCAGGCTTTACTAACAGCCTCCCCCCGAAATCTCCTTGCTAGACCAGAATTAGAGAGCATGCACCTTGCCCACTCCAGAAGAGTTTGATTCATTCTTTCTGCAACACCATTCTGCTGTGGAGTATCTCTTACAATATGGTGCCTAGCAATGCCTTCATTCTTGCAAAATTCATCAAACTCAGACCAACATAATTCTAGTCCATTGTCAGTTCTAAGTCTCTTGATCTTCCTCCATGTCTGATTTTCAACCAAAGCCTTCCACTGCCTGAAGTTCTTGAATGCTTCACTCTTGTGCTTCATCATAATTACCCAAACCATCCTTGAATAATCATCTATAAAAGACACAAAATACCTATGACCACCTAGTGACTCCACCCTTGAAGGTCCCCAACAATCAGAATGGACATAATCAAGTGTCCCTTTTGTGATGTGGATTGCTTTTGGGAACTTGCTCCTATGTAGCTTCCCAAACACACAGTGTTCACAAAATTCCAGCTCCTTCAACTTATGTCCCCTAAGTAGATCAGACTTAGACATAATTTGCATCCATCTTTCACCTATATGACCTAATCTCATATGCCTCAACTTAGTCAATTGTGATTGGTGAACCTCTAATGATGCAACAACAACAGAACCTGATACAGTAGACCCTTGTACTATGTACAATGTCCCCTGCCTTATACCCTTCAAAATCACACTTGAACCCTTATAGACATTCACCACTCCATCTTCACCCCTGAACTTGAACCCTTTGCTGTCCAGTAGACTAAGTGATATCAAATTCTTGGTCATTTGTGTAACATGCCTAACCTCTTTCAATGTGCAGAATTTACCATCATGTGTCCTAAGTTGGATTGATCCAATCCCAACTATTTTGTAGACCTTGCTATTGGCCATAGCAATATGACCTCCATCAACCTGCTGATAGGTTGAAAACCACTCCCTGTTCGGACACACATGATAAGATGCCCCAGTGTTCAGAATCCACACATCTCTATGCCCTACTGACTCTAAAACTGCTAAGGTCAGATCTTCTTCAGAGTTGGTGTCTTGTTCTGCCAAAACAGCTGTGCCCTGCTGAGTACCCTGCTGCTTCTTCCTCTTTGGACATTCATTTTCCAATGTCCATGCTCCTTGCAGTAATTACAGATATACTTAGCTTTAGAACCCTTGGAATTCTTTTTGAATTTATTCTTTCCAGAATTTCCTGGCCCCCTGCTGACTCCACTGGCCACCAACCCAGCAGACTGACTATATGTTCCAGATCCAGATGCTTATGGCGTAACTCTCGAGAATGGAGTGATGACCTTACATCCTCCAATGATACTGAGTCCTTTCCAACAATAAAGGACTGCACAAAGTTTCTCATATGATGCTGGCAGTGACACAAGTAGAATCAATGCAGCATCCTCATCTTCAATCTTCACATCAATATTTCTTAAATCAAGCAATATTGTGTTCAGCTGATCTAGATGATCCCTCAGCTGAGTACCCTCATGCATCCTTAGACTAAATAGACGCTGTTTCAACAAGAACTTGTTGGTTAGGGACTTAGTCATATACAGACTCTCAAATTTGGACCATAACATCTCAGCAGTGTCCTCCTCAGCAACCTCTGTGTTAATATCATCTGACAAGAACAACATAATTGTTGAATGTGCTTTTTCCTCCAAACTGGCTCTCTCAACAGCACTTTCTTCTGTTGATTTAGACAAGGGACCCCATAATCCCTGCTGCTTCAACAAAGCACACATCTTGATCTGCCACAGACTAAAACTATTCCTTCCTGTAAACTTATCAATCTTAACATTTAAAGCAGACATCTTTCTCACCAGAAAAGCTTGTGTAGATCCCAAATCCTAGCGTCAATTATGACCTTGGTGCCAATCTACCTTGCTTAAAACAGATAAACATATTTCTTGATGAACCTAGACGCTCTGATACCAGTTTGTTATGACGGATCGATCAAAAAGTGATGGTGATTGTGAGTAAAGATAAAAAGATAAACAAGTAAACAAACACAGAAACAAGAAGAACACAGATTTAACGTGGTTTCCGGCAATGTGCCGACTACTCCACGGACAAACGAGGATATTTTATTATCACAAGAAAGTTACATCAAGTTACAATTAATACAAGCGGTAATTATAGCCTTGGGAATCCAACCCTAACCAACTAAACAACCAACCCAGTAAATGACTGAAATACCCCAGAAGTAACTCAAACAAACATGCAACAGACGTGTTCCCCAAGTCTGCTGAGCCTCAGTAGACTTGTCTTCAGTAGACTTGATATCAGCAGGTTGATCAACCCTGCTGATCTGCCCCCAGCTGAACCCCAGACTTCTGCAGATGCTTTATACATTGCTGACCAAAACATGTTTCCATACCAGACTCAGTAGCATAAGTTTAAGTCACCATTACAGTATATCTGATGAAATGTAATTCCATAAAACTCAATCCAAACTCAAACGATAGGGAATACAACGCATCCACTTTATTCGACAGAAAACTCGATAAAAGTCAAATAACATATCAACTAGCGTTATTCACCGAAGAACAATAAGTACAAATATATTCATGTTCAAATGGACCTTTACCTATCTTAAATGCGAGGAATTCAAACTTTTATAATAGATTTCTATATGCTCATCACATGGACGCATCATTTACCGTCAATTTAAAAGAAAATTTGTCCTCTAACATATTTGGTGATGTAAAGGCTATAAAAATAAATGAACAGAGAGACCAAAGCTCTCACAGTTCGATTACAATCGGGATTAAAGATATCAAAAAGCTTCCTAGATAGAAGAAGGGTTTGGGTTTATATAGCCTAATGTTTAACACATCCAAAGACAAAAATACCCTCTCTAACATAAATAACAAAATAGACAAAAATAACTCTCATCTTAAGTATTTCGTGCATCCTCATCTGGCTTGCCCGTTTGAGTGACCTTCTAAAATACCGGCGTAATGAGAGACCTTGACCTTCTAAAATACCGGCGTAAGGGGATCCTGTAATTAGAGCCAGCACTCACCACCACCTCCCCGCCATGTTGCTCAATGGACATATTGGGTTCGCATTTATTTAGAGAACCCAAACTCATATGATGAGACAAAAACCATACACGATTGCAATACATATTTTTTTAGGATATCTCTTCACCATTCCCTCCATAAGGTCGCAAACAACAAGTCTTTTGTATGACAAAAAAGCGAGCTTTCTATCCACAACAGCTATTCCATTTTAAGGAAAATCTCTGATTTTGAAGTTATATCAGAGGCTATCCACAACTGTTGGGCACGATCTTCCAATCTCCAAATATCGATTTTGTTTGGAACAATCAGGAGGAAAGATAGGATGCCATCAATATTTAGCAAATTTGTTTGGTACTGATTGCCTTAATGAAAGGGACAGGACAAGGTATGACCATGAACACTTCGTTTACAATATCGAACTCCATGATATCATTATGACAACTGAATTTGTCCTCTTGTTCAGGTTTAAGCAACCAATAAAGGTAATTATTGAACAGTAAAGGTGTTGCATCCTCCTCATTAACTCTATTAAGAAACGGATAACTAATCATTTTCATAGATGGATTGGGACCTAATTTAAACACTTTGTACTGGATTCTTTTTATCGGTGCATCCCATGATTCTTCTATTTTCCAAAGAGAGCAATACTCTTTCGATAAAGGATGAAAATATACTCCATAAATCTTACTTCTCCAAAGATTGAAGGAAAGAGCTATCGTCACATATTCATCACTAGGCCTTGTAGGGTTTATAATAAAGAAATCTGTTTTCATGTAAGCATAATATTGTTGTTCAAAGACAACTAAGCCACCATGATAAAATAGAGGACGGCTAAAGTAATCAATCCTTCCGGAATAAAGAGGAAACCTATGAACCGTTAACGTTTCTGTTTGTGCAAGTTCACACCGCTTATCAGGTGTAAAGAAGTCAAATAACATAGAAGCCCTCAAGTTTGAACAAGAATAGTTGGAAAGCTGTTTTTCAAGTGTGAGTCCACAAAATCACGAGACAGTATTAAATCTCTCCAACTCCTACAAACAAGCCTAAATCTCATTGCAATTTTAGCGGGAAGGAATCTAAGAATAATTATGATTATTTCATGAGGAAGAAATCGTGTGCCTTGGGTTTTCAACGTTTTGTTGGTAACTTTTCCGCTACGTAATTCCATTTATGCAGACCTTGTTAATTTAGAGGAACGTACCGGAGATGAATTCAAAGACTTACTAGCGTTAGAGAAACCAGGCAGCGCTGATTCGGCTTCTTCCTGAGTCCTATTTATACAGCCGGCGATCAAATCGATGACTCGCTGTCCGATCTTTCTATCAATTCCACTCCTTCCTTCTGCTCAAACACTATCTATATACAGCTTCGACGACGCCGATGCTTTAGAGTACCTGTGGAACATCAATTTCTGTCAGATAACCGATTGGTGGTGGCTGCTTGTTAGGCGGCGGTGATGGAGTTTCGTTGCATGGAGAAACGATTGTGCCTCAGGGTTTTTTTTATTTTAGACGTAGATAGTTCAATTTTTTTTTTTAACTATACAGAAAGGTGTATCACTAACTTTAGGGGCAAAATTAGTATTTTAGTCCTCTAACTCGGCCTACTTTGGATTTTAGTCCTGTTCCTGCTTCGGCGAGGAAAATGATCCTCTAACTTGTTTTTTTTTGAAAAATAGTCCCATCCGCCGGAAATAGTTGACTGGGCACCGGAATTTTTAAAACATGCTTACGTGGCAGCCACTAGGCTGCCACATTGAATCCTATTTGGCTGTGAATCCTATTTTACTTTAAAAAATGATTTCTCTTTTTAATTTCACCCAATTTCTTTATACCCTTAACGATGAGAGGTGATTTGACAATTATCAACTATTTTGATTGGCGTGTTATGGTATAAAAGACATGAAGAAAAAGGGAAAAGGAATGTTGTTAGGTTGTGAGGTTATCCACTTGAGAACAAAGCAACAATCAACCACAGATCTAATATCAAACATGGACCAATATATGTGGCCTTTGTCAGTCATGCAACTAGCCTGGAATGGTCAATTTCAATCATACCTCCCATGAACCATCAAATTAAAGGGACTTATGTTTAATTCCATAATTTCCACGCTCATGTTTACCTTCATGTTTAATTCCACAAGTTTCCAAGCTCCAAAATTTTGCATCCCACTACCCTGAAAATATTCATCAAATCTAGAACCAGAAATTGAAAAAAACCCCTTTGATCATAGAGAAACGCATGATTTCATGAATGTTGAGTCATTCTCTCAATTACCCTTTATCCGCCAGGCAACAACCCTTAAAGAAAAGGGCTTTGGGCTATTTGGCAAGGAATTCGGAGGGGGAAACTCTGGCTGCCGTCACAATTACCAGCCTAGACGACTCTTATGCGACTCCAGCTGCAAGTGAGGATGCTAAGGAAATATGTAATGATAACAATGGTAGAGAAAACACGAGGAAATTTGAATGCCAATACTAATGTAGGAACTTCCCAACTTCTCAAGCCCTAGGAGGCGATCAGAATGCTCATAAGAGGGAACGCCAGCATGCCAAAAGAAATTGGGTGAAACTGGAAGGAGAAATCTTTTTTTAAAAAATAAAATGGGGTCCACAGCCACGTAGGATTCAATGTGGCAGCATAGTGGATGCCACGTAAGCATTTTTTAAAGATTCCGGTGCCAAGTAAGCTATTTCCGGCGGATAGGAATATTTTTCCCAAAAAAAAACAAGTTAGAGGACCATTTTCCTCACCGGAGCAAGAGCATGACTAAAATCCAAAGTAAGTAAAGTTAGAGGACTAAAATCCTAATTTTGCCCTAACTTTAGGTGGTTATTGGACCATCAAGTCATCACTTTCAAAATAATTCATTGGTGGTTTTTTTTTTCCCTAGAGGTATGAGCTCATTTTAAATATAAAAATTCCTATTTGTTGTGGTACATCAAGTAGGATTTAGAAAAACTTAAATGCGTTGAGTGGTTTAATTTTTTTGCAGCTATAGAAAACCCACGAGAATATCTGATATTCGGATGGTGTGCTACGCAAATCCTATCGAAAATTAATTGACCGAAGCATATTTTCAAATATTAATTTACGGAGCATATACTACTAAAACATTATACTTTTCGGGCATATTTTCTCAAGTTTCCCTAAGAAAAATACATGGCCAACAATATAGGGCAAAACCCGACGGAGTGAACATATATATACACAACCATTCTCAGTTTGATAAGGATGTCGGTATTCTCTAAACCATGACTTCTGTGTTCTTTATACCTTGCCCCCTCCGGTGTTCTATATATCATGCCCAGGCCGGCGATGACAATGGCATTGATTGTAGGTCATGTTTTAATTGTGGACTAAGCCGTTTTTGTTTATATTTGATTAAATTCCAGTACGTTTCAAGAATACTTATTCCTTTTTAACCTTGCCTCGCCACAGTGCTGTTAAATGAACATAGTTGTTCGTGAACAAACTCGTGTTTGGCTCGTTAGTGTTCGTGATCGTTTGTTCGTTTAACTTAACGAGCCGAGCTTGAAAGTGATTGTAGGCTCGTTTGCTTAACGAACAAACACGAGCTTGGTTTGCGAACGTTCGATTATGTTTGCGAACGTGCTTATATGAATACATCAATTTACGAACGTGCTATGAGGAAAATAACATGTTGGAGTATTTGGAAAGAAGGAATAATCTCATTTTCAACTCAAAAACCGCTGCGCTGGAGGACATTGATGTGATTCCCATTGAGATCAGAAACTTTGTAAATTTATGTAGAGTCTTTTATTCATTTTTAGTTATAAGTCTTTATTATCCCACATTGATTAGATTGTCCTTTATTTTAGTTATTATTTTTATTATAGCTATTTTGTCCCAAATTGTAAATTAGCAATTGGTTTTGAATTATGTAGCCTATATAAAGGAATTTAGAGTCATTGTAATCATCAGACAAATTTTGAGATTAATATATTTTATTTGAAGTTTAAAGCTTTGGTGAGTTTTCTCACGCTGGTGGATTCCAGATCGGACTTATCAAGGTTGTGAGCGAACCTTGTGGGTGTCCATATAAGGTTTTTGGCTACATGTTAGCCAATGGTCGCAGTGCTCATTTTACGGATCACATTAGTTGGTTTCAGAAAGTCAGTCACTGACGGTATCCTAATATCCCTTTTTATTTTCTTGAATATTCATGGTCACAAAAAAAAAATCATCATCCTGTGTATTACAGTATTATATTTTTTTCGTTCATGTTCTTGTTCTTGTTCTTATTCTTCCAAAAATAAAAGAAACATTACTTTCTCTTTAAAACTCGTCCAGCAATTTTTTTCTTCACACCCCATATATCTTCAACGCCATAAACCTCATACGGTCCCGAAAAAAAAAATTCCAGCTTCTTGTTCTTGTTATTATTTATATCTATTACATCCAAAAAAAAAAAAAAAAAAAAAAAAAAAAACCAAAACAAAAACGAGAGACATGCTTCGTTCTTCTTCCAGCCTGCTTCTTTATTTAGTTATTAATCTATTCTATTTATTATTATTTTTTTCTGCCTGCCGTATCCCTTAAGCAAGCAACAAAAAAAAAAAAAACACAAAAACAAAACCTAGCGTGCTTCTTCGTTCTATTCTTTTTGCCTGATTGGTTTTAAAAAAAAAAAATAGCAGCCCATTGCCGAGTGTCTCACATCCACCCGTAATTTTTATCACATCCGTGATTTCTAGTATACCTCTTAAAAAAAAGTTCCGAAAAAACAAGTCTTTACTGAATATTCTTGTTTGGACATTCTGGATATTTGTCGTGTGTTACTTATTGCTGAATTTCGAGCTTGAGTAATGTCAAAGAAGAGTAATATAGATGCATATTTTCGAATATTCACGGAGTCCCAAACTGCTGTGATTGATAGAAAATTTGAAGAGATGAAAGCTAAGCTTCAAAGCATGTTAGGGGGAAGCAATGCTCAACCAACACGTGGTGGTAAAGGTAACGACATATTTTATACATCATGCTTTATTGGAGACTATGAATATGAGATGTGTATTGATCAAGATGAAAATCAAAATTTAATTTGTAAAGATGTGGTTAAGGAGTTAAATTTGCAGACATAAAGGCTTCATCATCCTTACTACATTGCTGAGGGAAGTCATCGAGTTAAAGTTACACGGTATGCACGGGTTCCAATATTCATTGGAAGTTATAAGGCTGTTGTCTCATGTGATGTGGTGCCACTGGGTGATGTACATTTGATATTAGGGAAATCATGGCTATCTTTGCATAAGATACGTCATAATACATAGCGGACTCGATATTCTTTTTCTTTTTGTGATCAGAAGCATGTTTTTAAATCCCTACCCTATATGCAACAAAGTGATATTCGGATTGAGGAGTCTCAGGAACAGGTAAATGTAGAAGATGTTGTAGTGGGAGACAAATTGGAGGAGGCAGATGGAGCAGAATTGGGGGAGGTAGTCCAAGAGTCGATCATGGTAGAGGTGATCACCAAGGAGAATGAAAAGGTGGTGGAGATACATGTTGCAACCGCGTGTGATGTTGCGAAGAATGAGGATGTCGTATTAGTGGAGGAGAAAATCGAGGCAGATGAGACAGTTGGTCCTACTTCACCGACCACTTGTTCGGGTTCTATTTCATCTTCTTTGCAGGTACATGAAGATCATTCGCTTGACGAGAAAATTGGGCTATCTGATATACCAATCCAGCCAATATATTGCCTATGGATATTCTTGTCCCAGTTGACATTGATGGAAAACCGAAGCACACCTTCATTGATCTTTTTATGGTGTATTGTGTTGTTATTCCGGATCTTAATCCCTATGGCTATGTTGCTGCTCCAGAAAACAATATTTGCATTGAGCACTTGCAACGTCACTACTCATTGGTTACCTTGGTGATGTATGCATCAAAAAGTCGAAGATATATTGATTTGAAGTGGTATGTCCGACTTGTATTTGATCCGGGCATCTCATTTGTGTTTGTTGTTGGTTCTGGTTGTTTTGTCCTTATTGCTGCTTTCTACGATATCATTTTTGTTCGAGGTCGAATCCTTTCGGAGCTGGGAGGGAATGATGTGATTCCCATTAAGATCAAAAACTTAGTAAATTTATTTAGAATCTTTTATTCATTTTTAGTTATTATTTCTTTTGTCTTTATTATCCCACATTGGTTAGATTGTCTTTTATTTTAGTTATTATTTTTATTTATAGTTATTTTGTCCCACATTGCAAAATTAGCAATTAGTCTTGGAGTTTGTAGCCTATATAAAGGTATTTAGAGTCATTAAAATCATCAGATAAATTTTGAGATTAATATGTTTTATTTGAAGCTTTAAAGTTTTGGTGAGTTTTCTCACGCTGGTGGATTCCCGATCGGACTTATCAAGGTTGTGAGCGAACCTTGTGGGTGTCCATATAAGGTTTTTGGCTACAAGTTAGGCAAGGGTCGCGGTGCTCATTTATTGGTGTCTTCAATCAAGTCCTTGGGCATTTTCGGATCTGATTCGTTCAAGGATCACATTAGACATATTTGCTGAAATCCAGACAATCAGCTTTGCATGGATTAACGGTCGATGTGACAATTGCTTTAGATTGGAACAAATGGAAGTCGTATCCAATAGACGCTCCTAGTTAGGCAGATTTGACAATCTCTTTTGCAGATTATAGTTTACTAGTCTGTTGTATTGTTTGGAGTTCTATTCTACATGTACTATCCTTCTCTAGCATCTTGTTAGGGAATTCGCATAAATAAATTATTTATTGTTGTTAAAAAAAAACATCAATTTACTGTAACCGTAACTCAAAAGATGATAAGTCATTCATTCATGTAATTGAGATTATAGATTGATTTTATATAATATTCAGATATTCTAATAATAATTTTTGTTGTGAGATATATGTAATATTAATTTACAACTTGTTATTTTTGCATTTGCTCTTTATGTTTTATACCTTAATGAGATGGAAGACAAAAATATGTTTAACGAGCCCGAACATTTCATCTTTTAAACGAGCCGAGCTCGAACAACTTTTTTGTTCGTTTAAAAAACGAATGAGCTCGAGCTCGAACCATCAATCCTCGGATTCGATTCGGTTAGTTAACATCACTATAATCATTTTAGATGACAAGCGGCTACGACCAGCTCCACCGCAGAATCTGTACTTGTAACGCCTCGCTCCTTCACAAACTCAACTCTCTTTCCTAGACCTCTAGACACGGACAAGGCCTAGCAATTACACAGAAATTGATGAACTTTAGTTCATCAAAGCACAAGCCCTTTCATGCCTTTCCGACGGTCCCGAACTTCAACTCCCTTTAAGAGTACGTCCGGTGCCGGAACCAAACGCATCAGAAACTCAATCGAGGTTTTTTAAGTTTAATTAATGTTATTAGATCAAGGATTAACATTTAGGATTCATATCATAGCTAAAAATCATCTATTTCATCAAAAGGAGGTCCAGTGCGCCCTGATAGCAAAATAACTAACCGCTAACTTTGACCGACAGAGTATCGGATCAACGGTAGTATAGTGTTGTCAAGGTCTAAGTACCAAAGCCGACGTTGAACTTAGTTTAGGTCAAATAATGGTGGGAAGGTATTATAATAATGCAAAAGTAAAGATTAAACTAATGGTTTTACTTATATGATTAAAAAGCATAGCCGAACTACGATCCAGCGGGTTACTTTTACCCCACAGGAAAGACTTGACAAGGAGCGTGTCTTAACCAACCTACCTATCCAATTCAGTTTATATGACATCCACGGGTGCCAACTCCTAATTCTGGTGTTAAGGTCTGAACAACTCTCGTTTAACACCCTATGCCAGGCTAATTAACCATCCCTTTAGAAAGCCAACTAACCTAACATGGTTTACCAGTGTTAGGTGTAATGTCCGAAAGACAATTTTTGTAATTGTTTTTGTTGGTCCCTTGAAAAGGCTTTAGTTAATTTTTTAGGGGGGGGGGGGTGAATAAACTTAACACTTAAAACTTTGGAGTTAACAAATTACGCAACTTCAAAGTGACTGCTTATACTTGAAGAGTCTGCTTGAGACCCAGAGAGCTCTTTCGATGATAAATGTGAGTCTCTTGTGATTCGCTTTGCTGAATTTGTGCAATGGAATAATATCAAAATTAAGCCTTATTACTTGTTGTTAAATATGTTACTAAGTATTAGATACTCATGAGTGTATGTGTGTGATTTCGGTTGCTAGATTCAAAGAGTTGATATGAATAATGACTAAGTGCGAAAGTAAGTGCGAGTAAGTAAGTAGAGAGATTTTTATAGTGGTTCCAGGTGATGTAATCCTCAGACGTCCACTCTTCTCCTGTGATGTTGGAGGAAATTCACTAGTGATCTTTGAGTTATCTGTTACAAAGAATCCTAGGTTGCTTGTCCTTCACCAATAACTATGGCTTCACAAGCTAAAACCAGGAGCAGGTAGGATTTCGCTGCTCTGAGTCTTCCACTGGTCCTTGAAGGGTAGAATTGCCTCTTCACCAGCTCCACCACAAACCATGATCTTTCACACCTAATGGATGCTTCTTTGTCTTCAAGAGGTTCTTTATAAAATAAAGAATGAATCAAATAAATGATTCGATTTGCAAAGAGTTGATTAGGATGATATAATCAACAGCTTGCGTCTTCAAGTGTGTATGCTTGATGCGGCTTGAACACGAATGCACTTGAAGAAAATAACTAGATCAAAGTGACCTTAAGCTCAGTAAGTTCAGCAGGGTGTTTTTCAGCTCAATGTTATCACTTGAAGTTTATTCCAAAATTCATCATCTTCTTCTTGAGTTGAAAGTCCTCTATTTATAGGTAGGAATGCATGTGACTTGAATTTGAAATTCAAATGTGACCGTTCCTTGTATTTGTCCCATCCTCACCTTGCATTCGTCACTATTCATGGGATCGACAATCGCCGGGATTACTTTTTTTCACAAAGGCAAATCTGTCCACCCCTTTGACTTGTATCCAATGAATAAAAATATGGATCATCCCAACGTCTTTTTAATCTCAGCCTTTGATTTGCTTGATAAGTCAGAGGTAGTTGGCTGTTCTTATCCATGTAACTTTCCAATAATCTTGAATTAATCGAGGTATATGTCAGCAGGTTCATTAGTCTGCTGTAAAACCAATCAGTCTGCTGAACATCATATTTTTGTCTGTAAAATATAATGCAGCTGATTCCTTTTATCCAACTTTTATTTGTGAAGTTAGATTACATCATTTTGAAGTATAACTAAGTTCCAAACATCATCCAACTTGTGGAACTTAGACCTTCTACACAAGGTATATGTAATCAGTTTAGGTCATCACAGACTTGCCTAAATTCTGATTCCATATCCTTGACATTAAATACTAAGTTTGATCCCTTAGCCTTCATTTCATCGAGTTTGAACCCTCGGCCTTGGTCTTGATCTTGAAGAGTTCCGACAAGTCTCATGACCTATCTACTCTCGACCTAGACCGATCTGGTGATAAGCAATCAGTGACCTTTTACTGATGCTTGTTTGATCAAACCTATTTATGAATCAAACTCTAATAAACCTATACATTTTATCTAGACATCTTTTGCCTTTGCACTATATAACGGCTAGTATGGCACTCATAATCAAAACTAAGAAATAAGTCCAACAATTTCCCCTTTTTGGTGATGATGCCACTACCCTCACCTAATCAACAAAGCAAAAGATAAAAACACAAACAGAACAAATTCAGTCAATTCTCATTATAAATATTTGTTCTGAGTTATTACAACTAGATACAAAGAAAGATAAGCAAGTGAAAAGTAGTGATCTATTGTCTCTTCTCTCTTTCTTGTCTAGCCTTCTCGACTTGCTCTTGATAGGCTCGATCTCTTCTATCATTTCAACCATCCATTCATTCTCAATAAGTGTAAAGTCAATATAAGAATTGACTTGTTTCCACCAATTCCATGCTTCAGCAAATTACAAGATTGATCTCGATTCACCTGAAGCCAAACTTTATATCTGACTCCTTAAATTCATTCAATGAATCTTTTGCTTTTGTAATTGGCAGCACCTTTTCACCTTTGCTACTTCTTCTACCTCTGGTATTTGCTCTTAAAGCTTTAATCCTTGCCTCCCAAAACTTCAAACTCAAGAAGGAGTTAAGACCTTCATGAAATCCCATGTCACGATAGGGTCTCCTTCTATTATGAAACTCTTTCTTGTACTGTGATAAGAGATCATCAGTGAGTTGCAATCTGCCAGGTGCAGGTTGCCTAAAAGCATTTGTATCATCAGTCCATCTCTTCTGTGCAAAGAGTCTAGCAGCCTCCTTTGCTGCAGCTGATTGGCCCTCTTCCCCCTTAGTGACATCATCAACAAAGCGTGAGATGAGGCCATGAATAGCTTCCTCGTGATACTATCACTGTGTAATTGACCGCCATAGTTCAGTTCTAGTATCAAGTGAAGTAATCCTTGATTGCGGTGGTCTCTTCCATCTGTTGATCCTTTCAATAAATTTGGGATCGTGCACAAGAGAGTTGTTTGTTGTGCGACAAGCTCGGCAAGTTTGGGAGCTTCAACAAGCTTGTCAAGTTTCTCATGTATAGAGACAAGTTGATCTTTTAGAGACTTGTCTTTGGCTTTATTTCCAAATTTGATACCCTTGACATCTAGTATCAAATTATTCATTGCATTTTGAGTAGATGCAAAGTTTGAAGCAATCAGATCGAGAGATTGTCTATTATCGTTTACCATCTTCATCGCTTCTTCAAATCTACGTTTCTTACGTGTCAATTGAATTCTTAATCTGTTGCATGTCATTTCTTACAGTTCTTAACTCATTGACAACTTCAATTGGCACTCCATCGCCATTCTATCGTCGGTAGATCCATCAGTGAGCTCTCAATTCTATATTGTGCTGTTGTCTGCGATGATCATGGCTCTACTCATATCTCTCCCAAAGCAGGGGAGGTCCTTCCTCAACCATTGCACCAAGAACATCTTCAAGGATAGGATCTTGTGCGGGTTCTTCAATGACTTCTTCTTCTCCAAAATTTGAAAATTCTTCATCATTGTAGTCATAGTCCAAGTTTTTGCTCATCCTCATTATGCAGCGATCATCTGCGACTATCCTTCCCTACAGTGGCCTTGGCTCAAGCAGGCTCCACTACAGCAGCCTCATCAACAACAGGGGTTTCCTCCATACCCAACTCTGGTTCCAACCTTTGTCCAGTCTTTGTTTGAGACTCAAAGTGACTGCACCTCTGTTCCAACCTTTGTCCAGTCTTTGTTTGTACCTCAAAGAACTGCATGTACCTCCTCTTCAATTTCCTGTGGATTAAATATAGCCTCATTATCCACTTGGAAACCTTATGCATGACCAATCTTGGTCAGAATCATGGCAGTTTTGGTGAGAATCCCTTCAAAGTCAAATCCACTTTGATATTCAATGGATTCCTCAAAACTAGCACTTGGTTCATCAAGTCGATGGTCTTTTCCACATCCAAATCAAGATTCAGACATCTTCGGGTTGTGCAAGAGGCTCTACAACATGAAATGTGCTTGGTTCATCACCACCTACCAAAGACTCAATGTAATTCCCTCAGTGATTAGTGCTTCTAGATCATCCATGGTGAGATCTTGTAGATCCTCATCCATTTCTTGATCTCTTGGCCTCGGCAGATCTACCAAGATCGATGGGTATTATGAGATGGTACATGTGTTAGTGCAGCCCCACTTGATTCTCTGGTCCAGAGAGAAAATCTCTCTACTATCTCGATGATGAAGAGGAATCATCAGACCATCTCTTGGATCTCTAAATTTGATACCCCTCCTCATACATTTGCTCATCAAACAGATCCATCAGTCTTGATTGCAGCAAGGTTGTATCAATCAGATCTAGCAAGTTTTCCACTCCCAACTTGTCAAAAACCCATTCTTCAAAATATGTCATTGGTTGAGCAGCTGGTTTTTGTCTTTTGTAGAACCCAAACTTCCACTCGGAAGTAATCGGCAAATTCTGTGAAGTTTGGGATCCACATACTCTTCGATTTTCTTGCTCTTCTTCACATGCCTTTCAAATGGCATAAAAGATCTCTGAGCAGCGACTCCGGAGCTTGTTGACCTCCAAAGGTTCCAACAAGCGATTCATGGTATCTTCTACAGATGTTTGAAAGTCGGCGAGTTCTTTGTGATTGTACATTTGTACCTACTACTTCCATCTCTGTATCACACTTGGTTCCCCACGACTTACATGCTCATGGCCAGGTTAGCGTGCAGACGCTCTTCCCCCGAACTATTGCCAAATTTGCAGGTGGTCTTCAACCAAGTCTCTAATCACCTCGTCAACCACCACAAAGAGTTCGGAGTTCGGTGGTTTCTTTGTGGTTCTTCAAATGGATACTACAGCGAGCTCAGAGTCGGTCGAGAGATGCACAGACATCCCTCTGATTGCTCAAAAACAACCTGCTCAAAGATCGTGAGACTTGATAACTTCTTCATTTGAGGAATCACTAATGACAAGCTGGTGGAATGATAGTTAGTGGCTCGGCCCTCACTTGACCTCTTCTTCCTCTTCATTGGTGCTTCCTCTTGGACTCTTTGAGCTTCCAAGTTCTTTAACTCTTTCCCTTTGCCATATTTCTTCTTTTTGATAACCTCCTTCATCCTCTTGGATAGGGTTCATCATCATCAACTTTTCTAGTCAATTTTCTTTTTCTACTAGCTTCCTTCCTCGTTGTTCTCAAAAATTTCTCCAACAGTTTTTCTTGAAGCTACAAAGCAGGTCGAGAACCTCCACTTGACCCTCAGTGGACTCATCGATCTGTCTTTGTTTCTTTTCTTGTTCTTTTAGATTTCAAGACTTCTCGTAGTCTTTCTAACATCGACACTCTTCTTCTTCTTTCCAGTGATTTTCTTTGGTGCAGCAGGTTTGATGGATATCTTCTTGGTTTTCTGAACCTGCTCACCACCTGATATCACCATCATCTCCATCATCATTATCATCTGACCTCTCCAAAGCAATCTCTTCATCATCATCAAGTCCAGGAATTGCATAATCAATCTCCTTTTTGTATCTGGACTGATTTATGTCAACTGGTTCAAGGTCAGGAACCTCCAGATGATTCAGCAGAGTCTGAACCATCAACCCTAAGGGTAAAGCCTTTGATTTCCTCTTCTTTAATTTGTCCTCCTTGGCTACTTTCTTCATATAGTGAATGAAATAACCAGCCCAATCAAACTTCAAACTCCTGCAAATGATCATCATCAACTCTATCTTGGGTCCAGATAGAGTATCCATCTCGCCAACCAACCCAAGTATGTTCTTTGCAATTAATTTGCTCAGCAGGTTGTACTCAGGCCAAATATCCCTGCAGTTGATGCCAGGAACTGATTTTATGTCTTGATGTATTTTAATCTGATCCACGAATGCCATCTTGTTCAATCCCATTGTTTCAGGATTGACTGAACCATCAACAATTTCTTCAAAACCAAACACTTGTCTCAGCAGACTGGAGGAGATTACAAGCTCCTCACCATTCTGATGGTTTTGAAAGCTTGATTCCTTCATCTATAACCATATTCTTCCGTAAATCAATAACATTGGTGTATGATATCGTTTTAATCGATGTTGAGTATATTCTCGATCCCGCAAATCTTCTTATTCTTCGACCTATATTAATGGCCACTCTGTTTGATTTGCATCAACAACATAGCCTCTTACACTTTGGCTTGATTCGATTTGAACCTCAATCTTTTCCGCCATTGAAATAAGAAAAGGATGAAGAAAGGTTGCTCTCAAATCTGTGTTCACACGAAGTAGATTTTGCAGAGATAAAGCAGAAAATGCAAGTGGTGAATCGCTAAATAATGATCGATTATATAGACGGTGGGTAGTTGAAGCCATCCTTTGCGACGTACATTGAGGTAACCACGATTAAATCGATTAAATCTTCGTCTTGACACGTGGTCCATTACTCCTCCATAACGTTTGTAACCGTTGGATGGTTTAACTGTGGTAATAATGGATAAAATAAATATCCCGCCAATATTCTTTTGACTTTAATAACTTTGGTGAGTAAAGTTCCTTCAAAGAGATGCCTTTGTGAGGTGCCTTTAGATCTCATTGATAAGTAGGCATGACTCATTGATAAGAGTACTCTCACGATCCATGTTTTCTTCTTGTTTTGTTCAATTGATAATACAAGATGAGGTTTAATACCAATGATCGATCCATCAAGTGAGCTCACCCAACATGACAAAGACCAATCCCTTGGCAACCTCATTTGCTCAATTGTCCAAACATAAGTACATGGAATTGTTGATACCAATGACTAATCTGCTAAGTGAGCTCACCCAACATAGCAAAGACTAATCCCCTTGGTGAATTCCATTACATGCTGATTATCACCAATCTTTATAATTCCAAGTTCGAGTCCTTAATTTGGCAAATCTTTCACTATCAAGTGGCTTAGTGAAAATATCAAAGCAAGTTGATCTTGAGTAGGAATGTATAGAACCACCACATCTTTCTTTTCAACATGATCTCTTATAAAATGATGTCTCACATCAATGTGCTTGGTTCTTGAATGCAAAAGCAGATTTTCTCGTGATTGCAATTGCACTTGTGTTGTCACACATGATTGGAATTTCCTTTCTTCAATTCCATAATCCCTTAATTGTTGTCTTAACCATAGTACTTGTGCACAAAGAACTTCCAAAGAACAATGTATTCACTTCAAAGAGTGGAAGTTGAAATAGAATTGTTTCTTGCTAAACCAGGAGACCGATCTATTTCCCATTAAGCGATTGTGTTCACGAGGTGCTTTTTCTATCAATCTTGCATCCAAAGATAATCGTAATCTGAGTAGGATATTACTTTGAAGCTTCCTTCCTTGGAATACCATATCCCTACTCCCAAGGTCTCTTTAAGATACTTGAGAATTCTCTTAACTGCACCTAAATGACTTTCTTTAGGTTTAGATTGAAATCTTGCACAAACACCTACAGCAAAGGATATATCAGTCTCTTTGGCAAATGAGATCTGAGCAGATCGCCTATCATCCTTCTGTACAAAGTTTGATCAACATCTTTGCCTTCTTTATCTTCATCCAATCTGATGTTTGTACTCATAGGAGTTGAATTCTTAGTGCTGTTTTCCATACCAAATTTCTTCAGTAACTCTTTGGTATACTTGGTTTGATGAATGAAGATACCATCCTTCATCTGTTTAACTTGCATGATCCCAAAAAGTAATTCATCTCTCCCATCATACTCATTTGGAATTTGCTCTTCATTAGATTTGCAAATTTTTCACAAAGTAAATCATTCTCGTAACCAAAATTATGTCATCCACATAAATTTGTACCACAGCAGGTGTTGTCCCCTTCACTCGATCTCGAAAAGTGTCTTGTCAATGGTCCCTTTTGTAAAACCATTGTCCACCAAGAATTGAGATAGAGTCTCATACCATGCTCTTGGTGCTTGTTTCAATCCGTAAAGTGCTTTGTTGAGTCTATACACTTTATCTTCTTGATCTTTAACTTCAAATCCAGGAGGTTCTTTGAACATACACTTCCTCCTCTAGGATACCATTCAAAAATGCACTCTTGACATCCATTTGATATACTTTGAAGTTCTTATATGCAAGATGTGCCAAAAATAATCGATAGCTTCCAATCTTGCAACAGTGCATAAGTCTCATCAAAATCTATTCCTTCCGCTTGAGAATAGCCTTTTGCAACTAGTCTGGCCTTATTTCTAACAATGGTACCAGATTCATCAAGTTTATTCCTGTATACCCATTTAGTACCAATGATATTTGCATGACTTGGCCTTTCAACTAGTGTCCAAACTTGATTTCTTAGCAATTATCCAATCTGGATCTGAAATTGCTTCTTCAACAACCTTAGGTTCCATTTGAGATAGAAAACAAGTAAACATAGCTTCCAGTTGTCTTCTAGTCCTCACACCTTGCTGTACATTGCCAATTACTTGTTCGTGAGGTGATTCCTTAACCATTGTGGATTTTGGTTATTTTGATTTTCAGAACATCATCTTGATAGGGTCTCTTGTAGTTTCTTCTACAGGGGTCGTGAGATCCTTGAATTGCTTGATTGTTGCATCGGCAACATTGTCAAGCAGGTGTTCGGAGAGAGCGATGTCGAAACTTTTAAGTCATTGAATCTTTCCAAAACTTCAACACAATCTGGATCAGTGACTTGTTGATTCTTAGCAGGTTCATGATCTTCAACTTCCATTCCAGTAAACTTAGGTTCATCAAACACAACATGGATTGTTTCTTCATGTTTTAGTGACCTCTTGTTCAGTACCCTGACGGACCTTTTCTATGCTATCAATCCTTACCGGCAGTGTACCGGGTCAAATTGTAGTGATAGAGTGATGAGTCAGTGTGTCGATCCTCGTGGAAAACTTGGTAATTCACCGTGTGATTAAACACCAAGCTCATTATTATCTCAATCTAAGTCATAATTTTATCATCCAACCAAACTCTAAACTAACAAAGCATAAAACTAAAACAGATATATATAAGTATATAAATATATATATAGATATATAGCAATACATATATATATATATAGATATAAGTATATATAGGTACCAAAACAATATCTAAGGAGGAGATAGATATTATAATTATAGACTAGCCAAGAATATGTTATTGAATCCTTATATCTTTTAGTGAAATTGGATGTGCTTGATCTTTATTTTAAGTTAAATCAATTATACTAAACGGTGCACTCTAAACTAAACAATTCATTCTCACACGAGCATCCGAAATTGTCATATGTCCAATCATTTGTCCAAGGTCATCCTCAAGCATGGGTCACTCCCGTTTTGTCATTCGGCCAATTTTAAGGTATGTCAATTAAACAAATGAATTAAACGTAATAATCTCTCGAGTACATATTTCAATAAGAGTTTGTTTCTCCCGAAACAAATCTACCCCCGGTTTAGGAAATCGGATTCCGTTGTCACGTTTTCACTCGCCAATTTTACCCTCCGGTCTTTCTATTAACGAGTTCATAACCTAACTACGAGGCGTCAATTCATAATTAGATTATGAATTCTTTCATATCAAGTAGCTAATTCAATACTACGAATATAGAAAGAGATTCATTATAACCGATTTTTATCCAATTTTAGTATAGTCATCATCCATTTCCTAAAAAGATAATACTAATCCAATTTCATATCTTGGCTAGATACTAAGTTAGCCTAATATCATTATAAGTAAGATACTAATAACAACATAAATACATTAGAAAAGTTACCAGATTACAATCGAAGCTTCAGAGTTGTATCCTCCGGAAATAGCAACTCCTTTACATCAATGAGCCTTGATACATCTTCTAAGCAATATAACGATACTTTATACTACAGGCATTATTCCGGCAGAGTGCCGTTTACGACTTTTATTTAACTAAAAACAACAAAAGCGAAACTATATATAGATATAGAAGAGAGATATATGCATTGGTACACTTCAAAATGGTTGCATTTGAGGTCTATTTATAGACCATATCACAAAGGCCCGGCGCGTGCGGACCACCACCGCGCGTGCGGACCACCACCGGCGCGTGCGGCTACACGATATATATTCCCTTGTCGAGATTTGTGGGCCCGATTTCAGAGATTTTTACGCAATATTCGGCCTTTCTCGCGCGTGCGGACATACAAATATATCGATATTTGTAAAAACCTATCTCGAGTGTAGACCTCAGATTGACATGATTTGATATTCGTTGGAAAGCTCTTTTGAAGGCCTACAACTTTCATCAAGGACTTTTTCTCTGAAAATGCCTCTAAGTTAGATCAAATGTCCGTTGAAGATGAGTTACGGTAGAAACATTAAATCTGATTGATCTGTTCAAAGTTGTTAGATTTTGGCATAATCTTTTATCCCACAAAAACTCATGATTTATACTTCAAAGTATGTCATATTTTGGGATCTTGGTAAACATCTGATCCTGCAACAAACTCAACGAAACACCAAACGTAAATCTGACAAAAAACTATCATTTTTATCGTTTTTATAACTTATGCATCTAATTATAACTAACTATGATTTTTATAAGTTTTTAATGCATTTATATGAAATTATACTAAAATATCATAAATATAATAATAAAAAGTCTTATAATTTGATCATATATTTTTCATACATCACAACTCCCCACTTAGCTTTTGATCGTCCTCGAGCAAAATAAGCGATAATATAATTCTTCTAGATTAAATTCCTAACTTAGTAACGTATGCTGTCAACATTATAATTATATTAATTTCATCTATCTAAGATATTTTAGAAGATAAAAAGTGTATATAACTTAATAAACTAGTTATAAAATATTATTTGAATGAAAATTTTCATGAATCACTTTATAAGTATAAATAAAATATTTAGAACAACTTTTTAATCTCCACTGTATGATTTATCGGAATCAATGACTAAGTCAAGTAGTTGGCAAATTGGCTTGTAACGTTCAGGCTCAGGGTAGTTGGCTAATCGAAAAGGATAACAAAGGAAATCAAAAGAAAATAGAAGCAAGTAAATGCATTTACTTACACCTTCATCTTCCGATCAAAATTTCTCAATCGAATAACTCTCGACCTAATCTTTTTCAATTTTTAACTTTAATAACTTCCAAAATATGGTGTTCTTTTTTCTCTTTCTTTCTTTTTTTTTTTTTTTTTTTTAATAACAACATAAATAAGAACTTAAGAACATAGGCATTGCTTTATCAAGATTGATCGGAGTACTACTCTTTCGATCGAAAATCACGAATCCGGTTTCCTTAAACTCGTGATAATTCTTGATAGTTTTGATTCGACTTTTTCTTTTTCATCAGATTTATAGCATATACCTTCATTCCCAGCAATAGGACATTTCGTGATAATACCCTAGCTGGACTACTATCATCAGCAGCTTTATCTGATATTTTATTTTTGGGTTGTCGATCAAAAACAGAAAAGATACCTATAATACTGCGTTTAGATTTTCTTTTTTTTTTTTTTTTTTTTTTTTTTTCGAGAATAACCATATTTGATAATAAATTGCCTTCCGAATAACATTCATTTCAATCTCAGCATATACCAAATTTCGATGTCATCACCGCTATCCATAAATACATACCAAACTTGGGATTTTCAAAGAAATGTAGACCATTATTAAGTTAGGGTTGTAATTTCTAGTTAATAATAATGGCTATTTTGAGTGAGGTCTTGATCACTCTACAAAGGTGAGGTGGGGACAAAAATTGGAAATTATGTTCAGGTAGGCTTATTTGGCTCTGGTTTATCAAAGTTATGCCAAAAATCTCATCATTCCTAATCCGATTCCAATTTCATACTTTGTCTTGAAAAGAAAATTATTCTAAAATTTCATTATAATTATAAGTAACTTTTGTCTAATTTTCAAAAAAAATATTTCATAATATTTATCAAGATATATATACTTAAAATCTTATTAAAAATCTAAAATAGACATAATTAATATAAGAATAATATATCAAGATTACTTTACTTAATTAAAAATTTATTCTATCCAAATATATCATTTTATCAAATAATTATATATTATCGCTTATTAAACTAAGTGTATAAGTATTTGATGTATTAAATTCAATTTATTTACTAACCAATCTCTACTCCCCACTTATGAATTGGCATCGTCCCGATGGCTAATGAGTAGTAAAAATTTGGATTAGAAAATAAAATGAATTCTATCATGGTTAGATTATTTTAGGTGTCAAATAGACGAGCGTTTATATAATATAAAAGAAAAACATTTAAAAACATAAATTAAAAACATGTAAATATATTACAATACTAAAACACAACTTAAAACTACTAGGAGTGTTAAACTAGAAAACCATAAATTAAGTTAAACTTATTTAAACTAATTTTTTTTAAACTAAGTTATTTTAATTTATTGTGACTTATACTAACGTACCGTACTACTTTTATTAATTTTTTATTCCTTCTTTTCTACCAACAAAGTTATCTAATTTTCACCACTTGACGATCCTCCCGGAATATCGACTGGTAAAAGCCCAACACGAGGAATACGAGCTGGAAAATATTCATCTGTCGCTCTTTCCGGAACCCTTGCCAAACGAACACATAACCTAGAAATCAACCATCCAAATGGTAAAGGATGATAATTCGGTCTTCTCCCGAACGCAAAACTCACAGCTGATTTCTGAATCAGCACCCCCCAATCTATAACAGCTCCAGTAGTAATCGCATATAGAAGCATCAATTCATCATCACTAACTTCCGAGAAATTAACAGTTGGATAAACACGTGAATTGATGAATCGCTTCCACGTTCTAAGATGGGGAAGCAAAGCAGTCGTAGAGACATTTTGATCAATATCATAATTGTAGAACAAGAGTGGACAAGCTTCCGAATATTTTGTAATAAAACCGTTAGCGGTATCCAATCTCCATTGGTACTCAAAATGACTGGGTGAAGTTTGGACTGGTGGAATCAAGAAAATTTGATTTATGTTGGTGGAAGTGAAAGGAACAACAACTCCTCTCACAGTAACAGATTGTGTTAACGACACAGTATTAGCTTCTGACAGTACTGAATAGAATTCTCTTACCACAGTAACATTAATCCTACCTCTCGGCATACGACAAAAATAGTCCCACCCATCTATATCCATCCTCGTAAATGCCCAGTTGTCAACCTTTCTAAAATTTAAACCTCTCTCAATCAACACCGGTGATTGATTGAAATTACTTATATAAGGGTTGTGAACGAAGCATACATAGGCTCGTAAGGGACTTGATGAAAAATGGATTTGGAATGATGAATTTGGTGTATGTGGAGGTGAATAATTGTTACTGGATGAACGATCGGACATTTTAAACTTTTTATAGCAAGAGAATTAAAGGCAAAGGAAGGAATGAGCATTTTAGAATGTCTGCATCTGTTTCCTTTTATAGACAAAGCTTGGTGAAATGGAAATATCACGAGAAGATCTTGCAGACCTACTACACCGGGCGCGTGCCGACACCAACCGCGCGCGTGCCGGTCAAATAGTGCTCGATCAGAGATATTTCAATTTCTAGCTTGATCCAGATTTATTTTTTTCGACAAATGATTACGCAAATTTCTAAAATGTGGGGAAAAGATCTAAAACATCCGAAAACTACAAAAGATACAAAATAACAATGTGCACTACCCGAGAGTGCATCAAACGCTTAACGTACAAAACAAACATAACAAAAACTAAGTCAAACCAAAAAGTAGATAGTTAAATAACAGAGACAAAATCACTCGCCCTCATCATAGTTAAGATCGATGTCACCGTAGGTCGTCATCGAGATGATGATGATCCAAATGTAGATAGAAACGAAGTAAAATCAGCTCCTTGCATCGTGTGTCGTATGAATACCATAATCGAAGCTGCTTTGTGGATCCGATATGTGAAGTTCGAAATGATGTCTCGTCCTCATCGCCGACATAGAAACCGATCCTCAAGTCCAAATGAACCCAATCCTCTTCATCACACCTCTACATGAAGTCACTCCTCCCATGCCCAAGGATGTCCCTGGTGTACTGTAAACATACCACCCCGCCCTATGGATGACGGCGTATAGTCTCGATAAATAACAGGTGGCGGAATCGGCGGAATCCAATCCGGCATAGTATACGGGTAAGGCCGACTATAGGGGTGTCAGCAGATATCTCGGCAAATCTAGGATCAAACTCACTCATAGCATCTCGAAATCCTCTCGACCAACTCTAATGTCCTCGGCCCAATGTCTATTCTCGCTCACAAAGCTAAAGCTATATTAGCATCGATTCTAGCCTCGAGCTTGAACTAAATGTTTGAAACATAGCCTCAACTTGACTCATTGTGGTGATGTGACTGCTCAGGTGGTCTCAGGTACTTGAGTGTGAATAGGAGGTGGAGGTTGTTGTCTTGACGATTAGGATTATTGTAATTTATTACTCAAAGAGGTAAGGCTCTCGTTTAAGACCAATGGGAGGAATGTAGGAGAGACACAGTTCTATCCGAGGGTAAGACAGGGGACTTCTCGCAAGCTCACACAAGGCGCAGAAATGAGACTAGGAACGGGAGACGTCCCCTCGATAACGAGTCCTTGCAAACTCACATGCCTTAGAAAAGATCAATTTCCCAGCATTTATAGGAATATCATTAACCATTGCCCAAGCAATAACTACTTCCTCTCGACCAAATGCACAAACATGTGTGGAAGGACATACATTATGGCCTAAGAACTGCTTTTTTATTGCCCGTATGTCCCTAATACAATTCCCATAAGCAAACCTATTTTCTATCCATTCAGCAGTGGGGTCAAAGGCTTGTTGGGCTTCATAAGCTTTGGTTTGTAGAGCCATAGGATGTTCTAAACCCCACACATTGTGATAATCCTCCTCTTCTGGTATATCAGTTAAGCCATAGAATACATTAATCATAGCGAGGTAAAAGTAACATTAACACTTCTTAGAGGATATAGGTCATCTCTCAACCGTATCAAGATCATAAGTAGATAATACTGAATAAAACTCTGATACCATAGAAACGTTAATCTTATCTTTCCTATCCATAGCTACATCCAACCATCCTCTATCCTTGAAAATTTCTTTCACTTCTTTCCCAATCTTCGAAAAATCAATCCCTCGTTCTAACCAAACCTTACTTTTACTAAAGTACTCATCATGTGCCCGCTTAGCTTCTGCACTAGCGGTTTTCTCAAAGGTTAAACTTTTCTCCTTTTTGGTTAAAGGTCTAGTTTGAACTACCGGTACTACGATTGGTACTTCAGTCTTTTTCCTCTTAGGATTACTTCTAGATGATGAGGCCATCTACGATAGTGGTATGACAAAACAACAACACAAACAAACAACACCAACAACAAGAACAAACAATTACTTAGGCTATAAATTCAAAATAAATTCAAAATAAATTCAGAAAATTAACTAAAATTTGAAATATTTGAAATATATATATATTATTACCTTAAGAAGCTAGAATGAAAAGCTAGGTCTTGGAATTAATGGGGTCGCTTGAATGAGAGAAAAGAGAGCCTTGAGCTTGCCAAGCTTCAACTTTTTCCAATGGGTATCTTCTTTTATGATTAAGTTGAAGAGAAGAGAGAGATTAACACTTATGTGATGTTTGAGTGAAGAAAATTGATGGAAAATTGTTGATTTTTGAGGAGAAGAGAGGAGAAGTCGGGTCATTCTTCAATTCGAATTGAGGGTGTGAGAAATGAGGAAAAAGGCGCATTTTTTTAGTGGTTAAGTGTGTACACACCGGGCGCGTGCGGTAGTGTACCGCGCGCAGCGTGCGGTCACATGGCCCCCAAAAAACGGAAATTTTGTCATTTTTTGTGTAATAAGCTCTAATTATATCACATAAAAATCATTTGATGTTAATCCTATGATATATGTTATATAATCTAAGTTTAATACGATTTTTCTATATAAAACTTGATAAAATATAAAAACTAATATAATATTGAAATCACATATTTTTGATATAATATACCTACTTTACATGATAAAATAGGTTTATTATAAATTTTTCATAAAAATATTTTTCTTTTTAAGTTTAGAAAATAACTTTAAAAATACTGAAATTTAATTAAAATTTGAAAATTAAAACACACACCGAAATTCTTAGGATTTTTTGCTAACTCCCTCAATCTCAGATCCTCAAGATTGTTATCATAACGGTCCCTTAACCTTTCTCCTAGGAGTGATGCGTTTGAATTATCTCTTTGTATTCCCTCGGGATTTTCGGATAACCACCTAATCGTTCCCTTCTTAATAACATTCAAACACTCATCCTGGGATATGGTTGTATTTCTTCCACAATCATCCAAAGATGTTCCATTTTCCCACTGATTCTACACTTCATTAAAAACCTTGCTCTTCTTTTATTGCACTCCTTGAATTTCCATTACAAAGTTCTCTTTCTCGACTTCGATTAATAATTCCTTATTTAATTTAGAAACTAAGGCTTCTATCTTAAAGAGGCGACATCCTTATTTAGACCTAATCTTAAAAGTAAAATAAAAACTTTTATTCTATCTATGAAAGGCATCCATTCTTTTTACGCCTATCCGGTAAAAGACGAAACTACTTTAAAATGCATATTAAAAGGTAAATTAGAAAGATAGTACTGTAATCGGCCGAGTTTAAAATTTCGCTCCTCAATTCGTTGGAGGGTCGATAAGTAATAATACTTCTTCCGCTTGAGGTATCCTTGACTTCCTCCTTGATGACCTCCCGCCTCACGATCATGACAAAATGATAATACACTTAAAATTTCACTATCAGGAATACATTTCCTAATTATTCCATCTGAGCATCTTCGGAAAAGATCCGATTTATCCCAATAATAAAACTTTAAGTCATAAAAGAACTTCTTTTTCTGTTGCCAAGTCCAATGAGGTGGGATATACCTACAGGTAATGTAGTTAACAATATCCCCAAACCATGGCGAATCTTCCTTTGATGGTATTCTAGTTTTTAATAATCGCATGGTTGAAGGAGTATCTATCTTAAACAGTTTCTCATCTGGAAACGAATCCTGAATTTCCTTTCCTTTTCCTTCATCATTATCCATCCTTCTTAGATGATCCGCTACATTACATTTTCACTTCCTTTTTTATCCTTAATTTCAATATCGAATTCTCAAAGTAATGTAATCCACCTAAGAAGACGCGGTTTGGCATCTTTCTTACTTAAAAGATACTTCAGATTTGAATGGTCTGTAGACTATTACCTTAGAACCAACAATATATGATCGAAACTTATCTAAGGCAAATATTACAGCCAACAGTTCTTTCTCAGTAGTTGCATAATTAAGCTGAGCTGCGTTTAATGTGTGAGAAGCATAGTAGATAGCTTTGAGAATTTTGTTATACCGTTGACCTAAAACAGCTCCTACAGCTAAATCACTTGCATCACACATAATTTCAAACGGCAAATCCCAATCTGGTGCTACTAGTACTGGTGCAGTAGTTAATTTCGCTTTTAGGGTCTTAAAGGCTTCCATACATTTATCATCAAAGTTAAAAGGTACTTTTTTTCTAGCAAATGACTCGGGGTTTTGCTATTTTTGAGAAATGCAATAAACCTTCTATAAAATCCTCGCATGTCCAAGAAATCCTCTTAACGCTTTTTCAAATTAATTGGTGAAGGTAATTTTTCAATTACTTCGACTTTAGCTTTATCAACTTCAATTCCTTCTTCGTGAGATTCTATGACCTAGTACAATTCCTTCAGATACCATCAAATGACATTTTTCCCGTTTAGAACCAAGTTGGTATCTTCACAAGCGTTGTAAACGCTTTCTAAGTGTGATAAGCATTTATCAAAAGAATCTCCATAAACACTAAAGTCATCCATAAAGATTTCTAAGAATTTCTCAACCATATCGTAAAATATTGCCATCATACATATTTGAAATGTAGCAGTGCATTACATAATCCAAACGGCATTCTTTTATAAGCAAAAGTTCCATATGGACAAGTGAAAGTAGTTTTTTCTCTATCTCCGCCGCAATGAATATTCAGAATAACCCGAATAACCATCTAAAAAGCGGTAATACTTATGTCCACTCAATCTTTCCAACATCCGCACGATGAATGGAAGTGGATGATGATCCTTTTAGTATGATCATTCAGTTCAAAGTCAATACACATTCGATATCCTGTAATTTCCCTTGTCGGAATCCATTCATTTTTATCATTTTCTTTTACCGTGAAACCTCCTTTCTTTGGAACTACTTGAGTCGACTTACCCATTCACTATCCGATATGGGAAAGATTATTCCCATTTCTAATAGCTTAATGACCTCTTTCTTAACGATTGTTTGCAAATTCGGGTTGAGGCGGCGTTGTGGCTGAATACAAGGTTTAGCTTCTTCATTCAAAATAATCTTGTGAACACAAATTTCAGGGCTAATTCCTTTGATATCTGCCACTGTCCATCCAAATGCTTTCTTATGTTCTCTTAACATTCTTAGTAATTGATCCTCTTGTTCTTTTGTTAAGGTTGATGAATAATAGGTAACAGATTATCATTTTTAAGAAAAGCATATTTCAAATTCGAAGGAAGTGGTTTCAACTCCAGATTCCTTGGTGGATCTTCTACTGATGGTTTTAAAACTGGTCCTTCCATTTCCAATTTCAAATTTTGATGCCATGGATGTTTAACAAACCCTCCTTTATCTAAATAAAGGATTACTTCTTTCATTTCAGTATCATTTTCATCTTCTTTATAGATAGAAAATGCCAAACATTCTTCTAATGTATTTTCATAATCTTTAGATTTGGCATCCCGATATAGTAGAATATTCATCTATAAAAGAACATGATTACGGTTCTTTATATGGATGGTTTATAGCTTTGAAGATATTGAATGAAACTTTATCCTCATTGACTCTCAAGATTAGTTCACTTTTTGAACATCTATCAAAGTTCTTCCTGTAGCTAGAAATGGTCGACCTAGAATAATTGGCGCTGAATATCCTTCTTCCATTTCCATTATTACAAAGTTCATCGGGAAGTAAAATTTATCAATTTTAACCAACACGTCCTCGATTATTCCCTTAGGATGTTTAATTGATCTATCTGCCATCTGAAGGGTCATTTCAGTATTCGTAAACTCTCCTATTCCTAGTTTCTTATAATCCTCATAAGACATGAGATTGATACTTGCTCCTAGATCACACAATACTTTCTTAAACAGAAATCCTCCAATTTCACATGGGATAGTGAAACTACCAGGATCTTTAAGTTTAGGAGGTAGTCGATGCTGAAGTATTGCAGAACATTCTTCATTAAGGCATATATTCTCATATTCTTCTAATCGCTTTTTATTAGATAGGATATCTTTAAGAAACTTTCCATAGGCGAGGCATGTTGACTAAAGCTTCTATAACAGGGGATATTGACATGAATATGACTTAAAAGTGTCAAGGAAACGAGCATATTTCTTATCAGTTTTTATCTTTTTAATTTGATCTTTCGGTGGATAAGGCAAAGATTCTAAATCTATAGCCTTTGGTTCTGAAGTCATTTTCTCTTTTCCTTTCTCCTTGAATCTTTGAGCATTACTTGATCGCCAAGTTTCATTATCTTGAGATTTTTCCTTTAAAACATCCCTCAGATCAACTTTATCCTTCTCGATTACTTTTAAATCTTCCTGTTTTCCCCCGATTTTCTCTCGACATGTTCCTTAAATAGGGTTCTCGTGTCCTTATCCATAGGATCTTTCGAATTCTAGGACTTTACCCATTTTTCGCCTTCAATTTGAGTTCAACATTATTCTGTTTTAAGAATTCTTGATAATTTCTTCCTCTTCATCGATAAATTCAAGTTCGTCCTTTTCCTTTACGATATTACCTTTTAAATCTTTTTTCTACCTCATTGTTTCCTGCGTTTTACGCTCTAAGTATCTTCACAATATTTCCTACTCGTAATCACAGCTTTTACCTCTCTCGGGTTTCTTTCAAGATTACTTGGTAATCCTCCTGGAGGTCTACTGTTGTTACGTTCTCCTTCTCTACTCAAATGATCTTCCATATTCCTTAACGATGCTTCTATAGTTCTCATTCTCGTATCATGTCCACCTATAGACATTTTCAACATAGTCATATCCTTAGAGACTGAACCTATAGAAGTTATCATAGTTTCTATATTCGAGCTTGAGTAGATACTACACCCATCATTTTTCCATTAATTTATCCCATTTATCAACTCCTTCAAGGTTGGGTTGAACTTTGGGTGACTGGTATAGTTTGAGTAGTATGTTGTGGATAAGATTTGAGTAACGATTGTAGGTTACGATTTGATGTATTTCCTTGATGAACTTGATTACTATATGGATTCTATATCTCGAATCGGATATGGCGGTTGTCCTGGCTTATTAGGTTTTTAGACCATCTAAAAGTTGGGTGCTCTCTTCTAATAGCATTAAAGGAGTTTGAATACGCGTTGTTCAAATTCCTATCTTTGTTGTAAAAACTCACCTCTTCCCCTTGAGTATCCTTCTCGGTTCTTCTATCCCTAATGACACATTATCATGATTTGAGTAGTCATTTGGTATGATAGTTTCGATTTTTCTGACCCTACTAGCCTGTAGTCGTCAAACTTCCTACCCAAATTCTCCAAGTGTGCTAGAACTTCCGTATTCGATGTGTATTCTCCCGCAAATGCTACTTTCCGGTGCTAGAACCGGTTTCCACATTCTGTTATTTTTGAAATCTTTTCTATAGCATCGTAAACTATTTGGGCTTCACTCATCATTAATGAACCACCACATGCATGATCTACATCTCAGACGTGAATCTTTCCTTAATTTACGACGAAAAGTTGGATTTGCATTTCTAAGGAATAACCATGATCGGGACAAGATCTTAGCAACTTTTTAAATCTCTCCCATGCATTCCCAAGCGTTTCTTCAGATCCTTGTCTAAAGTTGGCAATTTCGACTTTTAATTCCAAATTTCTACCCGGAGTAAAATACTGCTTTAAAAACTCGGTTTGAATTTCCTCCCAACTAGTCAATGAATGATGTGGGAGTGACATAAACCAATCTCGTGCTCTTCCTTTTAAAGAAAAAGGAAACATAGACATCCTTGTTAATTCACGATGAGCACCTTGACTTTTGGTCAGATTGCACAATTCTTGAAAAGATAGAGATGGTGATGTGGATCCTCATCATCCTCTCCTAGAAATTGGGCTCTTGCGTCAATTAGACCAAAAGATGAGATTTTATTTCAAAATTATTTGCTCCTTCATTGGGTAAACGAATGGATTATTAGTCCGGTTTATTCTTAAGGTCCGATCACAAATAGGTCTCGGATTTGGTGGGTTATTATTACGATTGTCTCGTTCCGATTTTGATTATTTCTATTCTGGTTATTTGGTATGGGTAGATCTCGATTAAGATTTTGGCCATGCCTTGAGCATGATCTAGCCCTTGTTCGGTGTTTCATCAACGCTTTCGACCATTTTCGATTTTGATTTGATGATGATTCTCCGTCGGGATTTCACGACAGTATGACCTTGTTTCCTTTTCGCTCTTAACGCGCTTTCGTAAGTATCTATGTGGGCTTATAAGGAGTAAGTGGGGCCTTACTCTTTACGGTCATCAACTAACGAAAACCGAAAATAGTTGAAATCGATAAAAGTAAAGATTGGTAACTTACTTATTAGGTAAGTACCAACGAAAAAGAAAATAGAAATGGGGTAAGAAAAGTGTTGACTTATCCTCTAGACTTTTGAGTTAATATAAGTAGAAATCATTCGAACACAATGAATTAGCGTCGTTCCGGCAACGGCGCCATTAAGCCGACGGACCTTTCTATGCTATCAATCCTTACCGGCAAAGTGTACCGGGTCAAATTGTAGTGATAGAGTGATGAGTCGTGTCGATCCTCAGGAAAACTTGGTAATTCACCGTGTGATTAAACACCAAGAAGCTGTTATTATCTCAATCTAAGTCACTTAATTTTATCATCCAACCAAACTCTAAACTAACAAAGCATAAAACTAAAACAGATATATATAAGTATATAAATATATATATAGATATATAGCAATACATATATATATATAGATATAAGTATATATAGGTACCAAAACAATATCTAAGGGAGGGAGATAGATATTATAATTATAGACTAGCCAAGAATATGTTATTGAATCCTTATATCTTTTAGTGAAATTGGATGTGCTTGATCTTTATTTTAAGTTAAATCAATTATACTAAACGGTGCACTCTAAACTAAACAATTCATTCTCACACGAGCATCTGAAATTGTCATATGTCCAATCATTTGTCCAAGGTCATCCTCAAGCATGGGTCACTCCCGTTTTGTCATTCGGCCAATTTTAAGGTATGTCAATTAAACAAATGAATTAAACGTAATAATCTCTCGAGTACATATTTCAATAAGAGTTTGTTTCTCCCGAAACAAATCTACCCCCGGTTTAGGAAATCGGATTCCGTTGTCACGTTTTCACTCGGCCAATTTTACCCTCCGGTCTTTCTATTAACAAGTTCATAACCTAACTACGAGGCGTCAATTCATAATTAGATTATGAATTCTTTCATATCAAGTAGCTAATTCAATACGAATATAGAAAGAGATTCATTATAACCGATTTTTATCCAATTTTAGTATAGTCATCATCCATTTCCCTAAAAAGATAATACTAATCCAATTTCATATCTTGGCTAGATACTAAGTTAGCCTAATATCATTATAAGTAAGATACTAATAACAACATAAATACATTAGAAAAGTTATCGATTACAATCGAAGCTTGAGTTGTATCCTCCGGAAATAGCAACTCCTTTACATCAATGAGCCTTGATACATCTTCTAAGCATTATAACGATACTTTATACTACAAAGATTATTCCGGCAGAGTGTCGCTTATGACTTTTATTTAACTAAAAACAACAAAACGAAACTATATATAGATATAGAAGAGAGATATATGCATTGGTACACTTCAAAATGGTTGCATTTGAGGTCTATTTATAGACCATATCACAAGGCGGGCGCTGCGTGACCGACCACCACCGCGCTGCGTGCGGCTACACGATATATATTCCCTTGTCGAGATTTGTGGGCCCAGCCTGAGATTTTTCTCGCAATATTCGGCCTTCTCCGCGCGTGCGGACATACAACATATCGATGTTTGTAAAAACCTATCTCGAGCTGTAGACCTCAGATTGACATGATTTGATATTCGTTGGAAAGCTCTTTTGAAGGCCTACAACTTTCATCAAGGACTTTTTCTCTGAAAATGCCTCTAAGTTAGATCAAATGTCCGTTGAAGATGAGTTACGGTAGAAACATTAAGTACTGATTGATCTGTTCAAAGTTGTTAGATTTTGGCATAATCTTTATCCCACAAAACTCATGATTTATACTTCAAAGTATGTCATATTTTGGGATCTTGGTAAACATCTGATCCTCGCAACAAACTCAACGAAACACCAAACGTAAATCGACAAAAACTATCATTTTTATCGTTTTTATAACTTATGCATCTAATTATAACTAACTATGATTTTTATAAGTTTTTAATGCATTTATATGAAATTATACTAAAATATCATAAATATAATAATAAAAAGTCTTATAATTTGATCATATATTTTTCATACATCATACCCTGAATGCTCTGCTGACTGAAGAATATCCCAAGAATATGCCTTCATCTGATTTTGGTTGGAATGTCTTCAAATGAACTTTGTGATTTAGAATAAAACATTTACTTCCAAATGGATGGAAATAGGATATGTTAGGTTTCCTTCCATTCCAAACCTCATAAGGTGTCTTCAAGCAGACTTCTTGTTTTCTTGATGTTCTATTTTGTGTATAGCATGTCAGATTTATCGCTTTCAAATTTAATATCTTTCAGTAGCAATGCTTCACAAATCATTGTTCTTCCTGCTTCCTTTAATGTCCTGTTTCTTCTTTCAGCAACCCCATTTTGCTGAGGTGTACCAGCAGCAGCAAGTTGATGAAGTACACCATTCTGTTCACAATATTCTCTTATAACTTTGTTGAGAAATTCAGTAGCACTCGATCCGATCTTATCTTTATGGACTGTTAAACTTTTCTCATTTTGTAATCTCTTCAAAAGATTAGGCATGCTTTGGAGTGTCTCACTTTTCTTGTTCATGAATATCACCCAAGTGTATCTTGAAAAATCATCCACAACCACTAGGGTGTATTTCTTTCCTGTCACACTTGTTGGAGTTATTGGTCCAAAAAGATCCATGTGCATAAGCTCCAACACTCTGTTAGTTGATTGTTTAGTCTTTGACTTGAAACTTGACTTTATCTTTTTACCCTTGCTGACATGCATCACAGATAGCATCCTTCTTGAATGTGATCTCGTGTAAACCAACCACTAACTTCTTCTTCACTAACTAATTAATATCATCAAAATTTAGATGATTTAACTTCTTGTGCCATAACCAATTGAGTTTGATTTGGTATGCACAATCAGCAGTGTTTCGAGGCTCGCAGAGACCAATCCACAACATACATGTTCTGTTGCCTTCTACCAAAGCAAGTACAACTTGATCACCTCTTTCACTAATGACAATACAATTGTTTTTGTCAAAAGTGACCTTGTATCCCATATCACGAATTGTCCAAAGGCTCGCCAAGTTGTAATCCAATCCTTCCACATATGCAACATTCTTGATTGTAAGTCCATTTCTGATAAGTGTGCCATATCCTCTTGTATAACCAGGTGTATTTTTGTTGCCAAAATTCACCCTTGGACCATCTTTTGCCACAAAGTTTGATAGAAGCAAGTGCTTATTCTTTGTCATGTGTCGGAACATCCTTTGTCAAAGTACCGGACACCCTACAAAACAAAGTTAATGCATTTTAGGTACCCAAACCTGTTTGGGTCCATAGTGGTCGATGTGGCAAGCATGGCCCTTGGTATGTTTCCATAAGGTCTTCTCCTAAATGTGTCATACTTTGGTTCATACTTTGGTTCATACATGTATTCCACACATCCATAAGTTCTAACAAGAGGTTGTGTAGGAACCACATATGTTTTCTCGGCCTTTTGGTACATAATCTTTGTTTGAAATGATTCTTGTTATTAGAAACATTTGCATAACCATAGGTGTCTTTGTCTATTAGGAATGTACTGTAATATGGAGTCTCGCCGAGGTCTTGTGTAAGTCCTCTCACGATTCCATTGCCTAGGTTTTACCCTAGTAGTATGGTTATCTTGATTGTTTCTAGCATTAGATGCGGGAATATTCCAATCATTATCGCAGAGGAGCAGTCTACCTTTCCCCGAGATAAGTATCCCTTGAATGATCAACATTTTTGGATTTAGGATTCTTATTCTTGGAATATTTCTGTTTCTTTCCTTCGTGGTCCAAAGCAGACTTGGTAGCAGCAGTCTCGCTATCAAGACTTAGAAAGCACAGCAAATCTATTTTTGGATTTATTCTTTTACTAGAGTCGTTGACTTCTCGAGACTTCGATTTTGCTTCCTCGAGGCATTCTCATTTGGTTTTATCGCTTCAAAGATTTTACTGAGAGATGGATCTAGTGCAGGCACAAACTTAGGACCAATTCGGTACTAGGTTCGATAAGAATCTTACTGGATCCACTCTTGTTAGATTCTTTGAGTTCCAAATCCAAGCCCTGTTCTATCTCCATAAGGCTTTCCGATTTGTAAGCGTGATTGGAACAAGATGGTTCAAAGAGATTCAGAGGTCTGCTGGATGTTCAACAGACTTATGCCGATTCTCATCCAACATCTTTTTCCTTACCTTTGAAAACCCTTAATTCAAACTTTCAATCTTCCAACTTCTAACTCAAGAGCCTCTTTTTCACCTTCACAACCTCATAACCAGATTGTATTATCCTTAGTTGATTAAGGATGGCATCCAAAGTCTCATTGTTGTCGAATTTCTAGGATTTGAACCACAAAGGTTGATTCACAATCACTTCCAGCAGGAGTGTTTATAGATACAAATGTTGTATACCTCCTCGATTTCATCCATGTTGGCCATCAAAGCATAATCCTCCATATCAACAACTTGGTCTTTGTGTCATCCGATTCATTTCCTTTTTTGATTCCACTTCATATCTGATTCATCTTCAAAGAACCATAGCCTTCTTGCCATGTCTCCTTTGTTGACTCTTGGTCTTCGTGAGTCCGGACAATCAGTCTAAAATGTCCAGGCTTCTTACAGTTGAAGCAAAGATAATCGAGTTCCTTGCCTTGTTTCAACTCGGGACAATCAGTCCAAGTGTCCCGGTTTCTTGCAATAAAAGCATAGATAATCATTATCTTTCTTTGGTTCTTCTTTCCTTCTTTCAAGAGGCCTCTTTGTGAAATTTCTTGTAGGGCCTTTCCAGTCTTCATCATTCTGATTTTCTTGCTCAGTAGGGCAATTTGCTCTTGCATTTCATCTAGCATATCATCCTGTCCTCCTGATGTTTCTTCATGATGTGAAGCAGCCAATGCAGTGGTCTTTGGCTCTTCCTTTTGCACTAGCTTCTTGCTAAATTCATAGGCCTTAAGATCAGAGAACAGTTTGAAAGTGTCTTCTTCATGCAGCTTTCTCATTTCTTCAATTGCAGTCACCTTCATTTTCCAAACATCTCTTGCAGGTAAAGCTTCCAAGATTTTGGTGTTTACTTCCTCTTTTGAATAACTTACACTCAGCAGAGTAAGTTCATCTAAGATTGCATTGAATCTGGACTCCATTTGCTCAATGGTTTCATTAGGTAGCATTTTGAACTTTTGAAACCTTTTTCTGGCCACACTGATTTTGTTCTTCTTTATTGCATCAGTGCCTTCACAGATTAGGTGAATCTTATCCCAAAGTTCCTTTGCAGTTTTGCAATCTTTGACTTTCATGTACATATTGCTATCCAAGGTTCTGTAGATGATATCAATAGCAATGTTGTTGAGGTTTGCTCTTTTCTGCGCTTCTTCGCATTCCATTCTCTCTTTGGTTTAGGAATGTACTCGATTCATCACCCACGTTACGCCTTTGTAATCTCCAGGTGGTCCTTCGATTAGTACATCCATCATCTCATCATGAGTAGCGAGCAAGATATGCCCTGCATTCGACGTTTATACTCATCAAATCTATCAAGAGAGCACATCAACATGGTTCTAGCATACCGTGTGTTATCCATGATGCAAGTCTTGAAAATCAAGAACTTGAAAGAAAGTTTTAAAGAATTTTCACAAGCACAACAAGTAGGATTCCTTCGAATGTACAATTTGCTCCGATACCAATTGTTGGTCCTTGAAAAGGCTTTAGTTAAGTTTAGAGGGGGTGAATAAACTTAACACTTAAAACTTTGGAGTTAACAAATTTGAACTTCAAAGACTGACTGCCGATACTTCAAGAGTCTGCTTTGAGACCCGAGAGCCTCTTTGATAAACAAGAGTCATTGATGATTCGATTTGCTGAATTTGTGCAATGGAATAATATCAAAATTAAGCCTTATTACTTGTTGTTAAATATGTTACTAAGTATTAGATACTCAGAGTGTATGTGTGTGATTTGATTTGCTAGATTCAAAGAGTTGATATGAATAATGACTAAGTGCGAAAGTAAGTGCAGTAAGTAAGTAGAGAGATTTTATAGTGGTTCCAGGTGATGTAATCCCAGACGCCCACTCTTCTCCCTGTGATGTTGGAGGAAATTCACTAGTGATCTTTGAGTTATATGTTACAAAGAATCCTAGGTTGCTTGTCCTTCACCAATAACTATGGCTTCACAAGCTGGCGGGAGCAGTAGGATTGTCGCTCCCGAGTCTTCCACTGGTCCTTGAAGGGTAGAATTGCCTCTTCACCGGCTCCACCACAAACCATGATCTTTTCACACTAACAGATGCTTCACTCGTTTTCAAGAGGTTCTTTATAAAATAAAGAATGAATCAAATAAATGATTGATTCTGCAAAGCAGCTTGATTAGGATGATATAATCAGCGACTTTGCGTCTTCAAGTGTGTATGCTTGATGCGGCTTGAACACGAATGCACTTGAAGAAAATAACTAGATCAGTGACCTTAAGCTCAAGAAGTTCAACAGGTGTTTTTCACTCAATGTTATCACTTGAAGTTTATTCCAAAATTCATCATCTTCTTCTTGAGTTGAAAGTCCTCTATTTATAGGTAGGAATGCATGTGACTTGAATTTGAAATTCAAATGTGACCGTTCCTTGTATTTGTCCCATCCTCACCGCATTCTCATCACTATTCATAGGATCGACACCTTTGTCGAGGATTACTTTTGTGAAGGCGATCTGTCCACCCTTTGACTTGTATCCAATGAATAAAAATATGGATCATCCCAACGTCTTTTAATCTCTCACCTTTGATTTGCTTGATAAGTCGAGGTAGTTGGTCTGTTCTTATCCATGTAACTTTCCAATAATCTTGAATTAATCGAGGTATATGTCAAGCAGTTCATTCATTAGTCCGTCAAAACCAATCGATCTCTTTGAACATCATATTTTTGTCTCAGTAAAATATAATGCAATTGATTCCTTTTATCCAAATTTTATTTGTGAAGTTAGATTACATCATTTTGAAGTATAACTAAGTTCCAAACATCATCCAACTTGTGGAACTTAGAGACTTACACAAGGTATATGTAATCGTTTAGGTCATCACAGACTTGCCTAAATTCTCGATTCCATATCCTTGACATTAAATACTAAGTTTGATCCCTTAGCCTTCATTTCATCGAGTTTGAACCTCGGCCTTGATCTTGATCTTCAAGAGTTCACGACAAGTCTCATCGACCTATCTACCCCATCGACCTAGACCGATCTGGCGATAAGCAATCAGTGACCTTTTACAAATGCTTGTTTGATCAAACCTATTTATGAATCAAACTCTAATAAACCTATACATTTTATCTAGACATCTTTTTGCCTTTGCACTATAACAGCTAGTATGGCACTCATCATCAAAACTAAGAAATAAGTCCAACAGTTTTATTTAATAAATGAAATGATATTATTATTCATATTTATTATTCTCATATTCACCGATGTGACAATAGTATTTACACTATAGAAAACCCAAAAGTATATCGTTTATGTAATCACTTAACTCAGTGTATGGTATATACACGGGAGGATTGAGTTAGTGAAGATGTACTTAAAATACAATTAGCCCGTAGTGAAGTTAATCGAGAGTATCGGGTCTCTCCTTTAACGTGATATTAATGCGCCCAGAACACAATAGGTGTGATTGCCTTATCCGGACTTTCGGTTAAGAGAACCTAGTGGGGCATTTATATATGATAGATATATCATATAGGGCTGGACCGCTTTGATTAGAGTTTACGATATAATTCCGTAATCGAGAAGTCTTATCGAATCAATGGATGATCATATTTATGGATATATCTTAATCGAGGTGATCACAATCAACCGCTTGAATCGGTATGAAGTTTGACTTGACGGTTAAGGATTACACCGAGTCCGTGGTCCGAATTACCCCATCTTGGCATTGTCTTTGGATTGAGTGAGTAGTCCGTGTTATCACAGATACGGAATCCATTCCTTCCATTTCGGAAGTAGATAGACAGATTCCTTATTTGTTAATCCTAGAAAGCGATCGATCCATGGAGTTCATATTACATCGATTAGCTACCGGTGAGTTGTATGAATTAATTGATCACTAGGGGTTAATGGTAAATAAGGATAAGAGGTTCAAAAAGGGTTAACGGTAACATCCCGATTTAGAATGAAAGCGATCTATGGAGGATTAATCCATATGTAATGATTATATCAATGGACGCTTATTATTATTCTCGTGAGGAGATAAATATAATCTCATAATCGGAGGAGTGCAGTCACGGGATTATGGTGGCATATTCCTATGATTGATTTATCGAATATAATTATTCTGTTCGTAAGATAATTATTTATTTGATTTATCGGAGCCGCTGATTATTAGTCCATGGTCCCCGACGTGCCTCCTAATATAGCATAGCTATTCTCGGACGTCGAATCCTAATAATATTAATTTAATTCTTGTTGGACTTTATTAAAACGATATGTGAATTAATTGTTTAGTGGACTATTAAATTAGTTGGGCTAAATAATTAAATATGTGAAAAAGACATTTTTCATAATCTTGGCCCAATTTATGTGTGTTGGTCGAAATTAATTAGTGACTAGGTCACAAGCAATTTTCGCCCAATGTATTAATTTAGGAAACAAGAATTAGTTTCTTGTGGATTAATAAAACATGTGCATAAAATATTTATTGGATAAATAATAAAGATAAATATTATTCTAGATTTGTTCTAGAATATTATGGAATTATCTTTTATTTATTGGATTATTTATTTGCAAAATAAAAATCCTTGGAGGCTAAGTTTTACTCTCCTATATAAAGAGAGTTCTCTCAAGCCTAAAACACACATGTAAAATTCGACTTCTCCTCTTAGAGAGGAAGAAGAAAATTTTTTCGGCCAAGGGGAAATAATTGAGGAAAATCTTGGAGATTTTTCCGGGTAGCATATCGGAAGGATTCGAGACGAGAATTTCCTTCCACCGGGAGTTGCTTGGATCACACGTACGGAAGATCGTGGTGCTCTTCACACCTTGTTCGTTCTTTTCTTTGCGGTTCTTCAACTTGGATTTTGAGATCCAAGAGGTATGTTCTACAACCCCCTTGTAGATATAGATCTAGTTATTTTATTACGTGTATTTTATAGATCTAGATCCTTAAAATCGCTTCCGTTGCGAATGATATTACTAACAACCAGAACCTAGAGCCGCTCGGAAAACCGATGAAAACCTCACATATGGCACATTCCTAACAACTAGCTAGGTTGTCAATCTAGGAACTAGGCTGTGTCTACGCAATGATCCTAAAACCCCTTATCCCACATCTCATTGCAAAATACATCTATAAACTTGGTGTGTATGTAGCTAAGAACAAGGTTGTCAATCCAATTCAAAGCCATTAATACAATCAAAATAGGTTTTAGAACATGGAATAATCATACAAACGTTTAATTAAGCGCTACACAACTCCCGTCTTATCTCCCTAAGGATTTTCACCCGTTTTCACATAATTCGGCTACACAACTATTTAGCTATTCATGGTAATAATAAAAGTGCAGAAATTTAGGAAGAAATTAATAATAAACATGATAAAGAGATTGAATAAAATTTACCAAAAGAAACTGTAGCAATCCACCACTCGAATCGTCACTTCATTGTGTTCCAATTGCAAAATAAAATAAATAAAGGGCTGATGTTCTTGCAGAAATTGAAAGAGAAAAACAATAGATCTAAACCTAAGAAAAAAGATAAAAACTGTTGTGTAGAGAAAAATAAAATCTGATGTAAAAACTGTGTTGAAATTTGACCTAAATGGTTTTTTATAATAAAATAGCCGCCTCCCGTCTTCTCCAATTTCCGGAAATATTTCGGAAAAATCAAATATATCCCGTGTTCCCTCCATTCAGTGCATGTGTATGGACCCCTTTCAATAAATGCATATATACGCCTCCTTTCTGCTTTGCTTCACTTTATTTATTTATTTATTTATTTTTTTGTTTTTCTGTACACAAAGAGTACGAAAAACAGTCACCGTCACATCCTGGGTGTGATACATTATGTTTTCGACACGCGATTGCATTTAAATTATTTAGTTTTCTTCGAACACCCGGACATGAATTTTGCGTCATTTCCTCATACGAACCCCGTTTTGGATGATTTTTGTACCGTTGCTGTTAAGGGTTATTTTATATGATTTATAACGTTATATTTTGTAATGATTTCCTCCATGATGACGGTCAAATTATACCCGTAAAAGTCATCAACATTGACCTTAAATCGAGATTAATAATACGCATTTTATATTAAATCACACGTTTATATTTATTATTTAATGTTAAGTGATTATTAATATGATATTTGGTATTTAGCCGTTTTCATTATTGAAAGCCGATTTATTGTGCGATAAATGCTGATTTTGTAGATCACGACAAATCGAGAGGATTAATGTCATTCAATCAATTATCTCAAGATAAGGAAGGAAGAAAATCGGAGCATTAAGTGGAAGATTAATCGGATCAACATGCAAGCGTGCAGTGGGGAACAAGGCAAACGAAGAAAACGTGTTAAATATGCCAAGTTTAGGTTCGGTCGACCGAGCCTAGTGCTTCGGTCGACCGAGTGTCAGCTCTCGGTTGACCGAGTGTCAGCTTCGGGGCGGTTTAGGGCTTTTGTCGTGCCTATCTTCTAGAACCACCCTAAGTTGGCAAAAACCTCTATATAAGCAAGCAGCTACGAGAATTGTAATACACACCAACATATACCTTAGAATATCATTCAATAAAATCACTCTATTCATATCTTGATTCAATGTAGTTTATTGAGGTGTTTCAAAGCAATTTAAGAAATTTGCATTATATAAGCCTTTATTTTCTGTTTCTTTCTTTTAAGTAATTAATCCCTCCCAATTATGCTTTATCGTTTGAGTTAATTAATCATAGCTAGATGATGTAGATCTAGGCTATGACGTTAGGGATGTGGCGACTCCTTGTCTATGGGGATCCCATAACCTACGTCATTACACTTAGTATTTTTCATGAATCTACTTGATTTAATTAATGCGTATCTATGTTAGTTTATATGAATATCTGTGCGAATTATTGTTTAACATTGCTCGTATGATGAAACACCGAGAGATATATTCTAGGATGTAATCTGGGATGAAATCGTTTGGGTGACCGAATGGAATCATTCGGTCGACCGAGTGTCTATGCTCGGTCGACCGAGCCCCTATTTGTCTCTGTTAGTTAGTCCGCCACGTCTTTATGGTAGGTTTAGCTTAGTAGGATTTATTATCTCGTAGGTATGGCCACGGCCACGTTGCTCGTCGATTTTAATTAGCGCACGATTAGGAAATACCAATATAGGGCTCCTAGGTCGGCTCATGAATGATCTTCCGGGGCTTTCAATGAGATCTAGGTAGGTTTTGTATTTAGGAATTGACGTCACCTAGTTATCGTGAGTTCAGTAAACTAGCATGAGACCTAAAAGGTAATTGTTAGTTGGGACGAGGCTTGAGCGATCGTTTAGGAAATACGCCTAACCATAGGAATGTTGCCTAGGCGAGGTGTACGATTAATATCGGCATCCTTAGAGTCGTAAGCATGTGAGTTATATGAGATGGAGGCACCAAAAGCGAAGTCACGTAACAATATCACGTTGATCTAGCCACCTAACCGGTGCTAAGTCAAGTTAAAGAGGATGACTCCGTAGCCAATCTAAGATAGATACAAATGGATTGACAGTTAATAAGTTCGGATTTATTATATAAATTATCTAGGTCCAAACGATAAAGACTATAATTGGGGAGGTTAATTACGTTGTGTCGAGTCGTGTCTTTACTTTTCTTGTCTTATGTTGGTCGTGAGATCGCCTCATGTCCTTGACATGTTTAATTAATTGTTTATATATGGAATGACCCACAATTGGTTCCCTGTGGGATCGACCTTGATTCACTATAGCTATACTATGATGGGCCTAGTCCTCTTGCTAGTATTGGTTTATGGTGGTCAAGTATTTTATAACCTGATTGACCACGTCATCAAGTTTTTGGCGCCGTTGCCGGGGAACCAACGGTCAATTTTATATATAAATAATTTTCTTATTCATGTCAAGTTTTCTGTTTTAGAGTCAGTTTTTACGTTTTGAGTCCCTCTGGTTGTCTGCTCTGTGTGAAAATTCCAGAATCTAGAACAGCTGGTTTCGCTCCCAAGAAGATCGCTTCACGCCGGTGAGCCTGGTTCTATTTTTCGGGACTTCGCGTGTCTGTTTATCTCAGTATGTTTAATCCGTAGGTCTGATAGTAGCATGGGAAACCATGTTAAAATCAGTCTATGGCTTGTTTGTTTTTTGTTTTCTTCTATTTGCAGAAACCAGAGCAACAATAATCCAAGTCAGTAATGTTTCAAGGGCGCTGAGAAAATAACCCAACAACATGTGGAGCTACGAATCTACAATGGGAAAAGCAATGGAAGCAATACCTTTAAAGCACCAAGATGGCTCCGGAAAAAATTTAAGGCTTAAATTCTTCATGGTACAATGTTGAAGGCAAGGTACTACCTTTTTTTTTGCTTATGTTTTACTACCTTGTGGTTTTTTGAACATAAGTTAGCCTATAAATAAACCTTAGTATGAATTTTGGCCCGGAGTTGGTTTGTAAGATTAATTTTATTAGTGTCGAAGGTTTTGCCCCATATCTGTCTCATCTAGAGGGTGTAGGGAAACATGTAGTCATTGAAAGGAAGCAAGTGAATAAAGAGTTCCTCATAGTTTCGTTAAAATCTCTTTGTCCTATGCATGAGATTACTTTATCGCCATGGGAGCAACAAATTGTGTAGTTTAAGCATTCACAATCTAAAGAAGACGTTGAGTTTTGAGAGAACACCATCTTTTGCTTTCGTTGATGTTTATGGTGATGGCTTCTCGGTGAACCCACCTTAAACAAAAACAAGATTAAGCTTTGGGTGAAAATTTAGAAATCGAAGAATCTTTGTACATAGGTTCGAAATGGTTTAACCATGGTCGGGCGAGTTCAACCGAAGCTCGGCTCAATCAACTCCCTCCACGTGTGATGTACGTTACATGTTAGATTCGACAAGACTTAGCATAGCCGATAAGCCTTTGGGCTAAACGGGCTTAATCTTGACGGATTGGCCTGAATCGTCACATATGTTCCAACGAATAAGACGGCGTAGAGCTTGCCTACATAACCGACCTTATTCGGAGTACTTTGATTCATTGTTTCTTATTGTCAAAGGCCAAAACCGTAATTTTAACCGAGTTTCTTAGAATTCACTAATTCCTAAAAGCGAGAGCGAGGTAAGAGCTTTGGATAAATGGTATGGATAAATGTCGTTTCTAGGTCTCACAACCAAAGGAAAAGTATTAATCCGCAAAGCGACAAGCCCACCTCATATAATGCTCGAAGGGTCAAAGTCCAGCGATCCAAGAATGATAATCGACAAGGATACTTTTGGAAAGTGAAGCTGAGGGCTTTAAACTCAGAACTACTTCTTTAAAACCCTTAGGATTTCTTTTTAGGATTTTAGGTTTTGTTTTCTTTGAGTCCAATAAGAGTAACGTGACATATGTTGAGGTTTTTATTTTGCCGTGTTTCGATGGCCATTGGGCTAAGGATTGCAAAACTTTTTACTTAATATAGGCCACGTGAAATAGAGTTCCGTAGGAGAGTCGAGAAATTGCTAAAGAAAAGGAAATTTAGCAATCAACCTTAAGATGGAAGCATTAAGAGAGCTTGAGAATTATTGAAAATGTAACATAGAATGATTGGTGTGAACAAGAACAATTTTGGTCAACTTCCAAATCTTTTAGAATGGTGATCCAAGTGAAAATCCAAAGTGGTGCGCAATTCATTCTGCAACTATCCTTATCTTTCCCTTTACACTTTTTCACCTTCAAACTTTTCGATCCTCCCACCAATCTGCCCCAACAGTTCACATTTCTAACCATTATTTCTTCGCCTCTCTTTCTTTCCATCCGTTTCACTCTCCCACCCAATCTCAATGCCTTAACCATTTTTCACCCCACCCATAAACACAATTTCTTACCCACCCTTTATCTTTTCTTCTCATCCTTATGTGTATCCTTTTCTAAACCCATCATACTCTCGACCTCCATTTTTACAAATTTACCATTGTGTTGCGGAATTTGAAATATTGCTCATTCTAATGTTTATCATTTTGATTTTCATGATCGTAGCTGGGGTAAGTGTGGCTCTGACCCTAGCTAGACTTCAAAGAGTTTTTGGGTCGATCACATACGACTTATCATTCTTTAAATTTCACACTTTTCCGACTATTCCGGCATTTCAAGATGATGAGTTCAGTTCTTAAATATCGCACCGATCCGACCTTGTTGATGACGGTTATGATTTTTACGTGATACATTGGGTTATTAGTAATTTTGAGGAGTAGCTACATCTCCTAAGTTGTTGATATCCAATGCAAGCGAAGCGTCTGCGCTAAGTATTTGATTTTATCTTTAGCCAATAGGTCGCGTTCAATCTGTTATACCTTACCAAGTTTCTCTTTTCCTGGATTGAATACCTTTTCGATCGAGTCACCCTCGTTTTTTCCCACGTCGGGTAATGCTTTTTGATCTTTGTCTTCTCCACCCGGTTTTAAGAATATTTAGGCGGTGGAGGTTGTAGATGAAGACCACCATCTTTAATAGCTTGTTTATTTTTCTTTCTATTTAGTATTTTTCTTTTTGGTTTCCCTTGTCATTGGTTGTATAAAATAAAGTGGCTTAAACTGTTTTTAGGTGTTTATACCTCATTACTGCCACATTATTTTATCACTTCCATAGACATGGTGTTATTAACGGTTTCATGGAGTTTGTCTGCTTCTACAGGTTTTCACTTGCTTCTCCACAAAGTGCTGACATTTATTCCGATATTGTTCCTTTACTTGAGAGCCGTTTCCAGAGCTAAGTCTTTTTCTTAAATTCTCATTTATTTTTGTCATTGAGGACAATGCCATGTTTAAGTGTGGGGTAGGAGACTTAGCTATGTTATGTTATGATTGAAATTTGAATGAAACGGTAGAAAAATTGAAAAATTGAAAAATTGAATAAATACCATATTATTTATCTCGTACCCTTAGAATTGTGAGTTCCTAGCCAAGAATTGATAGGAAATGAACCAAGCTGCGTAAGTACGTGATCATTTTATACTTATGCTAAGTAAATTTAAGGATATTCATGCTGGTTGTTGCGAGTAGTTATTTATTATTCAATTACTCAATAAATGAATCGAGTTATACCGCGCAATTTATAAAAAAATTGAAAATATTGTGTACATTGCATAGATGATTGGTTATGCCTACCTAGTGTCGATATCTATCTGCTGAGGTATTCTTATATTCTTACCAACAAAAGCGGAATAATAAGCTTGAGACGTACCTGTGTTTTAACAATGTGTTAAACACTGGGCTTGTAGTAAATTACCAAAGTAGCCTTGCGCTTGTGGTAATGTTCATTGCTATATTTGATCTAAGATAGGGGGATACTTTAAAAAGTTTTCTTCCTTGAGATTTATAGTATTTGAAAAATATGAAGATATGAAAAAATATTCAACTCTTTAAGAGGCTTTGAGTAGTACTCGGTCTCCAAGTCCAAAAACCCTATAGATACGCTCTTGCTTATTGCTCTAGTGCTTCAAAAATTTAAAGGCTTGAGAAGTATGAATGCTGAGGTTGGTAGGTTGAGATTACGAAGTTGGCATGGACTCTAATCTTGCTACGAATATATAAAACTAAATGCACATGCACACATCACTTCGATTCATAGTGAGTAGTGAATAATGGATATCTTATGACCATGACTAGTATGAGTTGACTTGAGCTTCTTGCGTAAGTATGACCTGACCATAGAAAATGTTGTCTTGGGGAATGACTTATTGATGCTTTGTTCGGGACGATCAAAGTCTAAGTGGGGGGTAGTTGATGACGGTCAAATTATACCCGTAAAAGTCATCAACATTGACCTTAAATCGAGATTAATAATACGCATTTTATATTAAATCACACGTTTATATTTATTATTTAATGTTAAGTGATTATTAATATGATATTTGGTATTTAGCCGTTTTCATTATTGAAAGCCGATTTATTGTGCGATAAATGCTGATTTTGTAGATCACGACAAATCGAGAGGATTAATGTCATTCCATCAATTATCTCAAGATAAGGAAGGAAGAAAATCGGAGCATTAAGTGGAAGATTAATCGGATCAACATGCAAGCGTGCAGTGGGGAACAAGGCAAACGAAGAAAAGCGTGTTAAATATGCCAAGTTTAGGTTCGGTCGACCCGAGCCTAGTGCTTGATCGACCGAGTGTGTCGCTCTCGGTTGACCGAGTGTCACTTCGGGCGGTTTAGGGCTTTTGTCGTGCCTATCTTCTAGAACCACCCTAAGTCGGCAAAAACCTATATATAAAGCAGCGACTACGAGAATTGTAATACACACCAACACATACCTTAGAATATCATTCAATAAAATCACTCTATTCATATCTTGATTCAATGTAGTTTATTGAGGTGTTTCAAACAATTTAAAAATTTGCATTATGTAAGCCTTTATTTTCTGTTTCTTTCTTTTAAGTAATTAATCCCTCCCAATTATGCTTTATCGTTTGAGTTAATTAATCATAGCTAGATGATGTAGATCTAGGCTATGACGTTAGGGATGTGGCGACTCCTTGTCTTTGGGGATCCCATAACCTACGTCGTACACTTAGTATTTATTCATGAATCTACTTGATTTAATTAATGCGTATCTATGTTAGTTTATATGAATATCGTATGTAATTATTGTTTAATCTATTCTGTATGATGAAACACTGAGAGATATATTCTAGGATGTAATCTGGGGATGAAATCGTTTGGGTGACCAAATGGAATCATTCGGTCGACCGAGTGTCTATGCTCGGTCGACCGAGCCCCTATTTGTCTGTTAGTTAGTCCGCCACGTCTTTATGGTAGGTTTAGCTTAGTAGGATTTATTATCTCAGTAGGTATGGCCACGGCTACGTTGCTCGTCAGTTTTAATTAGCGTACGATTAGGAAATACCAATATAGGGCTCCTAGGTCGGCTCATGAATGATCTTCCGGGGCTTTCAGCGAGATCTAGGTAGGTTTTGTATTAGGGAATTGACGTCACCTAGTTATACGTAGTTCGTAAACTAGCATGAGACCTAAAAGGTAATTGTTAGTTGGACGAGGGCTTGAGCGATCGTTTAGGAAGTACGCCTAACCATAGGAATGTTGCCTAGACGAGGTGTACGATTAATATCGGCATCCTTAGAGTTGTAAGCGTGTGAGTTATATGAGATGGAGGCACCAAAAGGCGAAGTCACGTAACAATATCACAGTGATCTAGCCACCTAACCGGTGCTAAGTCAAGTTAAAGAGGATGACTCCCGTAGCCAATCTAAGATAGATACAAATGGATTGTGATTAATAAGTTCGGGTTTATTATATAAATTATCTAGGTCCAAACGATAAAGACTATAATTGGGGAGGTTAATTACGTTGTGTCGAGTCGTGTCTTTACTTTTCTTGTCTTATGTTGGTCGTAGACCGCCTCTATGTCCTTGACATGTTTAATTAATTGTTTATATATAGAATGACCCACAATTGGTTCCCTGTGGGATCGACCTTGATTCACTATAGCCATACTACGATGGGCCTAGTCCTCTTGCTAGTATTGGTTTATGGTGGTCAAGTATTTTATAACCTGATTGACCACGTCATCACTCCATATTCGTATTATTTGCATAGGAATTAAGGGTTTAATCGAATTATTGAGCAAATGAGTTTTAAAAGTCTTTAAGTGTAAACTTGAGCTAATTTCGTGATTTTATTGGTAATTATCTATGGTTTTACACTTTGCGTGTTTTTGTGGTTTTGAAGGAGCATAAACATGTCATAAAAGGAGTTTGAATGGAAAAGGAAGATGCAAGTTGAGGATTGGAATGAAGAATTGCATGCAAGACAGACTGAACGAGCGTTTGCCATCCGTCCAGTCTGGTGTTAAGGGTGATTTTATACGATTTATATTGATATATTTTATGATAATTTCTCTCATATTTGTATAATTTGTATAAGAAACGAGTGTTTAATGGAATTATTGAGTAAATGAGGTTCTAAATGAGTTATTCGCAAAATAGGTTAATTTTGGTGTTTTAATTGTGATTTTATGATTATTTGGATGATATTACATTTTGCGATGTTTTAATGTGTTATAGGTACGTGTTTGACGCTCAAATGTTGATCAAAAAGAGATAAGAGTCGAATTTCTTTGAGGATAGAAGAGATAATGTTGATTGAATTGAAGAAAAATAGATAGAGATGAGAAAATCGAATTTTAATCAAGCTGAACGCACGTCCAAGTTCCGTCCAGTTGGACGGGCGTTTGATCCAGTGGACGGGCGTCCATGCTGATATTTTTGATTCAGAGTTGTGAAGATTTTGCTAGACGAGTGTCCAATTTTGTGAAGGACGGGCGTCTGATGAAGACTCGGCCCGATTCGAAGTTGATATTGAGGACCAAACGAGCGTCCAGAAGGAGTGGACGGGCGTCCAGCAGCCGACATGCTGAAACCGACTTTATTTTCTATATATAGCCGCATTGTTTTCAACCCTAGGGATACGATTTACACAATACTCAAAACCCTAATCCTAGGGGCGGCTTAGGCTGCGATTTTACCAGTTTTCATCAACTTTTATGTTCTTAAATTCTTAGATTAGATTAGCTATTTTTTTATGTCTTTCTATACAATTCGAAGTTTCAAGAGGATGCTAAGAGGCTAGACCTCCATTGAACGAGCGTTGTGAAGCCATCCGATCAACAATTCAGTTTCTTTTCGTGATTATTTTGTGAGTATCTATTACGAGTTGTGTCTTTTATCATGCTTTATGTTGTTTATTGCAAATTTATATCGAAAGATGTTTGCTTTGTTGATCGTTTATTTGATGAAAATCATGTTAGACTTTAGATCACCATGATAAAGAATAGATATTTGATCTAAGAAACGAAAGTTATTAGGTTAGACTTCTAGGTTAGAAACGTTTAAAGTTTACACCTTTGGTTAGAAAAGCGTTAATCTTTA